>CM055128.1:19146874-19466874 GCA_029206835.1 Rana muscosa | reverse complement strand
ACATTTTTGGAAAAAATTGTTAAACGGGTTTTTATTAATTAGAATAATTCTGCATTAACAAATTCATTAAAAAACGAATTTGGAACGAAACAAATTGCACATGTCCATCGGCCATATTGTAACCGCGCGTTTTTGTAACATTGGCGCAGGCAGTTCCTTTGACCTCATGGCTTTTGCTCTGGTACAGAATCCATTGTCGGCTCTCAGGCCTTTTATAGAGAGGCGTGCGCCTTTTCAAATCGTGTCCAATCAATTCAATTTACTACAGGTGGCCTCCAATCAAGGCGCAGCAACGATCGCGAGAAATAAGAGACACCGGAGCTAAACTTCACATGATGTTGCAAAGTGTCTGAATACTTCTGCCGATCGTTTCCTTTTTTCATACATTTGTAACAACAGAAGAGGGTGTGAATACTTTAGGAATGTTCTGTATCTAATAAAAGTGTAGATCCCCTTTAAGTCGGACTTGTAGTCCTGGGGAGATCCATACGCCATGGCGGTGCTTGTGAACAATGATCGGTCTACACCTCGGGGGAGGAGAACAGACAACACTTTGAAACGCGTAAATCCCTTTAATAAAACCATCACAACACAAACTCCGTGTTCGGGGGAAGGGATCCGAATCCATCATCCCGTCTGATTGTGTGCGGCGGGGCAAAGCGAATGAGGAATGTGCGTCGCTCTTCTCGCCGTCTCATTTCCCAGCACAGGAAATAATTCAGGAGGAATTCCCAAAAATGGTAGAAAAGCTTCACAGACCCCAAATATTCCGGAGTCACCGGCTTGCCCAATTATTTTAACACATTAAATTGGACTTCACAAATGTCCATCCATAAATCTCCGACATTTCACCGTATTCACCAACCAGATCATTCCGAAGCTCCGCCTTTTATCATTAAAACTGCATTCCAGTGACTGTGCCTAGGCTGAGATGATGTCATCAGTCTGCTGCAGCCAGGTGGGAGCATTTCCTCAGTCTCCCCTCCCCCAGTGATCAGGCTGTACATTGTAACTTTGTAGAAGGAGGAGGAGGCATTTCCTCATTCTCCCCCCCCCCCAGTGATCAGACTGTTCATTGTAACTTTGTAGAAGGAGGAGGGGCATTTCCTCAGTCTCCCCTCCCCCAGTGATCAGACTGTACATTGTAACTTTGTAGAAGGAGGAGGAGGCATTTCCTCATTCTCCCCCCCCCCCAGTGATCAGACTGTACATTGTAACTTTGTAGAAGGAGGAGGCATTTCCTCAGTCTCCCCTCCCCCAGTGATCAGACTGTACATTGTAACTTTGTAGAAGGAGGAGGCATTTCCTCAGTCTCCCCTCCCCCAGTGATCAGACTGTACATTGTAATTTTGTAGGAGGAGGAGGAGGAGGCATTTCCTCAGTCTCCCCTCCCCCAGTGATCAGACTGTACATTGTAACTTTGTAGAAGGAGGAGGAAGCATTTCCTCAGTCTCCCCTCCCCCTGTGATCAGACTGTACATTGTAACTTTGTAGAAGGAGGAGGAGGCATTTCCTCAGTCTCCCCTCCCCAGTGATCAGACTGTACATTGTAACTTTGTAGAAGGAGGAGGAGGCATTTCCTCAGTCTCCCCTCCCCAGTGATCAGACTGTACATTGTAACTTTGTAGAAGGAGGAGGAGGCATTTCCTCAGTCTCCCCTCCCCCAGTGATCAGACTGTACATTGTAACTTTGTAGAAGGAGGAGGAAGCATTTCCTCAGTCTCCCCTCCCCCCAGTGATCAGACTGTACATTGTAACTTTGTAGAAGGAGGAGGACGCATTTCCTCAGTCTCCCCTCCCCCAGTGATCAGACTGCACATTGTAACTTTGTGGAAGGAGGAGGACGCATTTCCTCAGTCTCCCCTCCCCCAGTGATCAGACTGCACATTGTAACTTTGTAGAAGGAGGAGGAGGAGGCATTTCCTCAGTCTCCCCTCCCCAGTGATCAGACTATACATTGTAACTTTGTAGAAGGAGGAGGAGGCATTTCCTCAGTCTCCCCTCCCCAGTGACCAGACTGTACATTGTAACTTTGTAGAAGGAGGGGGAAGCATTTCCTCAGTCTCCCCTCCCCCAGTGATCAGACTGTACATTGTAACTTTGTAGAAGAAGGAGGAGGCATTTCCTCAGTCTCCCCTCCCCCAGTGATCAGACTGTACATTGTAACTTTGTAGAAGAAGGAGGAGGCATTTCCTCAGTCTCCCCTCTCCCAGTGATCAGGCTGTACATTGTAACTTTGTAGAAGGAGGAGGAGGAGGCATTTCCTCAGTCTCCCCTCCCCCAGTGATCAGACTGTACATTGTAACTTTGTAGAAGGAGGAGGAGGAGGCATTTCCTCAGTCTCCCCTTCCCCAGTGATCAGGCTGTACATTGTAACTTTGTAGAAGGAGGAGGAGGCGGCATTTCCTCAGTCTCCCCTCCCCCAGTGATCAGACTGTACATTGTAACCTATATATATCAGTGTTATGATTGTGTAATATTCATTCACAGACGCCCCGTGGACCATCCTCTTTGCAAACATGGACTCGGATTACTCCTCCCTCGTGGTGAAGAACCTGACCCCGGCTCGCTCCTATCAGTTCCGCCTCTGTGCTGTGAATGACGTTGGCAAAGGGCAGCTCAGCAAACAAACGGAAAGGTAAGTCTGTCGCCCCCTATTGGATGGGAAGGGTAAGTGACTGGATCCCCAGACTGCTCTCTCTCTCTCTATGGGGGGGCCTCGTAGAACGGATTTATCGCCTTTACACCCCACAGGGGGGTCAATGGGAGGAGAATTAGAAGTTCCAAACATTACAATCATCCAGTAAATACACATGAATGGAGCAACGCGTTTCGGGGGCCTAAAAACGTCTCTTCATCATAAAGTAATTTAAACAACATAAACAGTAAATATAATTGAAATTACAACCAATCGGTAAAGAACCCAAAACCTGAAATGTCACATATTACAGCTTACCAATCACTAGATCTGGCGGCTGCATTTGTTTTCTTTTTTAGGCTTTTGTCCCCCCTCTGATTTCACCTGGTGATCCGGCCAGTAACACCCCTCCTGTATTGGAGTGCCCCCCCCCCCTCCACTCTGGATGAAGGAGCACAGGGGGCACCTTTGGACAGCAGCATTGTCAGTCTGAGGGGAGTGTTAGATGGACTAGCAGATTTCGATACACTAACAAATTGAAGCCAAACTCCAGATCACACTTTATCATCAGTTACAGGTGTTCCTTTTTGGGATAAAGATTTTACATCAAAAAATAAAAGCTGATTATTGTAAGCACCCCTGTCAGTGGTAAATGGTTTGTCTCATTCCTGTAACTGCTACACCTGCAGGACAGCTTGTTCTGTTAAGAAAAAATTAATAAAAACAGACTTACTGCCCGGATCAAACATGTTCTGTGTTCTGCTCCTCCCCCCCCCCCCCCATGTTTGGCCTATATAGTCCGACACTCTCCCTCCTTCTCTTTGCCAGAATGGTATACTTACTAGACATGTGAACTGGCAAAAAATTTGTTCGTTTTCATGTCATTCGTTTTTTAGCTTTTTTCGGAAATTCAAAAATTTGGAATTCGGAAATTTGGAATTCAGAAATTCGGAATTCGGAAATTCGAAAATCCAAATTTTCAGATTTTAGAATTTCCGAATTTTTTAATTTTAAATTTTCGGATTTCCGAATTTTCGAATTTTCAAAATGTTTGAAATTTTGAATTTCCAAAATTTTGAAATTCCGAAATTCCTGAAAATTCGAACGTTCGGAAATTCGGAATTAACGAATTTGTCAAAATGAGTTAAAAAAACAATTTCGGAACTAAACGAATTGCACATGTCTAATACTTACCTGCTCTGTAATTGTTTTGCACAGAGCAGCCCTGTTCCTCCCCCTCTGGGGTCCCCTGCCTGGCTCCTCCCCTCCGCCAAGTGCCCACCATAGCAAGCCCTTTGCCATGGGGGCATTTGTGCACGTTCGCTCCTGAACCGGGCCTGTGTGCGTCTATAGACTCGGCCCCCGCCCCCAAAGACATGGATGAGGGAGTTTGGGATGGAGGAACTTGGCTGGCCCGTCTTTATGGACCTTGTTTTGTGCACTGCTCCAAACCATTTGCTGGAGAGGGGATTATGGTGTGGGGTTGTCTTTCAGGGGTTGGGATTGGCCCCTTAGTTCCAGTGAAGGGAACTCTTAAGGCGTCAGCATACCAAGACATTTTGGACAATTTCATGCTCCCAACTTTGTGGGAACAGTTTGGGGACGGCCCCTTCCTGTTCCAACATGACTGCGCACCAGTGCACAAAGCAAGGTCCATAAAGACATGGATGAGCGAGTTTGGGGTGGAGGAACTTGACTGGCCTGCACAGAGTCCTGACTTCAACCCGATAGAACACCTTTGGGATGAATTCGAGCGTAGACTGCGAGCCAGGCCTTCTCGTCCAACATCAATGCCTGATTGTCCCCCCTTTGAACTTCCAGACCAATCTCTTTCCCCCATATATATAGTTGTCGCCTTATGCATCTGTACCCAGAGTGCGCTTAATTAACCCTTTGTTTAACATCAGTGCCTGACCTCACAATTGCTCTTCCGGAAGAATGGTCAAACATTCCCATAGACACCCTCCTAAACCTTGTGGACGGCCTTCCCAGTACAGTTCAAGCTGTTATAGCTGCAATAGGGTGGGGCCAACTCAATATTGAACCCTACGGGACTAAGACTGGGGTGCCATTAAAGTTCATGTGCGTGTAAAGGCAGGCGTCCCAATACTTTTAGTAATATAGTGTATGTACATTTGTTATTTTATATATTTTTTTATAAATATATATATATATATATATATATATATGAAGAAGAAAATCTATAAAATAATAAATGTACGTACACTGAAAAATGTCCACCTTTTGCAAAAATAAATAAATAAAACGGTAAAATAAATTAAATAAATAAAAAAATATATTTAAAAAAAAAAATGTTTATATATATATATATATATATATATATATATTTTATTATTTATTTATTTATTTATTTTCATTATTTTATTTCTTTCTTTCTTTATTTTCATTATTTCTTTTTTATTTTTTTACCTTTTTATTTTTTTCATTTATTTATTTTTGCGAAAGGTTTTTCAGTAAAGGGTTTATTTTCAAAGGCCAGCTCTGGCGTCTCTTTTTACCCTGCTAGACCACAATCCGCATATCTCAGGGATGCTGCAGCTGCTGCGGTCCTAAGAGAAATACAAGAAGGCGGAATTGGAACATTAGAGAGCCATTGTTCTCCATTGTTCTATTTTCTCAGAAAACATCATCCCCGCATTTCTCTCTATTTTATTTCTTTTTTTGCTTTTCTTTGCAGGTGTACCAAGGGAGCCAATTACACGGGGAGTGACTTTGTTAGGCATAATCAGTTGTTGCAGCGACAATTGTTAAACAGAATATCTAATAGATCTTGTTGTTCGGATGGCTGCCGGGTAGGGGTGGGGGGGGGCCCTTTGGGGGTGGGGGGGGCCCTTTGAAGTCCGGTTAGCTCCCCAGCAGCGCAGCCTGTTGTATTATTCCCTTCCCCCGTCCTATGATAAGTGAAAAGGTTCGGTGACTGTGAAGCTTTTTCTCTGGCGGATTATCCGGAAATTCCTGAGCTGGTGATTTGGGGAGCAGAGAGGCGCATACGTTACACTCGGCGCATCCGGCGTCATCTCTCTCTCTCCGGGTGCCGGAACCCCTTTGGCCCGTTCTGTGCCGGGGGAGTGTGACTAGGAAAGCCTCTTGCAGCGTACGGCGGGTCATTTCCAATCATTTTGTTCCAGAGAGAAAAACATGGCGGCCAATTGCGTCCGTAAAACATGGCGACCGGTTACAAGTCGGGAAGTCCGATCAGAGAATTGTAGAAATGTTTCCGTACAGTAAGGCTGAAAATCCAGACCATGGCGCCGACCTCTCCGAATAATCGGGGGGTTGGGCTGTAGAAAGACCACCTTTGTTAAAGTCAATGTGAAGCCAAATTTATAGTGTCCCATCATTGGTATCAGTGGGAGGAATAGTGTCCCATCATTGGTGTCAGTGGGAGGAATAGTGCTCCGCCCATCATTGGAGCACAGGTGTGTCAGGAAGAAGGTGCCTCTGAAGCTGCTCTGTGAGAGGGGAGTGGTGGTGAAATCTATCCCAGCTCCCTGGCCCCCTTTCTGGGGAGGCCATGGAGGGCAGCGGGGCTTCTCCTGCTGGAGGCTCCCAGCCATCTCCTGGGCCATCAGGTGAACTGCCTGCCTCTGCACAAGCCGATCTCTCTGCCCCTGGTGAGGATGAAGGCTCGGAGGCCATTCGGGAGCGAGTGGTGGCCGGGATTAAGGTCCTGAACAGGGAGAGGGACAAGCTCTACAAGTTGAGAGCGGAGTTGAAGCGCCTGCGAAGGCAACGTGAGGGCTTACACAGCCAGAAACGGGGATCCATGGATCCGGAAATCCAGCTGGCCAAGGTCCGTGTGGATCATCAGGAGACCATCGTGGCCATGATGGAAGGCAGAGATGGGCCCTTTAAAGAAAAATTTTGTAACGACAAAAGGTTTGGAAGGGTGAAAAAGATGGAGGTGGAGGAGGAGGAGACCCCCAGTTCTGCCCCCCTGCCCCCCCAGGGAGAGGTAAGCAGCCCCAGACCTTCCCAAGATTCAGGAGGTATGCTGAGGGCCATCCAGCTAATGGAGTCTCCTATGCGGGGGGATCAGATGGTGTTTAATGAGGAAGACATTACTGATGATGTACCTGATAAAGTGAAGCCTGCTAAGTCCCATGTTGTGGATAAGACTGTTTTTGTTCCTTTTAACACTGTGACTGACAATGTGCCTAATGACAATCAGGCTGCTAGTCCTGTATGCAGCAATGTTGTGCCTGCTGAGGCTGCAATGCAGCAAGAGTTACATTTAAAAAATGTCATTTCTGTGGATGGACTGCAAGTGTCAGCACAGCCCATTAACCCTTCTTTGGCTGAGTCCAAAGCTGTTTGCCCCACTGCTGCTGAGGACTCTACAGTGCAGCATCAGGAGACAGCTGGTATTGCAGCAACTGTGACTATTCCTGATGGGAATTTGAATAGTTCTGTGACTGATAACAATCACCCCAGTACCAGTGTGATGAACAATCCTGCTGCAGATCCTGCCATTTCAGTTCATACAGTTGATAATAATAATATACAGAGTGATGTGGCTTCAGTGTCAGCCCTTGGCCCTGATAAACCTACTTTTGCACAGGTGGCACACTCTGCTCCTGGTAGTCCCGCTCCCAAGCGGGGTTTTCCACTGCAAGCTGCCACTTTGAGCGCCCCAGGATCTGGTCTTGGGTCTCTGGCTTCTGCTGGGGGTCCAAGACGTAATGTAGTTATCCTGAAATGGGAAGGTGGTGCCATCCCTCCAGCACGGCGTGCAGTGGTGGACTTGATATTGGAGATGGGTTTTGGTGCAAATGACCTGTATGCCTTTATACATGTAGCTGGGACAAGGGACTATACGGTTAGCTTCACCAGGCCAGAGGGTCTTGACCTGTTCTGGGAGCGATATGAGGCTCGGTGCAGGTCAAGACCTGAATGGGAAGGTCTGGTCCCAGTTGCGGTTTCTCAGAGGTCAACAGTAAAAAAAATAACCATTATCCTGACCAATGAGAGTGTTCCTGCTCGGGATCTAGAGGTCTGGTTAAGGAACTATGGGGAAGTTTTGACCAAACCTAATAAAATCCATGATGAGCGTAACATCTGGACTGGGGGATGGTCGGTAACAGTCAGGTTGGCCAGGGATGGGAATGTTGTCCGTCACTTGCCCTCCTCAGCTTTCATAGGGAGGGATAGGATGACTGTTTTCTACCCTGGTCAGCCGAAGCTGTGTCACCGCTGTGGAGAAAAGGGGCACTTGAGCTCCTCCTGTTCAGCCTTGATGTGTTCAGTGTGTCGGGGTCAGGGTCATATGGCTAAGGACTGCACTAAGATGATCAGGTGCAATCTGTGCCTGCGCCTTGGCCACCCCTACAGCAGATGTCCTGAAGCCTGGCACAATATGGAGAAGGAGGTAGTAGAGGACATGTCAGGGCTGGACAGGATGGAGGGTGAGACCCCTGGTGTACCATCCTCCTCTGCGGTGACCCCCTCCCCTGGTCCTGCTAAGGATCCCTCTCCAGTTCCTGTGGCCACCCCTCCTGTGTCTGTAAGTACTCCTTCTGTTTCTGTCTCTGTGTCCCCCCAGCCTACTGTACCCTCTCCTCTTGTGTCGGAACCTTCCAAGTCTGTGCCCCCCGAGTCTGTTACCCCCCAGGAGTCTACCCCTCCTGAGTCTGACTTAAAGGGATCACCCCCCCACCAGCGTGTACTAAAAAGGGCGCCCCTTCCTCTGTAAAGAAGTCTTGTGGAAAGACTTTAAAGAAAAAAATAAGAGATGAGGGCATCTCTGAGGCTGACCTGCGGTACCTGGAAGAGAGAAGGAAGGTTGGGAGGCGGAAGAGGCAGGCAGTGAGGACGGAACGGGGACGGGAAGCTCCGGTTCCTGTCTCCAGCCGTCATAGGTCCTCCAAGTGGGATATTTCTTCATCTGGAGCTTCTTCTGAAAGAAGTTCCGATTCCGAAATGGACTTTGAGGCGGCCTCTAGAAAGAGAGAGGCTTCTGGTGATGAGCAGCAGAGGGGAGCTAAGAAGCAATCCACCCAATAACCCAAATGGCGGTTCCCCCTCCGTTAAAAGTGGTGACAATTAATGTCGCCAGCATTAAGTCAGTAAGAGCTCGTTCTATGGCCTTCTTTTTGTTCAGCCAATTAGATGCTGAAATTTTATTTTTGCAAGAGACTAGGCTCACCTCCTTGGCAGATATTCATATGGCCAAGAGAGAGTGGAGGTATGGTCCATCTTACTGGTCTCTTGCGGCCGAGCCTTACGGCGGTGTGGCGGTGTTGTTTAAAACCGGCATGGTAACTGTCCGGCGGGTTATTGAGGTGGAGATTGGGAGATGTATGGTCTTAGACGTCCTTGTGGGAGGGCAGGACCTGCGCCTAATCAATGTTTATGGGCCGCACACAAAGTGGGACAGGAAATGCCTTTTTACAAGGATCAAGCCATTTCTTTTTACATCCCGGCAAGTGGTCTTTGGAGGTGACTTTAATACAGTAACTAGGCCCAAGGACAGGAAGGACTTCAAGGACAGGCTGGGATATGATAGCGTTTTTTTAAATAGTATGGTTAGGGATGCTGGTCTTGTGGATGTGCACATTAAGCACCTCCCAGATGACACCGGGTTCACTTTTCATCGTGGTAATAGTCAGAGTAGGATAGATAGGTTTTTTTTGAAGGAGGCCTCTGCTTTCTCGCCCCCAGTGGTGCAGGCAGTAGAGTTCTCTGATCACTGTATGCTATCTGTGGTACTGAATGCTTCAGACGCCCCTCAGAGGGGCAAGGGCATCTGGAGATTAAATTTGACACTACTCAAGGAAGAACATGTTAGACAATCCTTTGAGGAATTCTTTCAGGCACAGGTGACCATCCTGGACTTTTGTAGCAGCAAGGCTGAGTGGTGGGAGCTGACCAAAAAGAGGATCGCTGGATTCTTCAGGGGCCTAGCCAATAGAAATCAGTTTAATAAATACATGACCTACCAACGTTTACGGAGGAAGCTGGATATTCTTGTTTCGAGAGGAGGAGATCCTGGGGCAATCTCCGAAGTGAAACTCCTTCTCAGGAAGTGTCAATATGACCGGCATGCCTCTTTGGTTCTGGAGAGGGACTATGGGAAGTACCACTCGCCTGACCCTTACCAGAACTGCAAACAAGGTGTAGCTGTTAAAACGGTCGTTGGCCTTAAGGACAGTACAGGTTCCTTGACAAAGTCCAGGTCAGGGATTCTGGAGGTCGTGAGGTCCTTTTATGCCGACCTTCTTGGGAGGAAAGAGCTTGATCGTGACAAGATGGAAAGCTTTTTGGACTCTACTCCAGGTCTAAATGGTGGAGATGCTCCATTGATGAATTTGACAGAGGAGATCACAGTCGAAGAGGTGATGAGGGCAATTGAACAGCTTGCCATCAAAAAGTCGCCTGGACCGGATGGCTTGACGGCTGAGTTTTATAAAGCCTTTAAGTCTATTCTGGCCCCGCATTTGGTAGAGGTTTTTAACAGTTGCCTTGCTGAGGGGGTGCTTTCCCCTTCCATGAGGCACTCGGCTGTGATTCTTCTTTCAAAGGGTAAAGATCCTTCGATGATTGAGAATTGGCGCCCCATCAGCCTTCTTAATGTCGATAGAAAGATACTGGCAAAGATATTTTTCTGGCGCCTATCGTCAGTGGCAGAGTCTTTGCTTTCTCGCCATCAGCACTGTTCGGTCCAGGGTAGGAGCACCTTCACAGCGGTTTTAGCTGTCCGGGAGGCCTTGGAGCGGTGCAGGGCTGCAGGCTGGGGAAAGTATTTGCTGACATTGGATCAGGCAAAGGCTTTTGATCGTGTTAACCATGAGTACCTGTGGTTGCTCCTTAGTAAGTACGGTCTGCCGGGTGGTTTTGTCGATTGGCTGAAAGTCTTGTATAAGGGGGCAGAAAGCTTCCCTCTTGTTAATGGTTGGGTTGGACAGTCCTTTGGGGTTGGCTCCGGGGTGCGCCAGGGTTGTCCCCTGAGTCCCCTGCTCTATGTGTTTGCAATCGACCCCTTCATCAGGAGGCTAGAGAGCGGCATGTTGTGTGGGGTACCAGTGGGGCTCCCGGGTGAGCCGCCATTGAGGGTTGTTGCCTATGCGGATGATGTGTCGGTGATTGTCACTGGGACGGATGAAGCGGAGGAGGTGGTCTCTCTGACATCACGGTATTCTGAAGCATCAGGCTCCAAGATCAATCAGGAAAAGACTGAAGTTTTCTGGATGGGAAAGGATGGTGAGGGTTTTGATCTCCCGGACACCTTTCCAGTGCCCCAGGAAAGAATTAAGATACTAGGCATTGAATTTGGACCCGGCGATTATGGCCTCAAAAACTGGGAAGGCAGACTGGAAATTGCCAATACTAAGGTGGTCAGCTGGAAGAGATGGAAGTTATCTATGAGGGAAAGGGTTGATCTGATTAAGACTTACCTGATTCCGATCTTCTTGTATGTCAGCTTTGTCTGCATCTTGCCAGTGTCTCTCTATGCTAGGGTCAGTAGTGTGTTCTTCCAGATGCTGTGGGGGAACAGACTGAACCCCATCAAGAGGAATGTCACCTACCTATCCAGGAGGGAGGGTGGCTTAGGTATGGTCAACCCAGTTCTTTTCTTTTCACTGCTATTTCTAAAGTTTAACATTGGTAATATGCTTGCAGTGGAACCTCCTGGATGGGTAGGCATATTTAGATCTTGGTTTAGGCCTTTTCTACGACTTTGGGAAGAAGGTGGCCAAGTGAAGAATCGCAGGGGTCATCGTGGTCAGCTACCAGCCTATGTCGCTCCGTGCCTGAAGTTACTGCGGCAGTGGCGATTGTCGGCTGAAGATCTCAGATCGGTTCCAAGGAAAGTCCTTATGAGTCGAGTCTTGAGCGAAGTCTTTCATGACCCACTGGCCTTAAGGGATTGCCCGGGCCCAGTTTTGAGGGCGGGGTTAAGACTGATTAATTTGGATAGAGTACCCCCTAAATTTAGGGATCTGGCCTGGTTGTGCTTCCATGGGAAGCTCTATGTTCGGGGCAATTTGAAATTCCGCAGTGGGATGGATCGTAGCTGTCCTCAGGAGGAGTGTGCAGATGAGGAGGAGACTATGGATCATTTTCTGCTTCATTGCCCTTTTAACATAGAGGTGTACAAACAGGTGGGGCGGGCCCTCGGTGTCCCTTTCCTCTCCAGGCTGGGTTATGCTGAGTGGGTGTACGGAGCATTCAATACCGGTGGAGTTTTTTGTTTGGATACACTTTTTTTAGTTAGCCTAGTAGTCCGTTACTTCACCTGGAACGCACGGTGTCAGGTCAGCATTCGGCAAAAACTCCTTCCTGTTGAGGTGGTGGTGTATGACATTTTGCATGAGGTGGGGAAGATTCGGGAGCTTGAGAGAGACAAGCGGGGTCAGGGGGCTTGGTTGAAGGCGTGGAGGGGTTTCAAGCCTCCCTGACTGCCAGGAGTCTCTTTCCCGGGTGTGGCTGTCTGTCTCTTATCACCCTAGATTATCAGTATTTTTGATGAATTTTTGATAAATGGCTGCGTACATAGGTGATGGGTTGTGCCTCTTAGGCCCTCTCTGCTGCTTTATGTAGATAGTTTTCTAGGGATGTTTTGGTAGTGGATTATGTATATATTGTATATATTCTGAACATGGATGTGTATTCCTTTGTTTTCTGTTGAAGTTTTGTACTATGGTTTTGTTTTTTACTTTTGTATAAAAATTGGTTGCTTGATTCTTTTCAATAAAAGATCAATAGTGTTCCATCATTGGTGTCAGTGGGAGGAATAGTGTCCCATCGTTGGTGTCAGTGGGAGGAATAGTGTCCCATCATTGGTGTCAGTGAGAGGAATAGTGTCCCATCATTGGTATCAGTGGGAGGAATAGTGTTCCATCATTAGTGTCAGTGAGAGGAATAGTGCCCCATCATTGGTGTCAGTGGGAATAATCAATGTCTCATCATTGGTATCAGTGGGAGGAATAGTGTCCCATCATTGGTGTCAGTGAGAGGAATAGTGCCCCATCATTGGTGTCAGTGGGAGGAATAGTGTCCCACCGTTGGTGTCAGTGGGAGGAATAGTGTTCCATCATTGGTGTCAGTGGGAGGAATAGTGTCCCATCATTGGTGTCAGTGGGAGGAATAGTGCCCCATCATTGGTGTCAGTAGAAAGAATAGTGCCTCACTGTTGGTGTCAATGGGAGGAATAGTGCCCCATCATTGGTGTCAGTGGGAGGAATAGTGTTCCATCATTGGTGTCAGTGGGAGGAATAGGGACCCATTGTTGATGTCCGTGGGAGGAATAGTCCCCCATAATTAGTGTCAGTAGAAGAAATAGTACCTCACTGTTAGTGTCAATGGGAGGAATAGTGCCCCATCATTGGTGTCAGTGAAATGAATGGCGCCTCATCATTGGTGTCAGTGAATGGAATAGTGCCCTATCATTGTCAGTGAAAGGAACAGTGCCCCATTGTTGGTGTCAGTGGGAGGAATAGTGTCCCATCCTTGGTATTAGTGGGAGGAATAGTGTTCCATCATTGGTTTCAGAGGGAGGAATAATGCCCCATTGTTGATGTCCGTGGGAGGAATAGTACCCCATCCTTGGTGTCAGTAGAAGGAATAGTGCCCCACTGTTGGTGTCAATGGGAGGAATAGTGCCCCATTGATGTTGTCAGTGAAAGGAACAGTGCCCCATTGTTGGTGTCAGTGGGAGGAATAGTGCCCCATCACTGACTGCAGTTTAAAGACCATTGCTCTAGGACAGTGATGGGGAACCTTGGCACCACACATGTTTTGGAACTACATTTCCCATGATGCTCATGCACTCTGCTGTGTAGTGGAGCATCATGGGAAATGTAGTTCCAAAACATCTGGGGTGCCGAGGTTCCCCATCACTGGTCTAGAATCTAGAAATCACAGTATAGACACATCTACTACACCGCTAGTACAGCAATCTCCACTAGTTTATACAATATCTATAAAATATTTAAACATTTTTTAATCCATAAGGGTGTAAACACGTTAATGGGAACTTTGTTATAAAAATCTAATGATAAAAACATACTATAAAGAAACCATTTTACAGGGAAAAAAAGAAAAAGAAAAGGTTTATTTCTTTAAAAAACCCAAATTGTAATGGCACCGTGTAGAGAAGTATTATAATCACACTGTTATATCACACAAGGGGGTTCTTTTGTGTTATAACATTATGATTAAAATTATTTCTCTACATGATCTCATTATACTTTGTGTAATTTCCTTCTTTTTTTTTTGTAAAATTGATTCTGTATAATATGTAGCTACTATTAGATAGTTTCCATTGAACTATTTATGACATTCATTTCTACATCTTTTAAGAACTGATAAATGTTTAGATACACTATATTGCCAAAAGTATTGGGACACCTGCGTTTACACTAGTGCTGCACGATTCTGGCTAAAATGAGAATCACAATTTTTTTGCTTAGAAGATAGATCACGATTCTCTCACAGCGTAACACAATTATTCACATTAAAACAAAAAAAAAAATGGGCTAACTTTACTGTTTCTTTTTTTTTTTTTTATTCATTGAAGTGTATTTCTTTCCCAAAAAATTGCATTTGAAAGACCGCTGCGCAAATACAGTGTGACATAAAATATTGCAGCAATTGCCATTTTATTCCCTAGGGTCTCTGCTAAAATATATATAATATTTGGGGGTTCCAAGTAATTTTCTAGCAAAAAATATTGATTTTAACTTGAGAAACAAGTGTCAGAAAAAGATTAATGCCCCATACACACGATCGTTTTTCATGCCGTTAAAAATGCCATTAAAAAAAATGGCCATTAAAAATGATCGTGTGTAGGCTCCAGAGCATTTTTAACGACGTGAAAAACGGCCATTAAAAATTTCGAACATGCTCTATTTTTTCACGTCGTTTTTCATGTCGTTTTTTTTAACGACGTGAAAAACGATAGTGTGTATGCTTTAACGACGTGAAAAAAAAACGCGCATGCTCAGAATCAAGTATGAGACAGGAGCGCTCGTTCTGGTAAAACTAGCGTTCGTAATGGAGATAGCACATTCGTCACGCAGTCACGGACTGAAAAGCACGAGACTGAAAAGAGCGAATCGTCGCTCAACAAACTTTACTAACATGAAGGGTGGCGCCATTCGAACGGAACTTCCCCTTTATAGTGCCGTCGTACGTGTTGTACGTCACTGCGCTTTGCTTGATCGTTTTTTTAAATGATCGTGTGTACGCAAGACGGGCTTGAGAGGAAACATGAAAAAAAACGACGTGAAAAACGGCAAGAAAAAAAATGGCAAGAAAAACGATCGTGTGTATGGGGCATTAGACTTTAATGCCCCGTACACTCGATACGAATATCGTACGACAGATCGTACAACTTTTTTCGCTTAATAGTCGCAAGTAAAATGAAATAGGTTGTTAAAGTCACGAAAATTCTCGTACGACAGAAAAAAAAATCGGAAGTGATGTCATGTGTTGTAATGTATTTGTGTTGTATTTTCGGACGACAACTGTACTGACTAAACGAAAATCGTACGATCTGTTATCGTACGAGGAAAATTTTCATGCACGTCCGATTAAATAATATCAGATGAACTGTCATGATCGGCTCTCGAAGCTCTGTACTAACGATCCGATTATCGTGCAATTCTTCCTCGGACGACATTTTTCGTTCGATATTCGGATCGTGTGTACGGGGCTTAAAGCGGTTGTATACCGCTGATTTTTTATATTTTTTTGCACCTGTAAAGGAAAAGGCATAATGAGCTTGTATGCACAGCATATAAGCTCATTATGAAATACTTACCTTAGAACGAGGCATCGTTAACTCGCCTGGTCCACGCCGAGGGAGATGACATGTTGCCTCTGCGTGTCTTCCGGGTATCGCGGCTCCAGCACTGTGAGTGGCTGGAGCCGCGATGTCTCACTCCCGCACATGCGCGCGGGAGACTTCGTTCCAGCGAGGCTCGGCTTCTGCTGAGCCTTCAGCCCGAGAATCCCCTGTGCGCATGCGCCGCTGCTGTCAGCGGCGCATTGCGAGGGGAATATCTCCTAAACCGTAAAGGTTTAGGAGATATTTCTTTTACCTACAGGTAAGCCTCAGTTTAGGCTTACCTGTAGGTAAAAGTAAAAAAAAAGACTTTACAACCGCTTTAAGTGGTTAAACTTCCTGCACTAAGAAGGAAGTTGGTTACAATGTTTCATGTTGTTAAAATCCAAGCAGTCTGCCAAGTTTTTTTCTTTAGGGCTCTTTCACACGGAAGGTTCGTTCAGGTCTGCCTGTCAGTTTTTTAGGCGGACCTGAAACGGATCCTCCATGCACCCCTATTGAAGCACGGATGTCAGCGGAGACATGTCCGCTGACATCCGCTCCGCCAAAGTGTGACGGAGGAAAACCCTATTTTTCCTTCCGTCGGCGGAGCGGATCGGATGACAACGGACTCTACGGTCCGTCGTCATCCGATTCTCCATAGGGGAGAGCGGCACTCTGACAGGGCAGTCCCTGCACAGTGTGCGGGGACCGCCCAGTCATCCGCCGGCTCAGCGGGGATCAACGGAGCAATCCCCGCTGAGCAAGCGGAGCTTCACGGGGCGGATCTTCACGGATCCGCCCCGTGTGAAAGGACCCTTCCACACACAGAAGTTTATCCCTTTGATCTAAGAAGAAAGCATTAGTTACAATGTTTCCTGTTTAAAACTTGTCAGACTGCCCGGATATTTTCTTTTGACAGCTGAGAAGTCTCTCCACGTGTATGAAAGAATCGGCAAACTGGAGATCGTCAGGGGGGTTGAATCGAGATCACGATTTTTTAACGATTAATTGTGCAGCTCTTCTTTACACGCACATTAACTTTAATGGCATCCCAGTCTTAGTCCGTAGGGTTCAATATTGAGTTGGCCCCGCCCGATGAAGCTATAACAGCTTCAACTCTTCTGGGAAGGCCGTCAACAAGGTTTAGGAGGGTGTCTATGGGAATGTTTGACCATTCTTCCAGAAGCGCATTTGTGAGGTCAGGCACTGATGTTGGACAAGAAGGCCTGGCTCGTAGTCTCCGCTCTCGAGTTCCTCCACGCCAAACTCGCTTATCCATGTCTTTATGGACCTTGCTTTGTGCACTGGTGCAAATCAGTTGGTGGAGGGGGGATTATGGGGTGTTTTTTTTTTCAGGGGTTGGGCTTGGCCCCTTAATTCAAGTGAAGGGAACTCTTAAGGTGTCAGAATACCAAGACATTTTGGACAATTTCATGCTTCCAACTTTGTGGGAAGAGTTTGGGGACGGCCCCTTCCTGTTCCAACATGACTGCGCACCAGTGCACAAAGCAAGGTCCATAAAGACATGGATGAGTGAGTTTGGGGTGCAGGAACTTGACTGGCCTGCACAGAATCCTGACTTCAACTCAATAGAACATCTTTGGGATGAATTAAAGCGGAGACTGCGAGCCAGGCCTTCTCGTCCAACATCAGTGCCTGACTTCACAGGAAGAATGGTCAAACATTCCCAAAGAAACACTCCTAAACCTTGTGGACGACCTTCCCAGAAGAGTTGAAGCTGTTATAGCTGCAAAGGGTGGACCAACTCAATATTGAACCCTACGAACTAAGACTGGGATGCCGTTAAAGTTCATGTGCGTGCAAAGGCAGGTGTCCCAATACTTTAAGGCCTCATGCCCACGGACGTTTTTACAGCTTAAAAACGCCTGTCCATGTTATTGTATAATTTATTTATTATTATTTTTTTTAAAAACAAAAAACGTTGGAGCTAAAAAACGCGATCGCGTTTTTGCGCTTTTTAGCGCGTCTTTTGACGCTTCGTGTTTTTTTATGCCTAACGCCGATGCTGAGAAACAGACTGGTCCTGGTTTTTTTTTACAGCTTAAAAACGTCTATGCTATTTGCAGCTCAAAAACGCCTAGGTGGGCATGAAGCTATAGACCAACATGGACAGGCGTTTTTAAGCTGTCAAAAACACGGCTGTAAAAACGTCTGTGGGCATGAGGCCTTAATAATATAGTCTATGTACATTTGTTATTTTATTATTATTTTATATATATATATATATATATATATATATTATTAATAATAATAAAAAAAACTATAAAATAATAAATGTAGGTACACTGAAAAATGTCCACCTTTCGCAAAAATAAATAAATAAAAAGGTAAAATAAATGAATGAATAAATAAAAATGATATATATAAAAAAAAATTATATATATATATATTTTTTTTCTTTCTTTATTTTTCTAAGACTAGGATGTCCTTAAATTCCATGTGCGTGTAAAGGCAGGTGTCCCAATACTTTTGACAATATAGTGTACCTAGGTGGATGCTACATCTGTCCCCTGCCAGCTCTAAGAACCAAGTGATCTAACACCACAGATCGCTCAGTTCTCACAGCTTCCCGGACAGAGAGCTGGTAACTGTCAATCACTGGCTCTCTGCTCTGCCCCCGCTCTCACTGGAGCGCTGGGCTGTGAAGGGGGTGGGAGTTTCCAGCTCAGGCTCTCAGTGGATCGCTGAGAGGCTGAGCCGGGTACCGGTCCCGGCATGTGGGCGGATCCTGACTCCATTGTCGCAGTGACGTCCGCAGACAGCGGACTTCAGCTCGCTGTCTGCTGAAAATGGGTCACAGGAGAACGAACTGATCCACAGGAGAAGTACAGCCAAACAAGAGTTCCTTGTACTTCTCCTTTAAGTCTTCATAGTTGATCTTGCCACCAAAGTCCCAAGAAAACACCAAAAATCTGGGAAAGTCATTAATATCACCATTGCCCAAGCAACACTGAGTCATACGCTTTTGGTGGCGTTTGGCTGTGCCACCCGGCGGTCCTGGATCACATCTTGCTTTGTCTCTTAGAAGCCCCTCTAGTTTTAATCCAGAAAAATGGAGGGTATTATTGACACCGAGGCCTTTCTACGAATACAAGAGATATGATATGTAGTCGCACAAATGTTGCTTGCCTAAACAGGCTGTGCTCCCAACTAAGTTATCTCTCGTCTCCGTCATCGTCTGCTCGGATCTCCTCGTACTTCCTCTAGCGGCGGAGAGAAGCAGCGCTTATCGCAGAGTCGCATCTCGGCTGAAATGAGCTCTGAGCTTGTTGTGGCTGGTAGCTCCGTCGGCTTTGACAAATATCTCCAGTAAATTTTCATTACCATAATGTAGAGTTTCACTTTATATTTTGTTCTTTGTCATAACGCCGGCAAGATAAGTTCTTGATGGAACTGGAATCTGGCGCCACCCGGCAGGCAGAAATAAATTACTGTAATATTTTCTGTATAGCTGTAATAAAGGGACCCGCAATTGAGAGTTCCTGTAAGGAGGTTCGTTGATGTGACCCAGAGCAGCCAATTTGATTCTTCTTTTCTAATTGGAATCCTAAATTGAAGTAACTGGTTGGTTGCTGGGGGGGGGGGGGGGGTCATTGCTTCCTCCAGACCCTTGGCATGGTGATGATAAGGTCTGGTAAGTCAATCTAGATCAGCAGTCCTCAACATTATTGAGACCAGGATCCAATAAAACCTTCCATGACCCAACAGTACAAAAAAGGTTTATACTTACAAAAGAAAAGTATGGGAATACAAAATATGTATTAAAGTGCTAAACGGTTCTGGATGTGGTTGAATGTCTATGTGGGGGGAGGGGGTCTGGAAGGGGCTAGGGGATTCAGCAGCAGGCCTGGTGGTGGTTTCTGAAAGGATCTGGAGACAAGTTTGGGGGGTTTGGGTCTATGGGGGGGGGGGGGTTGGAGGTCTCTCTAAGAGGCTTAGGGGACTGAAATGCACTGCAGGGACTGGTGGCCCAGGGGGGGTGGGGCACTATGGGACACTGTTGGAGGCTGTGGGTGCTGTGGAGGGCTGGAGACTTTGCAGCAAGCCAAGGGATAGTACAGGGATGAGGGGGGGGGGCACTATAGGAGATTGGGGGCAGAGGGCTCTCGGGGGGGCCTGGGGCAATGTGGGTGGTCGTGAGGGGCACAGCAGGCCACTATGGAAGGCTGTGTGTTAGGAGATCAGCAGCTGGCTGGAGGCCTGGATGGTCATTGCCTTCTCCAGACCCTTCTCCATGATAATGAGAAGGTCTGGTAAGTCCAAGAAGGTCTTGTAGGACAAGTAGCTTTCATAGAACAGTGGTTCTCAACCTTATTGAGACCATTACCCAATAAAACTTTTCATGCTCCAACAAGAAAAAAAAAAAGGTTTATATTCACTTTGGGAATCCCAAATATGTAGTGAACTACTGGAGGGCTTTGGATGGGGCTGGGAGTCACTGTGGAGGGATGGGGGTTCTGGAGGGGATGAGGTTGCCTGAGGGAGCTGGGGGCAACTGTAGGGGGGATGGGGTCTCTGGTGTGTGCTGGAAATCTCTCTAGGAGACTAATGCCCCGTACACACGATAGGAATTTCCGATGAAAAACTGAGTCAGACGGAGTCCGTCTGACTTTTTTCATCGGAAATTCCGACCGTGTGTGGGCCCCATCGGAGAAATTCCGATGAATTCCATCAGAATTTTCAAATAGAACATGTTCTATTTTTTTCCGATGAAATTCTGTCGGAATTCCGACGGAAGTTTGATCGGAAAAATGTCCGATTGTGTGTACGGGGCATTAGGGGTTTCCAGAGGCACTGTGGACTGGAGTACACAACAGAAACTGGGGGGGCTGGCACTGTAAGACACTGTGGAAGACTGTTGGGGGCTCTGCAGCAAGCCAAGGATGCACTGCAGGGAGCTGGCAGGCACTGTGGAAGGTTGAGGGGCTACTTGAGGTCTGAGGGCTCTCAGGGGGCTTGGGGGTAATGTAAGAGTTTGTGGGGAACTGCAGACCACTATGAAATGTTGGGTGGCACTCTAGGAGGTGGAAGGTTAGAAGATCAGCCCAGGAGGAGGGAGGCCACAGCTCAGAGGCTGAGAGCACTGCCGGGACAGGATCATCCAGTGCCCAGGGCAAAGAAAGCAAATTGTGCCCCCCCTCTTCATTATGTGCAAACTTATAAGGAAGAGGGGCACCTCCTCCTGGCTCTCTCCTCCTCTCCTTTCTGCTTCCAGCACTGGGCAGACAGGAGTAGTGATGCTGCTGTCACTACTCCTGTCAGCCTTATAGTAGAAGGAACTTGATACGCCCCCATCCCTACAATATATGCTGTGCCCAGGGCAGCCATCTCTCTGCCCACCCCTTGTACTAGGCCCTGGTTGAGAGATACTGCTCTTGAAGATGTAATGAAAAGCTTCTCTATTGACTTTCCAACACCAATGTTTTTTTTCTTACAAACACTTTAATTATTAAAGCTCAGTGTTTCTGAGATTGTCATGTGATGTGTTTGCTCTTTGACCCACAGGGTGACCCTTCCGGAAGAACCTCCTAGCGCCCCACCACAAGCTGTCATCGCCACAGGCCGCACCAACCAGTCCATCTTTGTCCAGTGGCAGCCACCCCCAGAGAGTCACCAGAATGGCATCTTAAGGGGATACGTCATCAGGTCAGTAATCAGCAGGACATGACTACAGGTTGTATGGTTCCTCCATAGGCGTGCGCACAGGGTGTGCCGGGTGTGCTTAGGCACACCCTAATCACCCCATGTGCATTAGCATTATCCAGGAGGTGAGTGGTTGAGGGTGCCAGTGGCCATTATAAATGCCCCCATTATATTAAAATCTAGGTTCATCTTTAGGAACACATTACACCCGTATTTAGGATGTATAGTAATATGCTCCCAATCAACTGGCTCCCACCACCAGCGCCCCTTCCTATGACAGCAGGTGGCGTTCATGTGTGTTTGAGCTTTGGGGTGCACACCCTAATGCAATAGGCTGCGCACACCTATGGGTTCCTCTATCTTCTCTGGTTCTGTAAGGTGATACTTCCAAAGGATAACAGCCCTACACCATTACTTCTTTGCACCCTTTTCTTCACATCATTTTCCTATGTGTTTTTTGAACCTTTAGTTTGTAGATAAAACTGATGTTAATAATTAATAACATAATAATTAATTTTGAGGTATGACTTTTTCAAAAAAGCATGCACTCCTTAGTCATTCATTTTTTATGGCGCGTTTTTAAAGGCCTGTACACACGGTCGGATTTCAAAATGAGCAAGTTTTCCAAAAAATCCGACCGTGTGTACGCTCCATCAGACAAAATTTTTCGGTTTTCATCGGACAAAAGTTCACTCTGCAAACGGACAAACTTTTCGGCAACAAAAGTCTGATGGTACAAAGTCCGACCGTGTGTACAGAAATCCATCGGACTTTTGTCCGAAGTACAAATACGCATGCCCAGAACCAATGTTAAAATCAACCAACAATAGCAGAAGTTGACCAAAGGGTGGCGGTAAAGAGCAGAAAAAACACGTGATGTTGGGAAAGTTTGCAGAAAAGTCCTGCCGTGGGTATGCTATGGGTATGCTATTTCTTGTTCTCTCTGATTATATTCATTCAAATCTTGGGACATTATATTACCATTATCACTGTATGCTATTAGTATTGTTGTCATTCAATATTTTTACTTTCACGTGTATTTTAATTTAGTTGACAGCTAGGGGCTGTCAGCCATCTTGTACACTAAGGGTACGGTTTCCAGGCTGTTTACTATTTTTGGAAAGACTAAGACCTTTGTTTTTTGGTCTGTCCAGGCAGGCTGGTGTCTAACCTATTTTTCACTTATTACTTATTTAATATAAATCAATTAATATTAGTATTGTTTAGCGCCCCCACCATATTTGCTCTTTCAGCACATATAATTACTTATGCTATGGGTGTGCCCGGACAGCTCCCTTCGGACAAAAATCCACGAAAAAGTTTGTTTGAAGTCCGACCGTGTGTACGAGGCTTTAGGTTTAGGATAGTAGAAGCTGGTGTTTCACTGCAGTCCCAGTTATCCTTTGTGTCGGTGCCAAAATACCAAGTTGTGGTGAGACAGTTGTGACCACACACAACACAATCCACTAAATATTTCATCCTTCATAGCAGGCCCTTTAACAAATGGTAGTGAAAGCCAGAAGCCATCACTTGGGGTGACCTAACCTATGAATGGATTTGTGGGCTAACTAGCTGAACAGTCATGATTTAGCTGCAATTGCATCATTTTCTTGTTGCCTGTCCGATCTCCATGAAACAATTCTTTTCATTCAGATAAATGGTTTCTTTACCTTGAGATAGGTCAATGAAGGGGGAATCTGCAAAAGTCATGATGTGCTCATACACAGCTTATTTCAAATTCATCAGTACCCTTTTGTAAGAGGCACTAATTTCATGTCATCGAGCACCCTTAGCAGTCCTGCTGCCGTTGTTCCAGTCCTAGGTGGATTTTCTACAGAATTCCCAATAATGCCAAAAATTTGTTGATTATCACATCATTATGAGTTTTTTGGACATCAAATTGTGCAACCATGGGCAGATAAGTGGGAGTTTCCAGCCTCCTTCCTTCCCCACCCATGTGTGGTTGGTCTGGGAAGGCTTTCTAAAAGACTTTAGAGTTTGTCTGTGAGAATCTGTGCCTTTTAGGCCAAAAGAGCATTTGTGATTTCAGGTTCTGATGTTGAACAAGAAGACCTGGCTCACAATCAGCGTTCCAAAGGTGTTCAGTGGGGTTGAGGTCAGGGCTTTGAGCAAGTCACCTGAGTTCTTACACACCAAACTGGTCACACCATGTCTTTATGGAGCTGGCTTTGTACACAGAGGCACAGTCATGCTGGAACAGAAAAGGAGTGTGGGTGAATGTGTAGCGCTACGTATTGGTGAAATGTGAAAAAACACCAAATGATATATACTCGACAGGGTATAACCATAAAACTAATAATGTACATTGTGGGTAAATAACATAGTGAAGATGTCATGAGATTAAATGAACCATCCCAACAAGGATCTTCAGATGAAAGATGTAATTATGAATGTGCTTACCGGAACCGTTGGACCCGACTGTCGTACGACAACAGGTCAATCGAGCTGAAGATATCCAACCGGCTGTTTGATGGGACTGTCGAGAGGATCCAAGAAGTGGTGAAATACACCTCCCTGGTGTCCAGATGACGTCAACCCGAGGTAAGATCGATGAACCCGATATTCCTCAGCCAAAGGTGACTCCGATGGAGGTATCTCGACCATGGAGTGGGTAGAGAGATCGTGGAGATCCACCAAAAATCTAAAAGCAACTCTGTTCAGGCAAGCTGCAACCCTTAATAGGGCATTGGAAACCAGCTGGAGACACTCAAACAACTTTTCTTCCACAGAGCATGCAAAGAATAGAAAAAATAGGGGCTCCGAATGTGCAGGTCGACAAAAGAAGGTTTTAATAATAAAAACCAACATACAAGTTAGAAAAAGTGATCACAGTTCAAAGATTCATAAAAGCAATATGGGGAGCGGTGTACCTGGCCCGACGCGTTTCGTTCCAAGAAGGACTTCTACTGGGGCATATCGGGTTCATCGATCTTACCTCGGGTTGACGTCATCTGGACACCAGGGAGTTGTATTCCACTTCTTCTTGGATCCTCTTTGACAGTCCCGTTGAACAGCCGGTTGGATATCTTAAGCTCGATTGACCTGTTGTCGTACGACAGTCGGGTCCAACGGTTCCGGTAAGCACATTCATAATTACATCTTTCATCTGAAGATCCACGTTGGGATGGTTCATTTAATCTCATGACATCTTCACTATGTTATTCACTCATGATGGACTATTTATCACGTTGAATTTTACATGGACTGATTGTTTTCATGTACATTACTCGTTTTATGGTTATTTCCTGTCGAGTATATATCATTTGGTGTTTTTTCACATTTCACCAATACGTAGCTCTACACATTCACCCACACTCCTTTTGAATTTTGTCACATTCTTGTGCAGCTGCTTCACCTCCCTCCTCTCACTTTTATTAGTGTTCTTTGGTTTTTGTTTTGGGGTAGCGCAATATTTTTACATTCACATTGGAACAGAAAAGGGCCTTCACAAAACTGTTACTCTTTGTATGTTGTAGCACTAACCATCCACTTACTGGAAAGCCTGGAACTCAATAATTTTGAGGAGTCTCAACATATTTTCACCCTTCTCTGCAAACAAGAAATCAAGAATTTTGGAGGGGGATCAAATACTTTTGTCATAAAGCATACTGTAGGTGTGGTAAACAAGTGTTTACAAAACATGGCCAGGTATCCACAAGCCTCTGGCCATAGAGTGTAGATGTGATATCAGGTCAGGTGTCCACAAGCCTTTGGCTATAAAGTGTAGGTATGGTGGTCAGGTGTCCACAAACCTTTGGCCATATAGTGTAGGTATGGGAGTTTGATGTCCACAAGCCTTTGACAATAAAGTGTAGGTGTGATGGTCAGGTGTCCACAAACTTTTGGCCATATAGTGTAGGTATGGAAATCAGGTGTCTACAAGCCTTTGATCATAAAGTGTAGGTTTGGTGGTCAGGTGTCCACAAGCCTTTGGCCATATAGTGTAGGTATGGAAATCAGGTGTCTACATGCCTTTGATCATAAAGTGTAGGTTTGGTGGTCAGGTGTCCACAAGCCTTTGGCCATGTAGTGTAGGTATGGAAGTCAGGTGTCCACAAGCCTTTGACCATAAAGTGTAGGTGTGGCGGTCTGTTGTCCACAAACCTTTGACCATAAAGTATAGGTGTGTTGATCAGGTGTCCACAAGGTGTGGTGGTCAAGAATCCGCAAGCCTTTGACCATAAAGTGTAAGGGTGGTGGTTTGGTATCCAAAAGCCTTTGGTGATATAGTGTAGGTATGGAAGTCAGGTCTCCACAAGCCTTTGACCATAATGTGTAGGTGTGGTGGTAAGGTGTCCACAAGCCTTTGGCCATATTGTGTAGATGTGATGGTCAGGTGTCCACAAACCTTTGACCATATAGTGTAGGTATGGAAGTCAGGTGTCCACAAGTATTTTGCCATAATGTGTAGGTGTGGTAGTCAGGAGTCCTCAAGTCTTTGGCCATATAGTGTATGTATAGAAATCAGGTGTCCACAAGCCTTTGACCATAAAGTGTAGGTTTGGTGGTCAGGTGTCCACAAGCCTTTGGCCATGTAGTGTAGGTATGGAAGTCAGTTGTCCACAAGCCTTTGGCCATATGGCGTAGGTGTGGCGGTCTGTTGTTCACAAATCTTTGACCATAAAGTATAGGTGTGTTGGTCAGATGTCCACAAGGTGTGGTGGTCAAGAAATCCGCAAGCCTTTGGCCATAAAGTGTAAAGGTGCTGGTTAGGTATCCAAAAGCCTTTGGTGATATAGTGTAGGTATGGAAGTCAGGTGTCCACAAGTCTTTGACCATAATGTCAAAGACTTGGTGTCTTTGACCATAATGTGTAGGTGTGGTGGTAACAGAGCCGCGCTGTAGCCATCGTTCAGCTATAGCATGGGTCTAAAGTGGTTAAGGTTGACAACCCTCTGTCCCTTTCTCCCAACTGTGCTTGTGGTAAGGTGTCCACAAGCCTTTGGCCATATAGTGTAGGTATGAAAATCAAGTGTCCATAAGCCTTTGACCATAAATTGTAGGTGTTATAGTCAGGTGTCCACAAGCCTTTGGCCATAAAGTGCAGGTGTGAAAGTCAGGTGTTCACAAGCCTTTGACCATAAAATGTAGGTGTGGTGGTCAGGTATCCAAAAGCCTTTGGCCATAAAGTGTAGGTGTCCCCAAGCCTTTGACCATAAGGTATAGGTGTGGTAGTCAAGGGTCCACAAGCCTTTGCCATATAGCATATCAGATCCTGGTAGCTTGAAAAAAAAATCTTTCAGCAAAGAGAGTTGCTGCTTTCATTGCTTTTATGTCTTCCAGAGCACAATAGAAAAGGCCTTCAGATAGATATTGAGTATATTGGTTTATTGTCAATGTGGTTCTTCAGAGCTGACTGCTGAGCCATAGACTTAGCGCTATGGTAACTGCTCAATGCACCCTCTCAGCCTGAATAAAATAATTTCTCCTAGCATTACAGATCCTTGGAATTCTAAA
Source organism: Rana muscosa (assembly GCA_029206835.1). Lineage (NCBI taxonomy): Eukaryota > Metazoa > Chordata > Amphibia > Anura > Ranidae > Rana > Rana muscosa. The sequence continues at coordinate 19,440,304 of CM055128.1, read as the reverse complement.
CCTATCCCGATTAATATGCATGATGTCACACGTTCGGGTCGTGTTACATTAGCACCATGTTGAAGGCTGTGAGGAGGAATAAGATTAGGCTGCTTCACACACACAGGTCTAGTAGGAGATGACATGGGTTGCCAGAGACCTCTGGGTAAAGAGGATTATACAGAGAGGGGTGGAGAGAGGATTAGTGAGGAACAGAATTGTATCAAGGGGGTGCAGAGGTTTTACGTGAGTGGATGGGGGGGAAGTCATTGTCAGTTACAGGTGGGGGTAATATTAAAAATTGCTTTTCATAGCTACATATAAATGTGTAAATGTATTCCAGGAAATTATAAGGGCTGAAGAGATTTATTATAAAGGGTTTAGTGAATATACAGCAGCAGTTAGTTTGCTAAAGCTCCATGTATCATAAAGATACATGCATGTTGATCTCCTGCAGCCCCATTGATTTCACTTCCTATCACTCCAGTGATGGCTGCATGGCACTTCTCTGGGTGGGTTCCCTGATAGTGACAACAGTGTGCTTGTGTAATGTGTGTTGGAATGACCACTTGTAGTCTCCTTTGGGAGAGCATGTGAAAGAGCGACAACGCAGGAGCACAGTTGGGAGAAAGGGACAGAGGGTTGTCAACCTTAACCACTTCAGACCCATGCTATAGCTGAACGATGGCTACAGCGCGGCTCTGTTGTTCCAGGAGGGCCCTTTGGCGTGCTCTGTGTTTGCTGTGTCCTTTGGATATAGCCGATCACAGATCAGGGTAAAGGGCCAATCACAGCGGCCCTTTACCATATGATCAGCTGTGTCCAATCACAGCTGATCATAGTGTAAACAGACTTGCCGGTTATCGGCAGTACTTTCCTTATGCGCTGTCACAGTGTGAGAAAAGCGAAGCCGGTAACCGGCCAGTGTCACAGGGGACATGTACACAGACAATCAGGGCACTGATCATCAGTGCAGCCCCATCAGTGCCAATCAATGCCGCCTATCAGTGCTGCCTATCAGTGCTATTCAATGCCCATCAGTGCAATCCATCAGTGCCGCCTATCAGTTCCTATCAGTGCAGCCTCATCAGTGCCCATCAGTGCAGCCTCATCAGTGCCCATCAGTGCCGCCTATCATTGCTTACCAGTGCAAGTCAATGCCCATCAGTGCTGCCTATCAGTACAGACTACCAGGTCCCATCAGTGCAGCCTCGTCAGTGCCAATTAATGCCTATCAGTGCCCATCAGTGCTGTTTATCAGTGCAGTCCATCAGTGCCAATAAGGCCCCTTTCACACTGGGGCGGGCAGGAGCGGTGGCGGTATAGCAGCGCGATTTTCAGCGCTGCTATACCGTCGTTATTACCGCGGTATGCGGTCGCTAGGGGGGTTAATTTAACCCCCGCTAGCGGCCAAAAAAGGGTTAATACCGCCCACAAACCGCGGCTATTGCCGCGGTTTGCGGGCGGTATTACCGTGCTGTCCCATTGATTTCAATGGGAGACCGCGGTAAAGGAGCGGTGAACACACCGCTCCTTTACCGCTGTAAAGAAGCGGCTAGCAGGACTTTTGGAGCGGTCCTGCTAGCGCACCACTTCAGTGTGAAAGCCTTCGGGCTTTCACATTGAAGGCACAGGGCAGGATTTTTTCATGCGGTATAACAGCGCTATTATTAGCGCTAAACCGCATGAAAAACGCCCCAGTGTGAAAGGGGCCTTAATGCCCATCAGTGGGATCCACCAGTGCCACCTATCAGTGCCGCCCCATCAGCGCACATAAGTGAAGGAGAGAAATTACTTATTTTCAAAATTTTATAACAGAAACTAAAAGAAAGGTTGTTGTTTTTTTCTAAATTTCAATTCAGCTATTGAATCGCAAGCCTTTAGCCTGCATGCTCGGATAAGGGTCTGGTATGGATTTTAAGGGGGGACTCCACGTCATTTTATTTTCATTTTGGCGTGGGGTTCCCTACCAAATCTATACCAAATCTATACCACAACGTTTTTTTTTTTCCCGCTTTTTTTTTTTTTTCTCTCTTTTTTTTTGCTGGCAATTCTTTTTTTTACTCAACGTGGCGGCTGGCTTCCTCGCCCGCTCATTAGCAAGAAGCTATTCACAGTGTGTTAAGAAAAAAAATGCATCAAAAGCGCAACACTTGCGTTTTTAGTGTGGCTCAACTGAAGTCTATTACACGCAATCTGCTGCGGGTAAAAAAGTCCCTGACCCTTTCCAAAAAAAAAATCACAGCGCTTCAAAAAACACAGATGTGAACTACATCCATAGGAAACCATGTTAAATGGAGTGTAGTGGGTTTCTGCAAAACGCCCCAAAAAAACGTATAGGGTAAGACTTGGATGGGCACCAGTAAATCCGTTCGTTCACCAACTTTCAACTTGTCCAATGTTAACATCTCCGTCTCTTTGCTATTTCAAAGTGGTTTCTTCCTTCTTTTTTTATTTTTTATTTCAAGGAAGGCAGTGGGAGGAGCTTGATCACATTGACATTGGGTGTCTGCTATAGGAGATCGGCTTAATTACATATTAACACCAACCCAACTTTAGAAACAAAACAAAATTTAAAAAAATGAAACAATTAGGATCAAAAGAAAAAAAATGTTAATGGGTTATATTTAGCGATCTGTGATTGGAGACTAGAGAAGAGTTTTTTTTTTTTTTTTTTTTACCTTTTATAGGCCGTAAGCTTCAATTCCAGTAGTGTCCTGTTAAATGTCATTACATTGGAGGGCCTGATTGTAGAACCAGAGCCATGCAAATACTGGCCTGAGGGGGAGAGTGGTGGGATTAGTGAGATAAAGGAGGATTGCAAAGGGAAAAAAAAAGAGTATATTGAACGCAAGCCAAGCTTAGCGAGAGGCCGGGATAATGAATCTGGCTGTATATAAATTGACTCGGAGAGAGAAAATTATGTGTGAGAACCGGGCGCAAGCAGAACAAAAAGTTTTCCATGCCTTAAAGGGAAGCTGTCACCCAAAATAAGACAAACGCTCTGGTCCATGCTAACACAGTAGCTGTAAATAGTATTATGTAGACCAGCCTTTATGGCGGATCGTGGTCCGGACCTGGACTGAGTAATGCTCCCATCCGGACCGTCAGCCCACCAGTTTGCAGCGATAGATCCCCGCTGCACTACTGTCATTGGTTGCTAAGACCGCTGGCAGCTGATGGGGGCACCTGGTCTATGGGGGCACCTGGTCTATAGGGGCACTCTGATGGAGACACCTGCTCGATCAATGGGGGCACTCTGATGGGGACGCCTGGTCTATGGGGTCACTCTGATGGGGACACTTGGTCTATGGGGTCACTCTGATGGGGACACTTGGTCTATGGGTTCACTCTGATGGGGACACTTGGTCTATGGGTTCACTCTGAGGGGGAAACCTGCTCTATGGGGTCATTCTGATGGGGACACCTGGTCTATGGGGTCATTCTTATGAGAACACCTGGTCTATGGGGTTACTCTGACGGGGACATCTGGTCTATGGGGTTATTCTGATGGGGACACCTGCTCTATGGGGTTACTCTGATGAGGACACCTGCTCTTTGGGGTTACTCTGATGAGGACACCTGCTCTATGGGGTTACTCTGATGAGGACACCTGCTCTATGGGGTCATTCTGATGGGGACACCTGGTCTATGGGGTCATTCTGATGGGGACACCTGGTCTATGGGGTCACACTGATGGGGACACCTGGTCTATGGGGTCACTCTGATGGGGACACCTGGTCTATGGGGTCACTCTGATGGGGACACCTGGTCTATGGGGTTACTCTGATGGGGACACCTGCTCTATGGGGTTACTCTGATGGGGACACCTGCTCGATGGGGACACCTGCTTGATGGGGTCACTCTGATGGGGACACCTGCTTGATGGGGTCACTCTGATGGGGACACCTGCTCGATGGGGTCACTCTGATGGGGACACCTGCTTGATGGGGTCACTCTGATGGGGACACCTGCTCGATGGGGTCACTCTGATGGGAACACCTGCTTGATGGGGCACTCTGATGTGGACACCTGATGTAAGCGGTACTGTGATGAGGACACCTGATCTATGGGGTCACTCTGATGGAAACAAATGACGTAGGAGTAATCCTGGTTTAACAACCAGAGCAGGCATGCTGTTATCTAATTTTAACCTTTTAGTTAAGTTTCATTCTTAAAAAGATATTTCTTTCTCGTACATCACGGGACACAGAGCGACATAGTCATTACTAATGGGTTATATAGATACCTTCAGGTGCTGGCACTGGCAACTTCCAAAACCGGAAGTACCCTCCCCTATATAAGCCCCTCCCATCCGGGAGCACCTCAGTTTTTTGCCAGTGTCTAAGGTGTTGGCCAAGAAGTAACATGTGTTTTTCACTGAGCTTGCGTACAGGTTCTTTTGGGCCTCAGTAAGCTATTCCGGATCCGACCAAAAAAGCTTCATAGCTAAACGGTCGGTACCCGGGCCTTGCAAGAGAAGAGCAAGGTTTTGCCTGTAATGCCTCTCTTAGGAGGGCTGGACCCTGGGATCCAGAGCTCTGGTCATACCCACGACCAAGATGTTTTCTGTGCAGGGTGCTATACAGGTCCAGGGGAGTGGAATCCTTGGGAACCCGGTCCCTGAAGGTTTGATTACAATGCCTGCCGTGATAGGTGAAGTTTGGGCTTCTGTGGACCAAACAGAGTCCTGCGGCGAGGAAAAGGTAAGTGGGGGCCCTCGGGAACTTGGTTCTATTGAGGGACCCCCAAGCCTATTTTGTCTTTCTGCCTGTTACCTAAGGTATTCCCGCTAATATTCTGTGTATGCCTGTTACTACTGAGAAAATGTAAAAATTTTAATAGTAGGCAAGAAAAAAAAAAAAAAATAAATGTAAGACCGCGGTACCTGTGTTAGACACTAGAGGCCGCTATGGTTCTTTTTCTTGTAATGTGGATTTTTTTCTTCCAGAATCAAATCCAGGCAGTTGGTATGTTCTCTGCTGGGAAGCTGTCTCCTCTGCCCTGTTGCTGCGCTCATCCATCCCCGGGCCCTGCGGCAAAGGGACCCTGGCTCCCATCTAGCTCCTTATTGTTTTCAAAAAAGGCGCCGAAGGCGCACGTGCGCGTGCGCGTGCACGCGCCTCTATATATAGAGGCGATCTGGAAAAGGGGCGGAGCGGGTGGATGACGCTCAGGTGTGCGCCGCGGCGCTACTGCGCATGTGCGGGCGTCCAGCGTGTTTTAAAGCACATTATAGCTGGCTATTGAAGTGCACAGACAGAGCTAGCAACAGTATAAAGGCACACAGAGGCGGTTGATGCAGGCATCCCCTAGAAAGGCACTTTAGTAGACACCAACTGTTATATAGCAGCAATTGTGCTAGACTATTCTCAGTAAAAGTGGTGTATTACGGCTGGAATACCTCAGCTTTAGGCTTAGGAATATGCCGTCCAGAAGCTCCGGAACTGAATCTTCCAGGAAGCGAAGGGGGTCTCATCGGGCTCTGAGGATCTTGGGCATGCTTCTGCTGCACCAGTCTCCCCTGAAGTTCAGAGGTAAGTGACCGTAGAGACCCCGCAGGGGTACTTGGTACTGTGGCTGTCCACAGTTCACCTGCTCCTGTGTATGTAACAGAGGAGGTTTTTTCCTCAGCTCTGGGAGGATTAGAGAGAGATTGTCAACATTGATCGCTGCTTCCCTGTCAGGGAAAGCACGCCCGATCTCCGTCTCCTCCTTCAGAGTGCCTGTTAGCAGAGCAACAGTCCCATACAGGGATCGACCTGCCTGAAGGGGATCAGGATGAGGTTGATTCTGTTATAGAGGAATCAACAGTGGGGGAACCTTTTCTCAGCATCTCAAGCTGAAAGATTATGGGTTCAGTCTCTGACTAACATGGTCCGATCAGCATTTAAAAATGCAGCTTGCGGAACCATCAACCACTACTGTATCCTCGTTGGGGTCGCTAGAAGCCCCCAGACTGTCTGTTCTTTTCCACTTCACCCTTTACTGAAAGGGCTCATTTACCAGGATTGGGAACGTCCTGAGAAAATATTTATTCCCCCAAGAGATTTCCGGTGGTCTATCCCATGGAGGATAAGTTCATCAAAAAATGGAAGGTCCCTACAGTGGACGCAGCCATCTCTTGTATGTATAAATCACTGACATGTCCAGTGGATAATGTCCAAATGTTCAAGAAACCCAATAGATAAAAGATTGGAGTCCTTATGAAAGTCTGCTTCTTTCTACAGCAAGCTTGGTGACACAACCAGCAGTGAGGTCTGCTAAGCAGTGAAGGATCAGTTGAAACAGGTCTTGAGGGACTTGACAGATCAGCAGGCCTTGCCCTAGCTGATCTACCTAGAGCCTTAGGCTTTGCGGTTGACGCCATAAAGGATTCAGTCCATCAGGCCTCCCGCCTTACGCTGTCTATAGTACATATGCGTAGGCTTCTATGGCTCAAAAACTGGTCTGCTGAAGCTCCCTGTAAAGAATGGCTGGTTAGCGTCCCATTTCATGGTGAACGCTTATTCAGGGAAAACCTGGACAAATATATCCAGAAAATTTCCAGCGGTAAAAATACGCTCTTGCCGGTTAAAAACAGAGTTAGAGGTCCCTCTTTAAGAGGCCTGCTTCTCCAGTCCCTGGGGCATCGGCTGTGTAACAGTTCCGACGGCCTCCTCGGTCAATTCCCGGGGGTAAAAAACAGGGACAATAGCAGGGTAATGAGAAACCCTGGGTCAGGGGAGGTACAAAACCTCCCCCAAAGTTAAATTCATTGAAGGGTTGCCCCCACTCAGTCGGGTGGGGGGAGGACTCCAGTTGTTCGCAAGAGACCTGGCGGGACACGATCAAAACAGATAGGTGCTCTCCGCAGTATGTTTGGGATACAGTTTGGAGTTAAAAGACTCTCCTCCTTCCCATTTTTGAGGTCAAACGTGCCAAGGGATCCCCGGAAGAGAGAGTCCCTCCTGTTGGCACTAGAACAACTATTGCTCCAAGGAGTAATTATGGAGGTTCCCCTGGAAGAATGAGGGTTCGGGTTTTACTCAAACCTCTTTACAGTCCCGAAGCAAACGCGGACGGGAGGCCCATATTAATTCTAAAAGGGGTATACAAATTCCTGTATATCAGGACTTTCCGATGGAGTCGATCCGATCGGTGGCCACTGCCCTACAAGGGGAGGATTGGTTAGCCGCGATCGACATCAAAGATGCTTATTTGCACATTCCCATCTTTCCAGTCCACCAAAAATTTCTACGCTTTGCAGTAGAAGGGCGCCATTTTCAGTTCAGAGCCTTACCCTTCGGTTTGGCCACAGCACCACGAGTGTTTACAAAAATTCTGGCCCTTTATTGGCCAATCTAAGAACACAAGGTGTAATGATAATGGCATATCTAGATGACTTGTTGCTGATAGACCACTCAGTGAAAAAACTAGACGTGGTCGTTCACAAGACAATCAAGTATCTGGAATCTCGCGGTTGGATTATCAACCGAGACAAGTCAGCCCTAAAAACCAGTCAAAAGTCTGGAATACTTGGGGCTAAGGTTGGATTCAGGCCAGAGAAAAATATTCTTGCCTCGAGGAAAGGTGTTGTCTTTGAAAGATTTGATCCACTTAGTGGGTACAAAAAAGACAGCCGTCCATACGCCTGTGCATGAGGCTGCTGGGAAAAATGGTGGCATCATTCGAAGCAGTACCCTACGGTCAATTCCATTCAAGGAATTTGCAAGGGGCCATACTGTCAGCCTGGAACAAAAAAGTTCAGGCCCTAGACTTACAATGTCCTTGTCCCCTTCCATTCGCAAGAGCCTCCGTTGGTGGTTGGTTCCCCAGAATCTGGAAAAAGGGCAATCCTTCAGTCCGATTTCTTGGAAGGTGGTCACTACAGATGCCAGCCTTATAGGCTGGGGAGCAGTACTGGAGCAATGGTCTCTCCAGGGCAGATGGTCGGATGCAGAAAAGGCCCTGCCCATCAATCTCTTAGAGATACGAGCAGCCCGGTATGCCCTAGTAGCATGGACATCCAAACTCCAAGGGTCCCCTGTCAGAATTCAATCAGACAATGCCACAGCAGTGGCATATATCAATCATCAGGGGGGCACCAGGAGTCGTGCAGCCCAGAGGGAAGTAAATTACATCCTGAAATGGGCAGAAAGATATGTCCCAGCCATATCTGCGGTATTCATTCCAGGAGTGGAGAATTGGAAGGCGGACTTTCTAAGGCGCCAGCAATTATGCCCAGAGGAATGGTCCCTTCACCCCGAGGTTTTCTGGACAATATGTCAGCGGTGGGGAACATCGGATGTAGATCTTCTAGCATCCAGATTCAACGCAAAGGTGGACAGGTTTGTCTCTCGGACAAGGGATCCCCTAGCTTGCGGCTCGGATGCCCTAGTGTTCCCTTGGGATCAGTTCAAGCTGATATATGCATTCACACCGCCACAATGGTTACCTCGATTACTCCGCAGAATCAGGGTAGAAAAGAAACCAGTGATTCTGGTGGCTCCAGCGTGGCCCCGAAGAGCGTGGTACGCGGAGATTGTAAAATGTCAGTGGGGAGTCCTTGGACTCTCCCACGTCGTCCGGACCTGCTTTCGCAAGGACCGATATACCACCCTTCCTTACCAGCCCTAGGTTTGACGGCCTGGCTATTGAAGCCCACATTCTAAAAAAGAGAGGGCTCTCTAATCCTGTGGTATCTACCATGATCAATGCCAGGAAGCCGGTATCCAGGCAGATCTACTATAGAATCTGGAAGGCGTACATCGCGTGGTGTGAGGCCAAGAAATGGCATCCACATAAGTACGTAATAGGTAGGAGTCTGGACTTCCTACAGTGGGCTGTAGATAGGAAGCTTGCCTTGAGTACTATCAAAGGTCAGTTTTCGGCCTTGTCAATATTTTTTCAAAGGCCCTTGGCTTCGCATTCACTAGTCAAAGCCTTTAGATAAGGAGTGATGCGTATTAGTCCTCCGGTTAATATTCCCATATGTCCATGGGATCTAAACCTGGTTCTGTCGGTTCTACAGAAACAACCATTTGAACCATTACAGCATATTTCCTTGGTTCTTCTCACCAGGAAATTGTTTTTTCTAGTAGCCATTTGTTCGGCTAAAAGAGTGTCGGAATTAGCAGCTATGTCCTGTAGGGAGCCATATCTGGTTATCCATAAGGACAGAGTAGTGTTACGTCCTCATCCAGCCTTTCTTCCTAAGGTGGTAACAAGGTTTTCATTTGAACCAAGATGTGGTTCTTCCTTCTTTTTTCCCCAAACCTAGTTCGGTAGAGGAAAAGTTATTGCATTCTTTGGATGTAGTAAGAGCAGTTAAAGCTTATCTAAAAGCCACTGCTCAGATTCGCAGAACGGATACTTTGTTTATTCTGCCGGAAGGCCCCAGAAAGGGTCAGGCAGCGTCAAAATCTACTTTAGCCAAGTGGATTCAACAGGTCATTATGCAAGCCTATGGCTTGAGAAGGAGACCGCCTCCGTTCAAAGTTAGGGCGCACTCCACGAGAGCAGTTGGAACTTCATGGGCAGCGCATCACCAGGCCTCCCTGGCTCAAATCTGTAAGGCCGCAACATGGTCTTCAGTACACACGTTTACTAGGTTCTACCAGGTGGACGTTAGAAGTCAGGAGGATGTCGCCTTTGGGCGCAGTGTGTTGCAGGCCGCAAAAGATCCTCATGTCTGATAGCGCTCAGCTTATGTATGGTGTATCCCCCCCCCCTCGTTGGGCATTGCTTTAGGACATCCCATTAGTAATGACTAAGTCGCTCTGTGTCCCGTGATGTACGAGAAAGAAAATAGGATTTTTATAACAGCTTACCTGTAAAATCCTTTTCTTGGAGTACATCACGGGACACAGAGCTCCCACCCCTCTTTAGGGACACTTATTGCTTTGCTACAAAACTGAGGTGCTCCCGGATGGGAGGGGCTTATATAGGGGAGGGTACTTCCGGTTTTGGAAGTTGCCAGTGCCAGCACCTGAAGGTATCTATATAACCCATTAGTAATGACTATGTCGCTCTGTGTCCCGTGATGTACTCCAAGAAAAGGATTTTACAGGTAAGCTGTTATAAAAATCCTATTTTCCTAGCTTTCCAGGTGTTTCCTGCAGGTTCATACATAGGACTCCATAGGTACCGTAGCTCCTTTTGTTTAGATTACAAATAAAACAATAATAAAAAAGAATAATCTTACCTTTCTAGTTGTTTTTAGGAAGTTTATGGTGTTTAGAAAAAAAAATATATATATATTGTGACAGCAGGAAGGTAAAGTCACCTGGTTGCATCCAGGGGGGTAGATATATTTCTCCCAGATTCAGGCTTTACGCCGACTTATACAACTAGGTGGAGAGTTGTATAAGCCCAGCTAAGGCTAGTGGGCTCATGGATGACTCATACCTCTAGGGAGAGTGCTGGGCGTCGTGCAGACAGGGAGTTGATGAGACCAGCTGAAGCTTGTCAGCTCATTTAGGCCTCTATAAGAACTCCCAGATTCATTAGGTGTCAGCTCATGCCTGGACCCAGACCTGTGTGGACTGTCTAGGGAGAGTGAACCCCTGTGCGGTGAGAAAAAGCCTGTGTGGCTATTTGTTTGGACATTTACTAAACCAGGGACTTAGGGACTAGGACAGCACCAGGCTGATCCCAGTTGTTAGTTTAGGAAACCTGCATGTTTAGTCAGAGGTCAAACTGACCAGGATTTATTTTGTTTATGTTTCTTTTTGGCTTTGCTGTGTTTTTGTCACTGTACATAGAGAAATAAACCGCACCTTTTGATTTTGAAAACCACAACCTCCGTCTGCTGGCCCTGTTTTTGTGTGGGGAGCCCAACCAGGGGGTCACACACACCCGCTACCGAGTTAACCCCCTCACAGTTGGTGGAGAATGCGGGTAGTTTTTTTTAAGCCAGCATGGAGGAGATACTGAAACAGCTGGCTCTAGCAAATGCCAATCAACAGCAGACAAATGCAGGTTTGCAAAGGAGCCTTGCAGCCCAGCAGCAAGCTCATCAACAAGCCCAGCAGCAATCTGAGGCCCGCTTCATAGACCTGTTACAGAAGCAAGAGCAGAGACTACAACAAATGGAAGCAGTAATGCAGCAACGTCCGCAGACCAGTGAGGAAAGCCGTCCCACTAATACCGCGTCCTTTGGGGTGAGTCGTTTATTGACAAAAATGACTGGAGAGGATGATCCAGAGGTATTTTTGACCACATTTGAAAGGACTGCTGAAAGAGAAAAGTGGCCTGAGGAGCAGTGGGCTGGACTGGTGGCTCCTCTGTTAACTGGTGAATCGCAGAAGGCTTACTATGACCTAGAGCCTGACCAAGCAAAAGACTATGTGATGCTAAAAGCTGAAATATTGGCAAGGCTGGGTGTCACCCTGGCTGTCCGGGCTCAGCGTGTGCATAACTGGACTTTCCAGCTTGGAAAACCCCCCAGGTCTCAAATGTATGATCTCATTCACCTGAGCAGGAAGTGGCTACAGCCAGAGACTTTGTCCGCACCAGAGATTGTGGAACGTGTTGTAATAGATCGGTTTTTGAGAGCTCTTCCTACTGCCATCCAAAAGTGGGTAAGCCATGGAGACCCAGAGACGGCCGGTGGTCTTGTGGATCGTGTAGAGAAATACTTGGCTACAGAGAACCTGATGGCCTCTTCCAGAGACTCTCGGACTTTCCACCCTAAGACCAGACCATCCCCAGGGGCGGATAAGAGGATTCCAAGGGGTGAGGGTGGAGAGAGTGAGAGGGTGGGAGCTCTACCCAAAGTTTGGCGAGAACAGCCTGGGAAGTCAGGGGCTCAAGAGGCAGCCAAATGGATTGTTTGCTACCGCTGCCGGCAAGCGGGACATATTGCAGCAAATTGCCCGGTTGTGGAGGAACCCATGCAATGTGACTTTCTGACGGACAGACGTCAGTCGCTGTGTGCGACAGTCGCATGCACTGCCATTCGGGGAACTGAGAAACATTTATGCAAAATGTGTATTAATGGTAGAAATGTTGTGGTATTACTGGATTCAGGTAGCCTTGTGACCCTGATAAAGGCTGAATTAGTTAAAACAGAGGTCTCTGGGAATAGCAAGGTAGCTGTTATTTGTGTGCATGGGGACACCCGAGAGTATCCAGTGACTACAGTGTGTTTCGAGACCCCCAAAGGTACCCTCTCTCATCCAGTGGGGTTAGTATCTCAATTACCGCATGATGCCATTGTGGGAAGGGATTTTCCGAAGTTCTGGGAACTGTGGGATGATCCTGAGCCCCCCACTGGTGCCCCTATGTACCAGGAATGTGATAGCCAGAACTCCTCTGAGAGTGGTGAGGACTCTCCAGAATTTCCCTTGTCAGTATTGGCAGGGGAGACTCAAGAAACTGGAGAGGAGCCCACCTCCTCAGACGAAAACCTACCGTCTGTGGAGTTTTCTGATCTGGAGGTTCACAGGGAAAATTTTGCCACAGAACAGTTAAAAGACCCCGCCCTAATAAAGGCACGGGAAAACGTAGTGGAAATAGATGGCGAGTTAGTGAACCCAGATAATACCTGCACTTACCCATACTTCAGCGTAGAGAAGGACCTACTGTATCGGGTGGCAAAAAGGGCAGAAGAAACCGTTGAGCAGCTTGTGGTGCCCAAACCTTACAGGAAGTTGGTGTTGGAGTTGGCCCATGGGCACATTCTTGGAGGTCATCTGGGGACAGAGAAAACCCGAGAGAGGGTATTACAGAGATTCTATTGGCCTGGGGTGATGAAGGACATAGAAAATTATTGTTCCTCCTGCCCTGTGTGTCAGAGGTCGGCCCCGATGCCACATTTCCGTAGCCCGCTGGTCCCTCTACCCATCATTGAGGTCCCGTTTGAGAGAATCGCAATGGATTTGGTAGGTCCTATAATCAAGTCCGCTAGGGGGCACCAGTACATATTGGTTATAATGGACTATGCCACCCGTTATCCAGAAGCGATCCCTCTCAGAAATACCTCGGCCAAAACCATAGCCAAAGAGCTATCTCTTGTTTTTAGCCGGGTGGGTATTTGTAAAGAACTGCTTACGGACCAAGGTACACCCTTTATGTCCCGGGTTATGAAAGAGCTGTGTAAATTGCTCAAAGTGACGCAATTGCGTACATCTGTGTATCACCCCCAAACCGATGGGCTGGTTGAAAGATTCAACAAAACCCTAAAACAAATGTTGAAGAAAGTGGTGGATAGAGATGGAAAGGATTGGGACTGTCTACTTCCTTATTTGATGTTTGCTATTAGGGAGGTGCCCCAATCCTCTACGGGATTCTCCCCCTTTGAGTTACTGTATGGGAGACACCCAAGAGGGCTGTTGGATATTGCCAAGGAAACTTGGGAAAGTGAGAGTTCTCCCCACAGGAGTGTGATTGAGCATGTCGCCCTGATGCAAGATCGAATTGCACAGGTAATGCCCATCGTGAAGGAACATTTGGCCCAAGCGCAGTTGGCACAGCAGAGAGTGTACAACCGTGGAGCAAAGACCCGTACCTTTTCCCCGGGGGATAGGATATTGGTACTTGTCCCTACGGTTGAAAGTAAATTCCTTGCCAAATGGCAAGGCCCCTACGAGATAATGGAAAAAGTGAGCGAAGTGAATTACAAGGTCAGACAACCAGGAAGGCGAAAGCCCGAACAGATATATCACGTTAATCTGTTGAAAGCCTGGAGGGATAGAGAGTCCCTAGTCGCAGAAACTTGGTCACCAGCTCAAACTGATTGCGTGATTCCGGAGGTTGGAATAGCAGCCACCTTGTCACAACCCCAACAACAGGAGGTTAAGGAGTTTGTGCTTCGCAACAAGGAGGTGTTCTCTGAGCTGCCGGGACAAACATCTGGGGTAGAGCATGATATTATTACCCCGCCCGGTGAAAGGGTGAAGTTAAAACCCTATCGGATCCCAGAGGCCCGACGGGAGGCAATACGGGAGGAAGTACAGAAAATGCTGAACTTAGGGGTGATAGAGGAGTCCCAAAGTGATTGGTCTAGTCCCATTGTGTTGGTGCCTAAACCGGATGGGAGCTGGCGATTTTGTAACGATTTTCGTCAGTTGAACAAAGTTACAAAATTTGACACCTACCCCATGCCACGTATAGATGAGTTGATCGACCGGCTGGGAACAGCCCGATACATGACGACTCTTGACCTCACAAAAGGGTATTGGCAAATTCCCCTGGCCAAGTCGGCCAAAGAGAAAACCGCATTTGTAACCCCAGACGGGGCGTTCCAATATAAGAGAATGCCGTTCGGGTTACAGAATGCGCCGGCCACATTCCAGCGGAAAATGGACCAGATACTGAGGCCCCATCGGAAGTATGCTGCGGCTTACCTGGATGACGTAATTTTCCATAGCACAGATTGGGCCTCACATCTGCCAAAAGTGCAAGCAGTCCTAGACTCTATCCGGGAAGCGGGGTTTACGGCTAACCCCAAGAAGTGTACCATTGGGCAGGAGGAGGCCAAATATCTTGGGTACACCATTGGCAGGGGAGTGATAAAACCCCAACTCAACAAAGTCGAGGCCATCCAGAGTTGGCCACGTCCCAACAGCAAGAAGCAGGTACGGGCCTTTCTGGGAATCGCGGGTTATTATCGGCGCTTCATTCCCCACTTTGCTTCTAAGGCTGTGCCCCTAACCAACCTGACGAAAGGGAAAGGGTCGGTCATGATTAAATGGACCCCCGAGGCTGAGGCAGCATTCCAATTCTTGAAACAAGCCTTATGTAGCCAGCCAGTGTTGTACTCACCCGACTTCTCTAAAGACTTTGTCGTACAAAGTGATGCGTCAGATGTGGGGTTAGGAGCAGTATTGTCCCAGGTCTGGAACGGGGAAGAGCACCCAGTCATTTACCTCAGCAGGAAGTTGAAGTCCCATGAGGTAAATTACGCCACGGTTGAAAAGGAGTGTTTAGCGGTGAAGTGGGCTCTAGATTCCCTTCGGTACTATCTGCTAGGTAGGCACTTTGACATGGTTACGGATCACGCTCCGTTAAAGTGGATGGCTCAAAACAAGGAGACAAATAGAAGAGTGAATAGGTGGTTCCTGGCCCTACAGGAATTCAACTTCACAGTAAAGCATCGCCCTGGCGTTCAAATGGGGAATGTGGATGCTTTGTCTCGAGTACATGAATGCCTGATTGCTGGTGTTCCAACCCCAAGGTTAAAACAAGAGGGGGGGGGTATGTGACAGCAGGAAGGTAAAGTCACCTGGTTGCATCCAGGGGGGTAGATATATTTCTCCCAGATTCAGGCTTTACGCCGACTTATACAACTAGGTGGAGAGTTGTATAAGCCCAGCTAAGGCTAGTGGGCTCATGGATGACTCATACCTCTAGGGAGAGTGCTGGGCGTCGTGCAGACAGGGAGTTGATGAGACCAGCTGAAGCTTGTCAGCTCATTTAGGCCTCTATAAGAACTCCCAGATTCATTAGGTGTCAGCTCATGCCTGGACCCAGACCTGTGTGGACTGTCTAGGGAGAGTGAACCCCTGTGCGGTGAGAAAAAGCCTGTGTGGCTATTTGTTTGGACATTTACTAAACCAGGGACTTAGGGACTAGGACAGCACCAGGCTGATCCCAGTTGTTAGTTTAGGAAACCTGCATGTTTAGTCAGAGGTCAAACTGACCAGGATTTATTTTGTTTATGTTTCTTTTTGGCTTTGCTGTGTTTTTGTCACTGTACATAGAGAAATAAACCGCACCTTTTGATTTTGAAAACCACAACCTCCGTCTGCTGGCCCTGTTTTTGTGTGGGGAGCCCAACCAGGGGGTCACACACACCCGCTACCGAGTTAACCCCCTCACAATATATATATATATATATATAATCTATCCAGTTGCCGCTCGGGATCAGGAAGGAATTTTTCCCTACTGGAGCAAATTAGTTTAGGCTTTGCTGGGGATTTTTGCCTTCCTCTGGATCAATTGTAGGTAAAGGATTGTATGTTTTTTTTTTTTTTTTCTTTTTTTTTCCTTTCATTGTTTGAACTAGATGGATTTATGACTTTTTTTAAACAGACTAACTATGTATCATAAATTATAAGGGCCAATCACCTGAGAGTGATCGGTCCTGTACAAGAGACTGTCTGCATCCAGGGTCATTTACTTGCAGGTAATCGCCGCTTAGCTTCATGTTGTTCCCCCCCCCCCCCCCCTCTCAGGTGTCAATTGCTATATTTGTAATTTTCTATGCAAAAAAATAAAAATAATTGACCTGGAACTTTTTTTTCCCTTTAAGTGATTAAAATGTCCTGCTTGTACCTTTTATTGTGTCTTTCTGTCCAGATACTGCCTCGCCGGCCTGCCTGTGGATTACCAATATAGAAACCTGTCCAGCCCGGATCTCAGCAGCCTGCTCCTGGAGGACCTCATTATCTGGACCAATTACGAGATCGAGGTGGCCGCGTTTAATAACGCCGGCCTGGGAGTGTTCAGTGCCAAAGTGACTGAGTGGACCCTGCAGGGAGGTGAGCTGACCTGCAATTTCACGGCACTGCCCCATCCGGGACACGCCATCGTTAAACAGAATCTAGGAGATGCAAAGGCTTGTCCCTGTGATACGGCCAAATGTATTTCTATATATAGGATACAAGAGGTCAGCGGGAGAGCGGGCTCAGCAAGGGCCGGTCTTATGTTTTTCTAAAACGTCTTTACAATTTTCATGTTTTCTGGGAATAGAAATCTGTTCATTTTGTATAAGGGAGACATTTAAAGGTAAATTGTAAATTCTTAAACATTGCTTCCTCCCCTTTAAGTCCTAAAAGACTAAAAGGGGAGGAAGCAATTTAAGAATTTAAAATGTACTTTTAAATGTCTCCCTTATGGGCAGTTGTAAGCGAAGGATGTTACGCGGCCTGAACATTATTTAAGTTGGACTTTAAAATAAATTTCATCTTTCACATGCGTCAACACGACATGTTAGCATTACCACATAACATTATTTTAAAACCTTATCACATGTTCTAACTCCCAGGCAGTCTAGTCCAGCGGTTCTCAACCACCGACTCAACCTCGTCACTTCCAGACTGGGGCCTCCCACCTCCCCGAGCATCAGGCAGCTGCAGACCCCCTAACCTCCCACAGTGCCTCCCAGTTCCCATAGTGCCACTCAACTTCCCATAGTGGCCCACAGTACTCCTCAGCCTCTCACAGAGCCCCCAGGCCCACTAAGAGCCCTCAGTCCCCACAGTGCCTGCCACCCTTCCACAGTTCCTTTCCAGCTCTCTGCAGTGCCCCTATGTTTCTGCCTAGTGCCCCCATCATTGTTATACCATGCCTCCCAGCTCCCATAGTACCACTTAACCTCCCATAGTGGCCCACAGTGCCCCACAGCCTCTCACAGAGCCCCCAGGCCCACTAAGAGCCCTCAGTCCCCACAGTGCCTGCCACCCTTTCACAGTGCCTCCCAGCTCCCTGCAGTGCCCCTATGTTTCTGCCTAGTGCCCCCATCAGTGTTATACAGTGCCTCCCAGCTCCCATAGTACCACTTAACCTCCCATGGTGGCCCACAGTGCTCCTCAACCTCACACAGAGCCCCCAGGCCCACTAAGAGCCCTCAGTCCCTACAGTGCCTGCCACCCTTCCACAGTGCCTCCCAGAAGTGCCCCAATGTTTCTACCTAGTGCCCCCATCAGTGTTATACCATGCCTCCCAGCTCCCATAGTACCACTTAACCTCCCATAGTGGCCCACAGTGCTCCTCAACCTCACACAGGGCCCCCTAAGAGCCCTCAGTCCCTACGGGGGCCTGCCAACCTCCCAAAGTTGCCTCTCAGCCCCTTGCAGTGCCCCCTAACTTACTGCATAATGACCCATCAGTGTTCTACAGTGCCTCCCAGCTCCCATAGTGCCACCCAACCTTCCATAGTGGCCCACAGTGCTCCTCAACCTCAGACTGAGCCCCCAGGCCCACTAAAAGCCTTCAGTTCCCATGGGGCCTGACAATCTCCCACAGTGACTCCTAGCCTCCTGCAGTACCCCCTAACTTGCTGCATAGTGCCCCCATAAGTGTCCCACAGTGCCCCCCCCACCAGCTCCCAAAGTGCCCTCCAGCCCTCCACATTGCCCCTGCAAAACATCCAGCCTCCTGGAGAGCCCTCCAGCCCCCTCCAGAAACCTCATCCTCCCCGTCCTGCTCCCTCCATAGTGCCACCCCAACCGCCCATAGTGGACAGCAGTGTCCCTCACCCTCCCAAAGTGCCTCCCACCTCCTCTGAAGTGCCTCCTAGCTTGCTGCAGATCCTCTATCCCCCCCCCATAGTACTCGCAGCCTCCAACATTGTCCCCCCAGCCCATACAGTGCGCTCTAATCTCCCGCTGTGCCTCTACAAGACTTCTTGCCCCATCCAGACACCCCAGTTCCCTCTATAGTGCCACCCCAACCTACCATAGTAGCCGGCAGTCCTCCTCACTCTCCCAAAGTTGCCCCCAGCTCCCTCCGTAGAGTACCATCCCAGCAGTCCCAATCACCCTCCCACAGTGTCCCCAGGCTTCCTGAGCGTCCTCAGCCCCTTACAGTGCCCCTCAACCTCCCACAGAGCCCCCCATCCCTCTGAAGTGCCTTCTAGCTTGCTGCAGAATCTCCAGCCCCTCCCCCAATAGTACTGAGCCTCCAACAGTGTCCCCCCAGCCATAGAGTGCACTCCAATCTCCCACACTGCCCCTGCAAAACCTCAAGCCTCCAGAAGATATGTTCAGACACCTCCAGAGACCTCTTGCCCCACAGTTGTCCCTAGCTCCCTCCATAGGGCCACCGCAACCATCCATAGAGGTCAGCAGCGCCGCTCACCCTCCCACAGTGCCCCTCAGCCCTCCACAGAACCGCCACCCCTTTAAAGTGCCACTCAGCCCTCCACAGAACCCCCACCCCTTTGAAGGTCTCCCTAGTTTGCTGCAGAACCGCCAGCCCCCCATAGTACTCACAGCCTCCAACATTGTCCCCCCAGTTCCTGCAGTGCACTCCAATTTCCCACAGTGCCCCTACAAATCCTCCAGCCTTCTGGAGAGATCCCCAGCCCCCTTCACAACCCCCATCCCCCCACAGTGACACCCAGCCCCATCCAGAGCCCTCCAGAATTGCAATACATATTTTGTATTCCCATAGCAATGTGTGCGTATAAACTTTACTGTTGGGGCACAGACAGCTTTGGAAGAATTTATCTGGCCCTGGTCCCAATAAGGTGGAGAAACCACTGTTCTAGACCACATGCTCTCTACCAGGATCATTGTGGTCATTTCACTACATTAGAGCCTGCACAGGGTCTATTGTCAGAAGGTGAGAGGATGCATCAGGGGTTGATCTGTGTCAAACAATATAATTTGTTTCAAAATGGCTAAACTATTTAATATTATACAACCATCCTTGACTGCAGTCGGTGATGTTGTCTAGACTAAGATGAGGTCATCAGTTTGCTGCAGGAAAGAAGAAGCATTTCCTCAGTCTTCATTTCCTCTCCTTCTCTGCTTTTAGTCCCCACGGTGCCTCCTGGAAAGGTGAAGGCAGAAGCTGTGAATTCCACCACCATCCGCTTCACCTGGAGTCCGCCCAGTCCGCAGTTTGTGAACGGAGTTAACCAAGGCTACAAGGTAATGTGTCCATGCAGCACAGGGCTTTGTTTATTGGTTGTCCGTTTCTTTGTTTTTCCCACCTTGGGGGGGAAGTTTTCACCATAAAGAACAATATGGCTCAGAGCGAAAATTTCCAATTCAGCCAAATTATATTTTTTTTAGTTTGTTTTTGGAGATGGGAAGTTCTTCAGTTTTGAACAATAAAGATTTGCAACATTTTTTTTGTCTGAATTCTACATGAAGCTGTTCATTTCCAGTGTCCAGGCAGGCAAACTGTATATGGGCTGTTTTACCTGGCAAAGGATTTGTACTTCTGTCCATGCAGTCCTGAGATTTACACAGCTCTGTCACACAAGTGGCAAGGCAGGAGACCTGATGTTTCTGTGCTGTAGTTATGATGGGATACAATTTTATGGTTTATCAGTGGTTTTCAGCCACAGGACCACAACCACCTCACTTCTCCCTGACCTCCAACCAGCTGTAGATCCCTAAATTCACACAGAGCTTTCCAGCCTCCACAGTGCTCCCCTATCTCCCACAGTGCCTCTCAGCTTACATAGTGCCCCCCCCCCCACCCCAACCTGTCATAGTGCCTCCAGAATTTGTGAGAGCCCGCCCCCCCCCCTCCCGCCTTCCACAGTGCCCTAGTGTTCTTCAGAGCCTTCAGCCCTTCATAGTGCCCCCCTACCTCCCACAATGCCTCCCAGCTTACATAGTGCCCCCCCAACCTGTCATAGTGCCCCCAGCATTCCTGAGAGCCCTCACCCTCCATAGCCCCCCCTCCCCCAGCCTTCCACAGTGCCCCAGTCTTCTTCAGAGCCTTCAGCCCTTCATAGTGCCCCCCTACCTCCCACAGTGCCTCCCAGCTTACATAGTGCCCCCCCCACCCCAACCTGTCATTGTGCCCCCAGCATTTGTGAGAGCCCACAGCCTCCCCCCCCCCCAACCTCCTACTGTGCCCCCCTCCAGCCTTCTACAGTGCCCCAGTCTTCTTCAGAGCCTTCAGCCCTTCATAGTGCCCCCTACCTCCCACAATGCCTCCCAGCTTACATAGTGCCCCCCAACCTGTCATAGTGCCCCCAGCATTCCTAAGAGCCCTCACCCTCCACAGCCCCCCCTCCCCCCAGCCTTCCACAGTGCCACAGTCTTCTTCAGAGCCTTCAGCCCTTCATAGTGCCCCCTACCTCCCACAATGCCCCTCAGCTTACATAGTGCCCCCCAACCTGTCATAGTGCCCCCAGCATTCCTAAGAGCCCTCACCCTCCACAGCCCCCCCTCCCCCCAGCCTTCCACAGTGCCACAGTCTTCTTCAGAGCCTTCAGCCCTTCATAGTGCCCCCCTACCTCCCACAATGCCTCCCAGCTTATATAGTGCCCCCCCCCACACCCTGTCATACTGCCTCTAGCATTCCTGAGAGCCCTCACCCTCCACAGCCCCCTTCCCCCCAGCCTTCCTCAGTGCCCCAGTCTTCTTCATAGCCTTCAGCTCTTCATAGTGCCCCCCAGCATTCCTTGAGGCACTCTGCCTCCACAGCCCCCCACCTCCTATTGTCCCAACCTCCTATTCCCCCCCCCAAACTCCTAGTGTAAACCCCCCCCCCAGTCTTCCACAGTGCCCCAGTCTTCTTCATAGCCTTCAGCTCTTCATAGTGCCCCCCTACCTCCCACAATGCCTCCCAGCTTACATAGTGCCCCCCCAACCTGTCATAGTGCCCCCAGCATTCCTGAGAGCCCTCACCCTCCATGGCCCCCTCCCCCCAGCCTTCCACAGTGCCCCAATCTTCTTCAGAGCCTTCAGCCCTTCATAGTGCCCCCTATCTCCCACTGTGCCTCCCAGCTCACATAGTGCCCCCCACCCCAACCTGTCATAGTGCCCCCAGCATTTGTGAGAGCCCACAGCCCCCCCCCCCCAACCTCCTACTGTGCCCCCTCCCACCTTCCACAGTGCCCCAGTCTTCTTCAGAGCTTACAGCCCTTCATAGTGCCCCCCTACCTCCCACAGTGCCTCACAGCTTACATAGTGCCCCCCCAACCTGTCATAGTGCCCCCAGCATTCCTGAGAGCCCTCACCCTCCATAGCCCCCCCTCCCCCCAGACTTCCACAGTGCCCCAGTCTTCTTCATAGCCTTCAGCTCTTCATAGTGTCCCCAGAATTCCTTGAAGCACTCTGCCTGCACAGCCCCCCCACATCTTATTGTCCCAACCTCTTATTACCCCCCCAAACTCCTACTGTAAAGCCCCCCCCCCAGTCTTCCACAGTGCCCCAGTCGTCTTCATAGCCTTCAGCTCTTCATAGTGCCCCCAGCATTCCTTGAAGCACTCTGCCTCCACAGGCCCCCCACCTCCTATTGTTCCAACCTCCTATTGCCCCCCCCCCAACCTCCTACTGTAAAGCCCCCCCCCAGTCTTCCACAGTGCCCCAGTCTGCCTCAGAGTCTTCAGCCCTTCATAGTGCCCCCAGCCACAAACAGTGTCCCACAGTGCCTCCCAGCTTCCATAGTGCCATCCAACCTCCTATAGTGGCCCACAATGCTCCCAGGAGCCCTCACCCTCCATAGTGTCCCCCCAACTGCTGCAGAGCCTCCAACTCTCCATTGTGCCCGCAACCTCCAAAAGCGTCCCACAGTGCCTGCTAGCTTTTATAGTGCCAGCCAACCTCCCACAATGGCCTACAGTGTCCCCAGCATCTATGAGAGCCCTTAGTCTCCCACAGTGCACCACAGCCTTCCAAAAGGTCCCCCAGCCCTTCATAGTGCCCCCAACCTCAAACAGTTTCCCACAGTGCCTCCCAGCTTCCATAGTGCCACCCAACCTTCCATAGTGGCCCACAGTGCCCCAGGCCCCCTGACAGCCCTCAACCTCCACAGTGCCCCCCCAGCCTGCTGCACATCCTCCGGTCCTCTCAATCTTCAATAGTGTCCCACAGTTCCCCCCGGGCCTGCTCCAGAACCCTCGTTCTTTATTTTTTTAGGCCTGATGAAGGGGGAGTTTGTGAACACCTGAGACATGTTGTATTTTTTACCTGTTGACCTTTCATTTGTGATTAATCAATTTGCACTGGACTTACCATAAAGTTGCTCTCATCCTTCCCACTAATTGTTCTGGGGACCCATAGGGACACCCCTAAAACTGGAGATTGTGTCGGTCCATAGACATGTGCGGTTTGTTTCGTTCCGAATTCAAATTCGGACGAATTTTCGTTATTCGGAAATTTGGATGTCTCCGAATTTCCGAATTAGAATAGTACTGAATTTAAACAAATGTGAAATAACGAAAAAAAAATTGGACGGACTTCGAATCGTTTTCGAATACTTTTTGAATTCGAACAGTTTTCAATTTCGAATTCTAAAACTTTTTGAATTCGAATAGTTTTCTAATTTCCAAAGAGAATAAAATAGAATAGAAAATAAAGGAATAGAATAGAAAAAAATAATATTTTTTCTATTCTATTCCTTTATTTTCTATTTAATTATTTTTAGAAATTGGAAAACTGTTTATTCAAATTTGAAAAGTTTTCGAATTCAGTTTTCCAATTTCCAAAGAGAATAAAATAGAATAGAAAATAAAGTAATAGAATAGAAAAAAAAAATCTATTCTATTCCTTTATTTTCTATTTAATTATTTTTGGAAATTGGAAAACGGTTCGAATTCGCAAACTTTTCGAATCAATTTCGAAAACATTTCCAAAGAGAAAAAAAATAGAATAGAAAATAAAGGAATAGATTATTTTCAATTCTATTTTATTCTTTTTGAAAATTGGAAAAATTTTCGAATTTGAAAACAATTTTTTAAATTGATTCGAAAACTTTTCGAATCGATTTGAAAATGCAACGAATTCCGTAAACAAATTTATGTAAATAACTAAACAATTTGTAAATTGTAAATTTTATAGAAGCCAAATGTAAATTCCATCTTCTGTACTGATTTGAATAAATATCTCCCTTAGGTCTCCACATTACAATAAGAGAACCTGTGACGCTAAAACCGATGCGCTGCCTTCCCCAAAACTCCACTCCATTTCCAGTTTCAATTAATCCCTACACCCCAAGGACAACTAATCGCCGTTTTTTAATACCGGGGAGGGAAGCGATGGCCTAATGGCCCCTTGATTACGTCCTATTGCAATTAATTAGAATTTACATTAATTAAACTCATTTACATGGATCCTGTACAATGCAGCCTAGGCATGTAATTGGCCGAGGACTCGATAGCTGTGAAGATATTTAACATCCATATTAAAATGTAATTAGTATTTCTGATTAAGAAATTCCATTCTGAAATCGGCGTCTAATTAGGCGCTCTTGGCCCGCTTCGGTTCTGGCAGTTACAGAGCGATCCTCTCGTAAATCAGCGGGCTAACAAGCAGGTTGGGATGCTTTTACTAGATTTGCCGGTCCCATTAAAGGACCCGACTGCCAGCTCGGGGGGTGGGGGGAGGGGGGTCGGGTGTTTGAAGGCCAATACAGACCCGCCAACCGGCGCGGGAGCTTTCAGGAATTGCGCACTGATAAATTAGAAAGGTATGTAACGTATTCTGGGCCGCGTCAAATATAATAACTTGTGATATTTCTTCGGGTCTCTCGCTGCTGTAACTTCAAATCAAATTCGCAGTGGGAGTGTCTGCGCAGAGAAGGACCCGGCTTTATTAATAGCGAGCGGTTCTGGCGCTTGAAAGTTATATTTTTTCTATTGTTCACGTGCGTTCAGCTTCACCAGACATGAAAAGTTGGCCCTTTAAGACTGATCAGTAGATTGCGGTGTGATATGTGGAGCAAAGGGTCCAAGCGCAAGAGAGGCGAGGATGCAAACAAGGGTTACATCAGAGAGGGCGAGCGGTAAAGTCAAGTTAGTAGCAGGGCCAATGGTGTAAGGGTTACAAGGAGGGTTAGTGTAAAGGTGGAAGTTAGAGTTACAAGAAAGGTTAGTAAAAAGGTTTGATATTAGGGTTGTAGAAAGGGTTAGTGGAAGGTTGGTGTTACTTAGGATCACATAGAGAGTTAGTGTAAGGGATGGGGTAGGTGTTAGTGTAAGGGTTCGTGTTAGTGAAAGGGTTGGGGTTAGTGAAAGGGTTGGGGTTAGTGTTAGTGAAAGGGTTGGGGTTAGTGAAAGGGTTGGGGTTAGTGTTAGTGGAAGGGTTGGGGTTCGTGTTAGTGAAAGGGTTGGGGTTGGTGTTAGTGAAAGGGTTGGGGTTAGTGAAAGGGTTGGGGTTAGTGAAAGGGTTGGGGTTAGTGAAAGGGTTGGGGTTAGTGAAAGGGTTGGGGTTAGTGAAAGGGTTGGGGTTAGTGAAAGGGTTGGGGTTAGTGTTAGTGAAAGGGTTGGGGTTCGTGTTAGTGGAAGGGTTGGGGTTGGTGTTAGTGAAAGGGTTGGGGTTAGTGGAAGGGTTGGGGTAGGTGTTAGTGGAAGGGTTCGTGTTAGTGAAAGGGTTGGGGTTAGTGGAAGGGTTGGGGTTAGTGTTAGTGGAAGGGTTGGGGTTAGTGTTAGTGAAAGGGTTCATTTTAGTGGAAGGGTTGGGGTTAGTGTTAGTGAAAGGGTTGGGGTTAGTGGAAGGGTTGGGGTTCGTGTTAGTGGAAGGGTTGGGGTTCGTGTTAGTGAAAGGGTTGGGGTTGGTGTTAGTGAAAGGGTTGGGGTTGGTGTTAGTGAAAGGGTTGGGGTTAGTGGAAGGGTTGGGGTAGGTGTTAGTGGAAGGGTTCGTGTTAGTGAAAGGGTTGGGGTTAGTGGAAGGGTTGGGGTTAGTGTTAGTGGAAGGGTTGGGGTTCATGTTAGTGGAAGGGTTGGGGTTAGTGTTAGTGAAAGGGTTCATTTTAGTGGAAGGGTTGGGGTTAGTGTTAGTGAAAGGGTTGGGGTTGGGGTTAGTGAAAGGGTTGGGGTTAGTGAAAGGGTTGGGGTTAGTGAAAGGGTTGGGGTTAGTGAAAGGGTTGGGGTTAGTGTTAGTGAAAGGGTTGGGGTTAGTGGAAGGGTTGGGGTTCGTGTTAGTGGAAGGGTTGGGGTTGGTGTTAGTGAAAGGGTTGGGGTTAGTGGAAGGGTTGGGGTAGGTGTTAGTGGAAGGGTTCGTGTTAGTGAAAGGGTTGGGGTTAGTGGAAGGGTTGGGGTTAGTGTTAGTGGAAGGGTTGGGGTTCATGTTAGTGGAAGGGTTGGGGTTAGTGTTAGTGAAAGGGTTCATTTTAGTGGAAGGGTTGGGGTTAATGTTAGTGGAAGGGTTCGTGTTAGTGGAAGGGTTGGGGTTCATGTTAGTGGAAGGGTTGGGGTTAGTGGAAGGGTTGGGGTTCGTGTTAGTGGAAGGGTTCGTGTTAGTGGAAGGGTTCGTGTTAGTGGAAGGGTTGGGGTTAGTGGAAGGGTTGGGGTTCGTGTTAGTGGAAGGGTTTGTGTTAGTGAAAGGGTTGGGGTTCGTGTTAGTGGAAGGGTTGGGGTTAGTGTTAGTGGAAGGGTTGGGGTTCATGTTAGTGGAAGGGTTGGGGTTCATGTTAGTGGAAGGGTTGGGAATCATGTTAGTGGAAGGGTTGGGGTTCATGTTAGTGGAAAGGTTGGGGTAGGTGTTAGTGGAAGGGTTCGTGTTAGTGGAAGGGTTGGGGTTCATGTTAGTGGAAGGGTTGGGGTTCATGTTAGTGGAAGGGTTGGGGTTCATGTTAGTGGAAGGGTTGGGGTTCATGTTAGTGGAAAGGTTGGGGTAGGTGTTAGTGGAAGGGTTCGTGTTAGTGAAAGGGTTGGGGTTAGTGGAAGGGTTGGGGTTAGTGTTAGTGGAAGGGTTGGGGTTCATGTTAGTGGAAGGGTTGGGGTTAGTGTTAGTGAAAGGGTTCATTTTAGTGGAAGGGTTGGGGTTAGTGTTAGTGAAAGGGTTGGGGTTAGTGGAAGGGTTGGGGTTCGTGTTAGTGGAAGGGTTGGGGTTCGTGTTAGTGAAAGGGTTGGGGTTGGTGTTAGTGAAAGGGTTGGGGTTGGTGTTAGTGAAAGGGTTGGGGTTAGTGGAAGGGTTGGGGTAGGTGTTAGTGGAAGGGTTCGTGTTAGTGAAAGGGTTGGGGTTAGTGGAAGGGTTGGGGTTAGTGTTAGTGGAAGGGTTGGGGTTCATGTTAGTGGAAGGGTTGGGGTTAGTGTTAGTGAAAGGGTTCATTTTAGTGGAAGGGTTGGGGTTAGTGTTAGTGAAAGGGTTGGGGTTAGTGGAAGGGTTGGGGTTCGTGTTAGTGGAAGGGTTCATTTTAGTGGAAGGGTTGGGGTTAGTGTTAGTGAAAGGGTTGGGGTTGGTGTTAGTGAAAGGGTTGGGGTTAGTGAAAGGGTTGGGGTTAGTGAAAGGGTTGGGGTTAGTGAAAGGGTTGGGGTTAGTGAAAGGGTTGGGGTTAGTGTTAGTGAAAGGGTTGGGGTTAGTGGAAGGGTTGGGGTTCGTGTTAGTGGAAGGGTTGGGGTTGGTGTTAGTGAAAGGGTTGGGGTTAGTGGAAGGGTTGGGGTAGGTGTTAGTGGAAGGGTTCGTGTTAGTGAAAGGGTTGGGGTTAGTGGAAGGGTTGGGGTTAGTGTTAGTGGAAGGGTTGGGGTTCATGTTAGTGGAAGGGTTGGGGTTAGTGTTAGTGAAAGGGTTCATTTTAGTGGAAGGGTTGGGGTTAGTGTTAGTGGAAGGGTTCGTGTTAGTGGAAGGGTTGGGGTTCATGTTAGTGGAAGGGTTGGGGTTAGTGGAAGGGTTGGGGTTCGTGTTAGTGGAAGGGTTTGTGTTAGTGGAAGGGTTCGTGTTAGTGGAAGGGTTGGGGTTAGTGGAAGGGTTGGGGTTCGTGTTAGTGGAAGGGTTTGTGTTAGTGAAAGGGTTGGGGTTCGTGTTAGTGGAAGGGTTGGGGTTAGTGTTAGTGGAAGGGTTGGGGTTCATGTTAGTGGAAGGGTTGGGGTTCATGTTAGTGGAAGGGTTGGGGTTCATGTTAGTGGAAGGGTTGGGGTTCATGTTAGTGGAAGGGTTGGGGTTCATGTTAGTGGAAAGGTTGGGGTTCATGTTAGTGGAAGGGTTGGGGTTCATGTTAGTGGAAGGGTTGGGGTTCATGTTAGTGGAAGGGTTGGGGTTCATGTTAGTGGAAAGGTTGGGGTAGGTGTTAGTGGAAGGGTTCATGTTAGTGGAAGGGTTGGGGTTCATGTTAGTGGAAGGGTTGGGGTTCATGTTAGTGGAAGGGTTGGGGTTCATGTTAGTGGAAAGGTTGGGGTAGGTGTTAGTGGAAGGGTTCGTGTTCATGTTAGTGGAAGGGTTCGTGTTAGTGGAAGGGTTGGGGTAGGTGTTAGTGGAAGGGTTCGTGTTAGTGGAAGGGTTGGGGTTCATGTTAGTGGAAGGGTTGGGGTTCGTGTTAGTGGAAGGGTTCGTGTTAGTGGAAGGGTTGGGGTAGGTGTTAGTGGAAGGGTTCGTGTTAGTGGAAGGGTTGGGGTTCGTGTTAGTGGAAGGGTTCATGTTAGTGGAAAGGTTGGGGTAGGTGTTAGTGGAAGGGTTTGTGTTAGTGAAAGGGTTGGGGTTCATGTTAGTGGAAGGGTTGGGGTTCATGTTAGTGGAAGGGTTGGGGTTCATGTTAGTGGAAGGGTTGGGGTTCATGTTAGTGGAAGGGTTTGGGTTCATGTTAGTGGAAAGGTTGGGGTAGGTGTTAGTGGAAGGGTTCGTGTTAGTGGAAGGGTTGGGGTTCATGTTAGTGGAAGGGTTGGGGTTAGTGGAAGGGTTCGTGTTAGTGGAAGGGTTGGGGTAGGTGTTAGTGGAAGGGTTCGTGTTAGTGGAAGGGTTGGGGTAGGTGTTAGTGGAAGGGTTTGTGTTAGTGGAAGGGTTGGGGTTAGTGGAGAGGTTTGTGGTAATTTTACAGGAAGGGTTACTGTGACGGAGACTGTAGATATGGGGTATGCTCTCTGCACTGGAAGCTTAACTACCAGCACTTCGCTCCCAGCGATGAAGACCTTTCGACTTTAAAAAAAAGTCCATTACAGGGATCTATGCACTATATTTTTTTTAAATAAATCCAGATAACGTGACCGCACTTTTCCCTGGCGATCCTTAAAGCTCGGAAACCACAATATAGGCATCCATTAAACTCCTAAGTCCTGCGTATGCCGCCGATATGAACTACTCTTGCCCCAGTAAAACAGTGTATTGTATACAGGACCCAGGAGTGCCTCAGTAATTGCACTATTTATGGACTGCATTGTACATTTCATTTGCTGGCGCTCCAGCCTTCTCTACCTCCTTCCGTTCCGCGCCGCACCGCTGACATCTAGTGGCTGACGGCTGCAGTGCAGTATGGGATTGATGCCAATCTTACTCACTTGTCCTTGTAATGTAATAATAAGATTCAACAATCCGCCTAATGCAGCTAATCTGTTACTGTGAGTCAGTGAGAGCAGCAGAGCTTGCACAGCACGCATCTCCTATAAACCGCTGTCTGGAAGGGGGAGCGTTTAACAGATTTTGTTTATACAGTCCAGAAGCCCTGCATTATGTGTCTGCTGTGTATGGATAGGCAGCGCAGACAATAAATGCAGGATCATGAACACAAAGCGCCGCACAATAAAGTCACCCTTGGAACGCACCCGGAAGATGCAACCTATCCGCAAGTTGGATTTTTCACGACTGCGGACTTTTAGAGGGTCCGCTCAATCCAAACGAATCTTCAGAATGGAACTACGGGCAGAATAAAAAAATGACACAATGGCATTAAAACAGCAGTTTTTGTATCTCTAAGTTACATAAATGTATCACCTGGGATCCTGCCCATAGATCTGGTATTTTCCTATTTCCTGTACCGGGCCAAGCTGGCCAACAAAGTTGCAAGGCTTGGACCAAACCATAAAAGATTGCTGGGGTTTGCTTTGCAACCGTCAGATTATTATTTATTTTTTTCAAAAAAATAAAATAAACTGTTGCTTTAACTGCTTAAAATGTGTTAGGTGAAGTTAAACTTTAAAGGAGAACTCTGGGAAAAATAAAATATGTTTTCGATATCTACTGGCGCAAAAGTAGTTAAAGTGATTGTAAACCCCTACATATCCCCAGCGAAGTGACTGGCCTCACAGAGATGAAACAAATCCTCCTACATAAGTTGTACCTGTTTATCTGCAGCGATTTCTCCTCTACGGTCGTTCAAAGTCCAGAATTTATACAGCTTTTCTGAGCAAAGCAGGGGGCGGGAAGCTGAAGTTACACACTGCAGAGCTCAGTGAGGGAAGCTCTGAGAGTTGATTGGAGGGAAGAGGCACACCCCCCTCCACAGAGCACACAGGAACAGAGCTGAGGCTGTGGATCACAGGCTGTGTGCTAGAGCTCCCTCCCATGTCACCATTTTTCTCTTGGTGTCAGGAAAAATTGTCAAAAGTGACTTGTGCAGATAGCAGAGGAAGGGGGCAGCAGACAGAAAGGACACTTAGTGCTCTGGATTGACACAAGTAAACACTATAGAGCAGTGATGGTGAAAATTGACACCCCAGATGTTTTGGAACTACATTTCCCATGATGCTCAACTACACTGCAGAGTGCATGAGCATCATGGGAAATATAGTTCCAAAACATCAGGGGTGCCAATGTTTGTCATCACTGCTATAGAGGGATATGCTTTGTTCATATTTCCTGTCTGAGGTTTACAACCACTTTAAGTGCAATGAGGTGTATTCCAACTCCTGGAACTCCCTCTTTTTATGCAAATTACTAGATAATCCCATGCTCTGATACCCCAGAAGCCATAAACATACAGCTCAGCCGCCTGTTTTTTTTTGTTACTGCCCCTCACGGCCACCACCCTTAAAGTGGTTGTAAAGCCTGAAACCTTCTGTGTGCAGCCCCCCCCCCTAAATACTTACCCGGCCCCAGATCCAGCGATGTAGCTGCTCTCCTGGCTCTCTCTTCTCCTCATTGGCTCAGAGAGCCATTGGCTCCCACTGCTGTCAATCACAGCCAGTGAGGAGGGAGCTGGGAGGCGGGACAGAGCCCCGTTCTCTGTGTCTTATGGATACACAGAGCGGGGCTCGGGAACGCTTGCTATGGGGGGCACTCGACAAGGGAGGAGGAGTCCGGAGTACCAATGGGAGACCCTAAATGAGGAGGTTTGAGGCTGTTCTGTGCAAAACCATTACACAGGGCAGGTAAGTATAACCTGAAAAAAAAAACGAAGCCTTTAAAGTGGAGTTCCACCCTGAAAAAAAAAATACCCGAAAATGCAGCAAAAAAATTGAAAAGAAAAAAATAGAAAAAAAAGAAAAAAAATTTACTCACCCGAAATACCGGTTGCTATGCGAAAGTCCCTAATCTGCCTCTTCCTTATCCGAGGTGGATCTTCTTCATCCCTCCTACTCGCGGTGTCTTCTGGTGAATGGGGCGCCCTGCCTACTGGGAACTGTGAGTAATCACAGAGAGCAGCCGCCCATTCACAAATCGGCGCGAGACTCACGCATGCGCAGTAGGAAACGGGCAGTGAAAGCCGTAAGGCTTCACTGCCTGTTTCCCTTAGTGAGGTGAGGTGTCCCAAAGAGTAGTAATGCGGTGCCGTGGCAAACAGTGGGTGTGGCCAAATTGCTTTTGCTGACATCATCACCCCTCCCGCCCCACTGATGCCGAACCCCGCCCGCAGCTCCTGGAAGGCAACAGATTTGTGTGTGACTATCTTGGTTACTTGGGGAGCCACAGGACGGTCTGAATAACATGTCCGTGTTTCAGTCCGCTTCAAAACCCGGACTGTCCAGGTGAATCCCGGACAGGTGGCAACCCTAACTAAAGTGCATTTGAGGATAGGTCCACTTACATACCTTGAGATTGACTCTTGATCAGATTCCACTGATATGGCAAACCAGGTCGCCCCCCCTATGGAAATGATGCATTGAGCCTCATTTACTTACACCATTGGGCTTTACTATGTTGTAACCTGCTCGGTCTCAGACCATAAAACTGCTAAAACATATGAGTCCAGGTCAGAGCAGTCTGTAAAATCCCAGATGGAAAAATAACGGCGGCAGCCGGAGGTTTGGGCTGAATTTATTATGAAGTGGAGGAAAGAATGCGGCTTTGTGCTTCAAGTGGCCGGAGCAAAGCTTTTACCAAGCCGGGTCACATTCCTTCCAGGCAACAGATGGAGATGTATGAAGAGGATACAAAAGAAACAAATTGTAACATAGTAACAGGTTAGAAAAAAAGAACACCAGACAAAAATCATTAATGCGGTTATTAGGATGATGGCGGTTTACCCGGTCCAGGCGAACTCTGGAACCTGAATGAGTCAATGCAGACCAGATGAGATGTACAGAGCCGGGTCCAGGGCCAGGCGTCTTTTATCGAGGGCTTCAAACCGGCTTTGGGTGAGTTCCCCCAACAGCCGACTACAACATAAGAACACTACCCCCAACATCTCTCCAAATGTATCATTGGACTTCACCCAACACTTTCACTGCCAGAGCAGTTTTTGCGTTTCTTGCGCTTGTTTAAAAAATAATTTTAGGCCTGAAGATTAGTTAAACTCCCTTAAACATTATATATATTAAAGAAGATCTTCGCCTGCCCCCCCCTCATTTTTTTTTACCCCCCCCCCCTTACCGCATGGTGCATATTTCAGATACACGCCCACCCAGAGGATCCAGCGTTGTCCCGCTGATATCTTATCTTCTGCCACCGCTCTGTCCCGTGCCTCCATGTTGTTTGTGATTTCAACAAGAGGCCCACCGGCTAGGGTTGCCACCTTTTCTTCAAGCCAAACCCAAAGACTTTAACGGCCTGGGACATCTTTGGGTGCCCCAAGGAGAGTAGTAATGCGATGCACATAGCGTGTAGTGGGTTTGGTCAAATTGCTCTTGCTGATATCATCGCCTTGCCCCCCCCCCCCCCCCCCAGTGACGCCGAACCGGCCCCCAGACAGCCGCCTGCAGCTCCCGGACGGCAGCAGATTTTTGTGTGACTATCTTAGTTACTTGGGGAGCCACAGCCTGGTCAGAATAATGTGTTCGGGTTTCAGTCCGCCTGAAACCCCGGAAACATTGATTCAAAACCTGGATTGTCCGGGTGAATCCCAGACAGGTGGTAACCCTACCACCGGCTCTTTCCGGGTCAGCCGGCACACCCCCTCCTCCTATCTGAATGAATAGCTATGCCTCCTGAGATATGTGATGTGCATATCTCAGGAGGCATGGCGAGAACTATGCTCATCATTCGCCTAGACGATTGACCTACACGAGGGGCAGGGCCAGTGGCGGATAGTGCTCAACTTTTTTTGGGGGGGGGGGAGCGGCAAACAAACCTGGCCCCCTCACTTCCCCCACCGCTTGCTCACCCGTCCACCCGCCAGCCAGCCCCGCACCTACCCCATCCAGGTCGTGACTTCGGCGGCTTCCCCCCTGCATCTCCTCCTGAGTCCCAGTGGTCACTTCTCCTCCTGGCCAATCGGGTCTTAGGAATACTGGCTGATTGGGTGGGAGTCCGAAGACCCCATTGGGTGGTAGTCCGAAGACCCGGTTGGGCGGGAGTCCGAAGACCCGGTTGGGCGGGAGTCCGAAGACCCGGTTGGGCGGGAGTCCGAAGACCCGGTTGGGCGGGAGTCCGAAGACCCGGTTGGGCGGGAGCCCCGAGCCCACCCATTTTGAAGCCAATTAAAGCCTCCGGCTCTAATCATGTGCTTAAAAAAAAAAAACCCATTTGAAATTTTACGTCCGGCAACCTGCATGTAGATTAGGGGGCCGGACGCATGGATTAGGGGGGCAGCCCCCCTTATGAGCGGCTGCCACTGGATGGGACCGCACATTTTTTATTTAAAAAAAAAAACGTTAAAAAAAAATTCTATTCATGTAAAGGAAGGGGTAGATTGAAGGGAAGTTTTTTCCGAAAAAAAGCAGAGACCCCGGAGAATAAAATGACAGTAGTTGCAATTTTTAATGTCACACTATATTAGCACACCAATTTATCAAGCTCAGATTATCAGCAAGCATTTACATTACATTTCAAAATTCATTATTTCTATAAAATTCGGTAATTTGGCAATTCGGAAATTCAGAAATTCGGAAATCCGAAAATAGAGAAAATTTGAAAGAACGAAAATTAGAAAATCCGAAGTAATAACTAACTAGCTAATAATAACTATTAAATTATAGGCATTGGAATTTCCTTTCAAATTTGGCTGTGAACGTAACAAATACGAATTTATCCAAAGTTACGAATTATCTGAAATAACGAATGCCGCATCTAAACGAATAGAACAAATTAATAATAAGAATTTTTTTATTATTATTTATTATTTATCATTATTAATTCCTTACATTCCATTTGTTTAGATGCAGCATTCGTTATTTCGGATAATTCGTAACTTCGGATAAATTCGTATTCGTTAGGAAATTTCAATACCTATAATTTAATAGTTAGTAATGGTTATTATTGGTTAGTTATTTTAGATTTAAAATTTTTTGGGTTTTCTTATTTTCAGATTTTTTTCATTTTCCAATTTCCGAGCTTCCGAATTTCCAAATCTGCTTTTCGAACTTTAGAATTTTCAAATTTTGGGAAACATTTATTAAACGGGTTTTCGTTAATTAGAATATTTCCAAATTTGTCGAATTTCGGCAAAAAAAATTTTCGGAACGAAACTAATTGCACATGTCTAGTATGAATGCAGCCTTCATGGAGGTCAAAAAATGGATCAACAAGCGTTCATAAAACTTGCAATTTTTTATTTATTTTTTGTTAAGTTTTGGGTCTTTTTTGCTGTATGGTTTTATTGGGGAGATTTCTTTTCACTTTGTGTCTCAAAAACAAAGCGGAAAATGAGAAGTAACTCGCCAAAGCGATGGAAATTCCATCTTAGCCTGAAGAAGTGTCCTGATCAGGGCCGGTGCTACCGCTAGACAAACTAGACAGCCGTCTAGGCGGAGGACTGTGTGTCCTGATTCCCAAATGAATGGAAGCAAGCAAACTTTCATTGATGGGTGCTGGTAGGCTTCATTTGATGGGCGCTGGTAAAGGCAGCATTGATGGGCGCTGGTGAGGCTGCATTGATGGGCGCTGGTGAGGCTGCATTGATGGGCGCTGGTCAGGCTGCATTTGATGGGGGCTGGTGAGGCTGCATTTGATGGGGGCTGGTGAGGCTGCATTTGATGGGCGCTGGTGAGGCTGCATTTGATGGGCGCTGGTGAGGCTGCATTTGATGGGTGGGCACTGGTGAGGCTGCATTTGATGGGTGGGCGCTGGTGAGGCTGCATTTGATGGGCGGGCGCTGGTGAGGCTGCATTTGATGGGCGGGCGCTGGTGAGGCTGCATTTGATGGGCGCTGGTGAGGCTGCATTTGATGGGCGCTGGTGAGGCAGAATTGATGGGCGCTGGTGAGGCAGAATTGATGGGCACTGGTGAGGCTGCATTGATGGGCGCTGGTGAGGCTGCATTTGATGGGCGCAGGTGAGGCTGCATTTGATGGGCGCTGGTGAGGCAGAATTGATGGGCGCTGGTGAGGCAGAATTGATGGGCGCTGGTGAGGCAGAATTGATGGGCGCTGGTGAGGCTGCATTGATGGGCGCTGGTGAGGCTGCATTTGATGGGCGCAGGTGAGGCTGCATTTGATGGGTGCTGGTGAGGCTGCATTTGACGGGCGCTTCATTAAAATGGTGGGGTATACGTGGGCAGGGCAAAAGGGGTGGAGTCAGGGGTGGAGCCGGGGGGCGGCAAAATTAGGTTTTGCCTAGGATGTCAAAAATCCTTGCACAAGCCCTGGTCCCGATATGAAGATTCCCCTCTGTTCCTGTTCTGGTGATAACTGTACAGTTTTAGATTTCCCATCACTCTCTTCCCGTTGTGGAACACAATTAAATGTGCAGTAAACAAGTTTTGTTCTTCCGTTTCTCCTCCACAGCTGATCACCTGGGATCCGGCTCAGGAGGACGACGTCTCTGTGGTCATTGTGCGCCCCAACTTCCAAGACAGCACTCATGTAGGCTTCATATCTGGCCTGAAGAAATTTCACAGCTATCTGACCTCAGTCCTGTGCTTCACCACCCCGGGAGATGGACCCCGCAGTCCTCCGCAGCTTGTCTGGACTCATGAAGATGGTATGGCTCTTGTGTTTGACCAATTTTTACTATCGTTTTATTCTGCTCTTCAATTTCCACCCCACTCTGGGACACATTGCACACTGAGGGTAAAAGAGCGTTGGATATTATGTGTCAGAAATCTTAGGCCAATTTTCTCCAAAGTGGTGGTGGGCTGATCAGTGGTGGAGCAAATCTTTTCTGAAGGCGGTACACAGCAAATTCCAGGTTTGTACAGAAGAGGGAGGGGGTTGAACCTCGTAATATAGGCTACCAGGGACATGTCCAAGGCACGCAGATTGGAGCTGCATGTGCTAGAGTTGCATCATCCTGGCCCCAGCCAATCAGGATGGCTGAAGACTCTAAACCCAGAAGTAGACCAAGTTGCACCACACACAGGGCCACCATCAGGAATTTTGGAGCCCCTTACACAGCTTCAGGCATGGGCCCCCTGGAGCAGAGAACCGGGGGAGTGCTGCCGCTGCAAATTGAGAAGCGTGGTGGGGGGGGCTGCCACAAATTGAGAAGTGAGGGGGTGCTGCCGCCACAAATTATTTAGGTCGGGGGGGGGGGGGCTTTGGGTGCCATCCGGGGCCCTGGGGACCTCTGGGCCCCTTACAAAAAAAAATTAAAAATTATGAAAAAAAAGGGGGGTTGCCATC
Organism: Rana muscosa; assembly: GCA_029206835.1. NCBI lineage: Eukaryota > Metazoa > Chordata > Amphibia > Anura > Ranidae > Rana > Rana muscosa. Next base: position 19,404,127 of record CM055128.1, on the reverse strand, counting down.
CGGGGCCCTGGGGACCTTTGGGCCCCTTACAAAAAAAAGGGGGTTGCCACCTGGGCCCCTTACAGGTGTACTGCCTGTACCCCACTGATGGTGGCCCTGACCACACAGATTAGATCTGTATCAAGTCCTCTCTAGACAACTTGTATGGTAAACTGGATTCCCAGCACCAGAAAACCAGTGGGGGCCTATGCTTGTACTCATACGCATGCGTATTGCACACGCTCATATTCCTAAGCGAAGAGGCAATGGTAGACGTACTATTCCAGTTAATGACATCTGCTAGTTTCTCCTGCTCCAGTTCAGTCCTCCCTCTATGGTCCCCCGCTCACCTCCTGCTACAGCATTCCCATGTTGCACACCATGTGTGGCGTCTGCTAGTTGCTCCGCTGTGGTGGCATTGGACACACTTTTTTAAAGCTCGCTAAATGCCAATCAAAGCGCCAATCAAAGCGCCTGTCAAAGCATCTGCTTTGCTTAAAAAAATTATACCCCATGACGCTTTCTTGGTGCTTGAAATTGTCTCCAAATCCTTCATTGAAGTCTATGACAATGCTCTCTTATAGCACCTGCAGCTTCTAAAGGGGCTTTTATTCAGCGTTAGCTTTTTTTGGAGGTATTGCAGGTATGAGATATCCCAGGATGCACTGGGAAACCGGATATACGTCCTCAGCAGTGATTTCCTGTTCATGTGTATATATTCTGGAAGTGTATGGTGCAGATGTCACATCTGGTGTGCAGCATGGAGCCGCAGGAAGGTGGGCGGGGTCCGGTTGGGGAGGAGCAACCAGCAGATGGCACACGTAGTGTGTAACATGGGAGCGCTGTAGCGGAAGGTGCGGCAGAGGATCAGAAGAGCCGGGGGGACTGGAGCAGGAGAAACTAGCATTGTCACATGTGGTGCGCAGCTTGGGAGAAATATAGTGGTAGGTAAGCAGGGACCAGAGAGAGAGAACTGAGTGACAAAGGATCAGCAGAGCTGGGGGACCAGAGCGGGAGAAACAAGCAATGTCACACATGGTGCGCAGCTTGGGAGAAATATAGTGGTAGGTGAGCGGGAACCGGAAAAAGAGAACTGAGTGGCAAAGGATCAGCAGAGCTGGGGGACCAGAGTGGGAGGAACCAGCAATGTCACATGTGATATGCACTGTGGGAGCAATATAGCAGGGAAGTGAGCAGGGACCAGAGAGAGAGGAGGATCAGCAAACCAGAGGATCAGCAGAGCTGGGGGACCAGACCGTAAGGAACTAGCAATGTCACATGTGGTAGGTATGCAGTGTGGGAGCAATATAGTGGGAGGTGAGCGGGGGCCAGAGAGAGAGGAGTGAGGGACCAAAGCGGGAGGAACTAGCAATGTCACTAGGGTGACCACGTGTCCCGGATTTTGCCCGGGACAGTCCCGCATTTTGCAGGTCTGTCCCGGATACCTTTATACCAGGACAATACAGTGTCCTGGAATGAAACTGACACAGCCATTCCCCGGGCCGATCTGATGGCCCCAAAAAAGGCTGCCACATCACCGCTTTACTCACTGACAGTACTTGTCCTGGCCGGGAATGCCTGGAGGAGCACTATCCCCGCCCCCTGCTTGTGATTGGAGAAATCATAAATCCCGCCTTCTTGTGTCCAATCACTGTGCTGTGATTCGTTACAGCACAATCTGATTTTTGGAAAGGGGGGTGTCCCTGAATGGTAGTTTGGAAATATGGTCACCCTAAATGTCACAGGTGGTACGCAGTGTGGGATCAAAATAGCGGGAGGTGAGCGGGCACCAGAGAGAGAGGAGGAGCAGCAAACAAGAGGATCAGCAGAGCTGGGGGTTACTACTGAGCGGGAGATCAGCAGAGCTGGAGGTACTACCGAGGAGGGGGATCTGCTGAACAAGGATAATAATAGGCTGAGGACTTGCTGAACATGGGTACTAATGATCTGGGGATCTGCTCAGTGGGGGTACTACGGAGCCTGTGGTTCTACTGGTCCCCTTTAAAACAAATAGAAAATCGACACACACACAGGGCATTTGCCACGCTTCAAAAACACATAAAAAAAAGCATATTGAAGCGGTAGGCGATTTAATGTGTGGAAGAAGTTTGCAGATTTGAAAGTCACTTCTGATTTATATTTTTGCTTTGGGTGAGTACCTTGGAGAACTTAACTTCTTGAAGGCCAGAATTTTTATTTATTTTTTTACTTTTTAGACTTGCATTTTCACCCCCTGAATTAAAGAATTACACGGAACTACATCAACATATTAAGTGTCATTAAATCTATGAACCCCTCTTGTGTGATTTCAGTACCTGGTCCTGTGCGGAGTCTTGGATTTGATGACATTCTGGACACCTCCTTAAGAGTGACCTGGCAAGAGCCTGCTGAGAAGAATGGTCTCCTGGCAGGTAGGTCCTTAAAGACTCCTGAATATCTTAGAGGAGCCGCCTTATCTACATAAACCCACAATAACCGTTTGTGAATAAATAGATGTGTCCTACCCTTGTCGGGTTTGTTTTGCAGTCCTGTGTCCAATTGGGGAGATTTTTAATTATCCCAAAACCACAAAAGTTAGAATATCGTATATACTCGAGTATAAGCCGATCCAAATATAAGCCGAGGCACCTAATTTTACCACAAAAAATGGGAAAACTTATTGACTCGAGTATAAGCCTAGGGTGTCCATCTGCATGCCTCACTGTGCCCATGCCTCACTGTGTCCAATCTCCCTACCTGATCTCTGGCGCTGTGTGACTAGACTGACTTTTAACATGGGAGTCTATGGAAGGGGTGCCTGGCTTTGAAAAACCAGTACTCCCCAGCCGTAGGTCCCCCAGACAACAAACTTTGCACACATGTAGATGAAGAGTGTTTGGACCTAGGGCCGGCCGGTACCGGGTCCCCAAAATCACCGTAGAAATTACCGTTTAACATTGGAGTCTATGGAAGGGGTGCCTGGCTTTGAAAAATCGGTGCTCCCCGGCCGTAGGTCCCCCGGGCACCAAACTTTGGGGTCCAGGGGACCTATGCCTGGCCATGATCAGGCGCACAAAGTTGAAGATGACACAGACTTGAGTATAAGCCGAGGGGGGCATTTTCAGCACAAAAAAAATGTGCTGAAAAACTCAGCTTATACTCGAGTATATACGGTAAATCTCTCCATAATGTTACTGGAGCGGGTGTCCCCATATGCACATCTTCCCTTCACCCCAGTAGCAAAAACCTTTTAAGGGATTCCCATCACTTTCTCATTGACGATGGTACCAGTATGAACAAAGAGTGGGAATCGCCATCAGAATCGTTAAAAACCAGACAGAGTGTCTAACCCTTCCACCATCCATTCAGCACTAAAAGAAGGTGTTGGCTATAGATGGTCTTTAATGTAAGAGTCAAATATCTGTATAGATGGTCTACATCAGGGATCTCCAAAATATGGCCCTCCAATTGTTCAGGAACTACAATTCCCATCATGCTTAGTCATGTCTGTGAATGTTGGAGTTTTACAATGCCTCATAGGACGTGTAGTTCCGCAACAGCTGGAGGGCCGTAGTTTGGAGATCTCTGGTCTACATACATGTTTCCAATTATTAGCGTTCCAACATAATGCAACTTGTTTTGGTTAAAGAAATCCTGTTATGCAAAACCTTTCCAGTGAAGGCTTACCTTTAAAGAGAAGTATAAATACTTACCTTTCCTGATGCCCAGTACTACCGAACACCACCAAGATCCTGTAAAGTCAACCCCTGAAGTCCACAGGGAAGCCTACACTTTTGGGAGTGTCAGTCTCTTGGGGTTCCCTGAAGCTCTTCCTGGTTCCACCTGCTGACTAGGTTCCTCTCTAGATCAGGGGTCTCCAAACTATGGCCTTCCAGTTGTTCAGGAACTACAATTCCCATCATGCCTAATCATGTTTGTGAATGTTGGAGTATTACAAGGCCTCATGGGACGTGTAGTTCCGCAACAGCTGGAGGGCCGTAGTTTGGAGATCCCTGATCCAGATCAGTGGTCTCCAAACTGCTGCCCAGGGTCCGGATGCCGCCCTTTGCTTGCCTTCGTCTGGCCCTTGGGACACTTTTTTTCCTCCAACTGATACCAATGAAGGAGCACTATTCTTCCCATCAACACCAATGATGAGGCACTATTTCTCTGACACCCATAGTTGAAGAATATTTCTCCCACTGACAGCAACAATGAGGCACTATTCCTTCCTCTGACACTAATGACGGGGCACTATTCCTCCAACTGACACTAATGATGGGGGCACAATTCCTCCCCACTGATACCAATGATGAGGCACTATTCCTCCCACTGACACCCATGATTGGAGAATATTCCTCCCACTGACAGCAACAATGGGGGAACTATTCCTTCCACTGACACCCATGATTGGAGAATATTCCTCCCACTGACAGCAACAATGGGGCACTATTCCTCCCACTGACACCATTGATGGGACACTATTCCTCCCATTAATACCAATGATGGGGCATTACTCCTCCCATTGATACCAGCGATGGGGGAACCATTCCTCCCACAGAAACCAGCAATGGGGCACCATTCCTCCCACTCACACTATTGATGGGGGTATTATTCCTCTCCCTACCAAAAGTGAAATACTATTTACTCCCACTAGCTCTGGGGCATTTTCTACTCCCACTGGCCACAGTCTGGCCACCCTAAAGCCTGGAGGACAATAAACTGGTCCTTTGTTTAGAAAGTTTGGAGACCCCTGCTCTAGATCCCTAACGTCTTCTACACTGACGTGTAGATCGCCAGGAGGAGCCAGTAAGGGCTCCATGTAAGCTCTTGCCCCCTTTTGCACATCTTTATATAACATTTACCCCTAACCTGATATTATGTAGGCATGGTGGGGATTTTTTTTCTTGATGTCTGTGAAGGTTATCATTCATCCAGGCCATGGTAAATCTAATCAACATTCGACTGGACTTGTTTTATATCGTTAAAAGACATTTTGTAGCTTCTCCAAACCAATTCTAACGAGTGTCTTCAACATACTCCACAAATTCTAATTTTATCATTTTTATTTTGGATGGCTGTGAAGGTTCTCATGTATCCCGGCCATGGTATATCTAGTAGTAGTTGGTCACATTCAATTAGACTTGTTCTGTAATGTTGGAATATGTTTTGTAGCTTCTCCAAGCCATTTCTTCAGTTCTAATGGGTGTCAACATACCCCAGAAATTATAAATTTATCATTTTTAATTTCTATATCTGTGAAGGTTCTCATGTATTCCAGCCATGGTATATCTTGTAGTAGTTGGTCATATTCATCTGTACTGGACTGTAATGTTGGAAGAAGTTTCGTAGCTTCTCTGGTCCACTTCTTCAGTTCTAATTAGTGTCCTCAACATACCTCAGAATTTATATATTTATCATTTTTTAATTTAGATGTCTGTGAAGGTTTTTATTCATCCAGACCATGGTATATCTAGTAGTAATTGGTCACATTCAACTGGACTTTTTTCATAATGTTGAAGACGCTTTGCAACTTTTCCAAGCCACTTCTACCGTTGCAATGAGTGTTCAGAACATACCCCAGAATTGATATATTTATATGTATCCAGGTCATGGTAGATTTAGCAGTAGTTGGTCACATTCAGATGGACCTGTTCTGTAATGTTGAAGACATTTCATAGCTTCTGCAAGCCACTTCTTCAGTTCCAATGAGTATGCGGAACGTACCCCAACTTTTATATACCGTATATACTTGAGTATAAGCCGAGTTTTTCCAGCACATTTTTTTGTGCTGAAAATGCCCCCCTCGGCTTATACTCGAGTCTGTGTCCATCTTCACCTTTGTGCACCTGATCCCGGCCAAACTTGGCACACAAATGTGCAAAGTTTGTTGTCCGGGGGACCTACGGCCGGGGAGCACCGATTTTTCAAAGCCGGGCACCCCTTCCATAGACTCCCATGTTAAATGGTGATTTTGAGGACCCGGTACTGGCCGGCCCTAGGTCCCCCGGATCCCAAACATGGCACACATGTAGACCCACTCTTCGTCTATAAGTGTGCAAAGTTTGTTGTCCAGGGAAACTACGGCCGAGGAAGCACCGATTTTTCAAAGCCGGGTACCCCTTCTATAGACTCCTATGTTAAACGGTTATTTCTCTGGTGATTTTGGGGACCCGGTACTGGCCGGCCCTAGGTCCCCCGGACCCCAAACATGGCACACATGTAGACCCACTCTTCGTCTATAAGTGTGCAAAGTTTGTTGTCCAGGGAAACTACGGCCGAGGAAGCACCGATTTTTCAATGCCGGGTACCCCTTCCATAGACTCCTATGTTAAACGGTTATTTCTCTGGTGATTTTGGGGACCCGGTACTGGCCGGCCCTAGGTCCCTTTGGACTCCAAACATGGCACACATGTAGACCCAATCTTCATATACAAGTGTGCAAAGTTTGTTGTCCAGGGGACCTACGGCCGGGGAGCACCGATTTTTCAAATCCGGCACACCTTCCATAGACTTCCATGTTAAACGTCAGTCTAGTCACATAGCGCCGGAGATCAGGTAGGGAGATTGGGCACAGTGAGGCATGGACACAGTGACAGTGAGGCATGGGCACAGTGAGGCATGGACACAGTGACAGTGAGGCATGGACACAGTGACAGTGAGGCATGGGCAGAGTGAGGCATGGGCAGAGTGAGGCATGGGCAGAGTGAGGCATGGGCAGAGTGAGGCATGGACAGAGTGAGGCATGGACAGAGTGAGGCATGGACAGAGTGAGGCATGCAGATGGACACCCCAGGCTTATACTCGAGTCAATAAGTTTTCCCAGTTTTTTGTAGTAAAATTAGGTACCTCGGCTTATATTCAGGTCGGCTTATACTGGAGTATATACAGTATTTATATTTTAAAATCAGGATGCTGTTCTCTTTTGTTTTATAGGAGAATACAGAAAATCGTCTTTTCCCTCTATAGTTTTTAAACTTAAAGTCCAGCTGTCATCCTTATGAGTTCCCCCCTCCTCGAAGAGCCATGTCATCGTTAATAAGTGCTGCCCTTTAAGTGGGACTGTCATGCTTTTAGAAATTCATAAACTGTCTCTAAAAACCAGCGTCAGGCAATAAAACCATAATTGAAAGAGTTCATTTTTGCACTGAGCAGAGGCAATTAGACAAATGATTTAAAGTTTTTAAAGCATCTCTGTAAATGTCAGGTCCACTTTACCTAAAGTTCATTCGGAGAATCCCTGAGCTCCGTGCGATATATTGATGTCTCTATATATACGAGGTAACAATACCTGACGCTCGCCGGAATTCATTTTGCACAAATTGCTTTTTTCCTTTTTGTCCCCAGGCCGAACCTGATTAGCATAACTGTGATTGGAATCTTATAACAAATACCGCAGATTAGGATCTTTCATCTAGAGTTCTCTGTTAACTGCTTCATTCTTGCTCAGATCATGTAAATTTGGCCATAGGCATTCTAGGGTGGCTGGAAGCGTATGTCTGTCGGCTAGATGTGACATAATCATTTATGCTTGGCTCACCCAATGATTATGAGAAAAAGCATAGGCAAATATCTTGTGGTGTCGCTTATTATGAAGGAAAGAATAGAAATTGGACAAATTTTTAAACCCCAATCCCAATCATCGAACACTCACACTTGAACAAAATCTATAACACCAATCACATCCCTGATGAGAAGCCTTCAAAGTATCCAATGACTAGTTGAACCAGTTAGAAAGGTTTCCCCATAGTAGAAAGAAGCTTGGTCAAAATTTGTGGACACCTGACCATCTCACCTATAACTACGACAGTCATTTCATTTCAAACCCATGGGCATAAATATGGAAGTGCCCCTCTCCGATTGCGGCTATAACATCTTCCACTCTTCTGAGAAGGCTTTCCACAAGATTTTGGAGGGTGTCTCTGGGAAGTTGTGCCCATTTGTAAGGTCAGGTACTGATGATGGATGAGAAAACCTGGCTCACACTTGGGCCTCATATTGGGTGAAACAAAAAAAACTTGCATTTGGCGCTTCAGTTTATCCCAAAGGTGTTCAATAGGGTTAATGGAGCTGGCTTTGTGAACAGTCATGCTGGAATTTAAAGGGACCTTTCCAAAACTGTTGCCATAAGGCTGAATATGCAGGAGAAGGCTAGAACCCCTGTGATCTAAATGAACATTTGTGAGGTCTTGGATGGGAAGACCTGACTCGCAATCTGCGTTCCAATTCATCCCAAAGGTGTTCAGTAGGGATGAGGTCAGGACCCTGTGCAAGACACTCAAGTTCCTGTACACCAAACTAGTCCATTTATGTCTTTATGGTGCTGGTTCAAACTGGTCAACCCATGTCTTTATGAAAATGGTCAACCCATGTTTTTATGGAGCTGGTCCAAACGGATCAACCCATGTCTTTATGAAACTGGTCAACCCATGATTTTATGGAGCTAGTCCAAACTGGTCAACCCATGTCTTTATGAAAATGGTCAACCCATGTTTTTATGGAACTGGTCAACCCATGTTTTTATGGAGCTGGTCCAAACTAGTCAACCCATGTTTTTATGGAGCTGGTCCAAACTGGTCAACCCATGTCTTTATGGAGCTAGTTCCAACTGGTCAACCTATGTTTTTATGGTTTTGGTCCAAACGGATCAACCCATGTCTTTATGAAACTGGTCAACCCATGTTTTTATGGAGCTGGTCCAAACTGGTCAACCCATGTCTTTATGGCGCTAGTTCCAACTGGTCAACCCATGTTTTTATGGAGCTGGTCCAAACGGATCAACCCATGTCTTTATGAAACTGGTCAACCCATGTTTTTATGGAGCTGATCCAAACTGGTCAACCCATGTTTTTATAGAGCTAGTCCAAACTGGTCAACCCATGTTTTTATGGCGCTGGTTCCAACTGGTCAACCCATGTTTTTATGGAGCTGGTCCAAACGGATCAACCCATGTCTTTATGGAGCTAGTTCAAACTGGTCAACCCATGTCTTTATGGAGCTGGCTTTGTACACAGGGGCACAGTGATGGTGGAACAGAAAAGGTTCTATACCAAACTGTTACCACAAAGATAGTAGGGCACAATTGTCTACAGCAACTCTGTATGATGCAATAATAATAGGACCCTTCACTGGAGACACTTGAACTCCATCATTTGGAGAGGTGTCTACATACTTTAGGTAGGTCTGACGGGTGTTCACACATTTTTGGCCTTATAGTTTACAGTATACAGGGACAAACCTGTGTTATAAGAATTTTATAGTTTCTCTTCTTCCTCTTTGGATGATTATTAAATAATTCAGTTGCCATTTAGAAGTTTGAAAGACCTTTCCTGAAATTGTCATGGTTCCTACCCCTGTACAGCCCAATTGTCCTAAAGGATCATGAAAAGCTGTATTTCGTTATTGTCCATTGAGAGACTCATGCCGCGTACACACGATCATTATTCACGGCGGTTAAAAAACCGCCGTGAATAATGACATTTTAAACGAGGGAACGGCTTGTTCCCCACACACGGTCATTTTTCTCGTCATTTTTTAAAATGACGAGAAAAACGATCGTCTATGGGAAACACTGCCGCGGAAGAAATGTCAGGAAAAACGACGAGAAAAATTAGAACATGTTCTAATTTTTCTCGTCGTTTTTAATGCCGTTTTTCACGTCGTGAAAAATGACAAAAAGACCACACACGGTCGTTTTTCTTGTTGAAAACAAAAAATGTCATTTTTCACGACGTGAAAAATGATCGTGTGTACGCGGCATTAGACTTTCTAATTATGAAGCCATGGGTTATGTTGCCACCTACAGGAGGAATGGATACTAGGCACAAAAAAACTTTAGGCTAGCCCTAGTTGCTATAACACCTCACACAAAACCATGCTCATTTTTGTTTAGCGTCCTTTGGAGGATGGAGATTTCCTCAGCCTTGCTGTGTTTGGGACTTTGTAAGGTTTTCGTCAGGTAAAAACTGTTGATAGAGTCAGGTCAAGTCTTGCTGCACATAACAGAAATGTCTGTGTTGACAATGGATTCACATTCATTGTGGAAAGTGGCATGTGGGGGGAATGGTAATGGTGTTTTTCTTTTTTTTTTTTTTAGGATACAAGATCTCCTGGGAGGAATTTAACCAGACCAACACCAGAGTGACGCATTACCTCCCCAACGTCACCCTGGAGTACCGCGTGACCGGTCTCACCTCTCTCACCACCTACACCATCCAGGTGGCCGGGATGACTTCCAAGGGCCAGGGGGTCGTGGCCTCATCCACCATCTCCTCCGGAGTGCCTCCAGGTCAGTATATCAAAGCAGGTCTTTTAAAAACGGTATCTAATATTTTCTATAGTTATGGGAATTGAAGCAACACCTAGCCCCCTGGTCTTCTTTATTGTATCTTTCCTCTTTATTAAAGACACAAAGCAACATCAGAAACACTACAGGGGACATATTTTTACACCTTGTGCCCTTTATTAAAGATGTGCAAATGTTGTGATTAAATACTTGCTTGCTAATTTTGAATCTGCACAGACAAGCATTACATTAAGTTGAATGAATATGGAAGAGAGCAGTGTCCTCTTTGAACTCTAAGCATTTTGGTTATAATACAAATTGTTGTACATTTGCATTTGCACTACCTATGAGAATAATCCCCAATGTGTCTAATATGTTTCTTTCCTATGATCATCAGCTCCATCTAGTGGCCATAATGTGGTATTTTCCCCTAAAAAAACCTCAGTAGGAAAAAATACTATAGTATGTAGTGAAGTTGATGTCCCTTGAGCTGCAAACTTAAGCAGACCCACTATGGTGTAGTGTATGGCAACCTCAGCCCGAGCTCAACCAGGTCATGCCCCCAACATGTTTCGCTCCGTCCTTTGGAGCTTTAATTATATTCCCCATGATTAAGCTTAGAGGGGTGGAGCGAACCACATTGGGGGGCGTGGCCTGGTTGAAGCCTGGGCTGAGGTTGCCATACACTACACACTAAACTACGGCCCTCCAGCTGTTGCAGAACTACACGTCCCATGAGGCAGGGCTGTCTTAATAGAATCATGGGCCCCTGGGCAAAGTAATGCACTGGGGCCCCTGCCAGCCTGCCCCAAATTTACGCACCCATTTAAGAGTTAAAATATCAATAGTTGATAGAATTAAACATATATATTAGTACTTTCAATAAAATTGATTTTAAACGATAAGAAAACATGCCATAAATCAAAGACTAATTCAGCACAAAGCGCACGGGGGGGGGGGGGGGGGGGCAGAAGAGCGTCAGGAGGGCAAAGTACAAGTTCTGGGATTCCGCTCAGGACAAGGCCATTATCCTGGGAAAACTTAGTAAAATGCATGACTATCCTAGCAGATATGGGACAGTTGGCAAATATGATGTAATGCAAGACTATCATGGGGCCCCCATGCACCTGGGGCCCCTGGGCAGTGCCCAAGTGTGCCCAGGCATTAAGACAGCCCTGCCATGAGGCATTGTAAAGCTCTGACACTCACAGACATGACTAGGCATGATGAGAATTGTAGTTCCTGATCAACTGGAGGGCCGTAGTTTGGAGACCCCTGCACTACACCATAGTGGGTCTGCTTTGATGTGCGGCTTAAAGGACATCAACTTCACTACATCCTGACGTCTGGAGCCCGGGACAAGCTCCTTCTCCAGCCGGCACTCAGCGGTGGACATAGGACTAGTACCCCTTCAAACCCTAAGCGACTCACATACAATTTTCTTTAGTTCACAAGAATTGATTATAGTCGATAATCGATTATAGGAAACAAACATATATTAGACACATTATGGGGATAGCATGCAACGGATGTGCGAATCCTGTAACATTCGCATCCTTAATTTTTTTACCAATAGACCCCTAAGGGTGGTAGCCAATAATAGCCAATACATCATAATTTGTGTGCCTGGCTGTCATTGGCTTTAATACGTTTACGTTACTGACCAAAAACAAGCATGCCACAAGTGTGGCCGGAGCTCCTAATCTCCCTACCTGTTTTTGGTCAGTGACTCAATGAGTATTGAAGACAGGGGATCAATATGGCAGCCAGGAAACTAGCATTTTTGTAGAGTGATCACCAGTACCAGCCTTCCTATGACAGGTTTGCTTTAGGCTGTAGTAGTTCATTCACTCAGATGTGAGGACAGTTCAGCTTTGCTACAGAAATCCGGTCTGTCTGTATCAATTAAGACATTTGCATGTTCTCTCTTCCCATAGAACTGCCGGGGGCGCCAACCAATGTCGCCATCAGCAACATCGGCCCTCGTTCTGTCACGATGCAGTTCCGGCCGGGGTATGACGGGAAGACCTCCATCTCCAGGTGGCAAATAGAAGCCCAGGTGAGGGCAAAGGAACTCTATTTTGGCTATACCCAGACTCAAGTACTACTTTTTCATTAGTTAGTATAAACTTATATGTATAGTGTAATTTAATTATTTTGTTGGGTTGGCACCAAGGGTGAGCTGAACGTGCCTGGTTTTGGTTCAGGGCAGGTTTGTCCTGTAGGGGGGGGAACTAGGCACTTCCCTGGGAGAGGTGCCACAATTTATCTTTTAAATTCCATTTGGTGGGGATTAACCATTTAAATACTGCTTAAAGGGAAACGTTTGTTAATGCTTTAAAATTTCTTTAAATAATATGCCTCTGGGGGGGTGCCCTGACCCGGCCTGTGAAGTGGGGCATCTGTACAATGTATACAACCTACTACAGCAACACTGACATTTACAAAGGAAAACAATCTATGCCAGACCCCTATCCTACATGAGGTACTGGTATAGAAGTTAATGGGGGACCTCCACATAAAAAAAACGGTACCTGGTTTCCCTTAAAAACACATATCAGACTCTTATTCTAGATATTGGTCTGGTATATATGTTCATGGGGGATCCCACATAAAGAGAATGGAATGAGGTTCTCCCTAAAATTACTTGACAATTATCCTGGATTAGGGACTGGTATGGGTTTTAGGGGGAACCCCACGTGAAAAAAACATGTGGTATGTTCAGTGGGAAGAATAGTGCCCCATCATTGGTATTAGTGAAAGGAATAGTACCCCATTGTTGGTGTCAGTGGGGGAAATAGTGCCCCAATATTAGTGTTAGTAGGAAGAATAGTGCCCCATCATTGGTGTCAGTGGGAAAAAAATGCCCCATTATTAGTGTCTTTATGAGAAATAATGCCCCACTGTTGGTGTTAGTTGGAGGAATAGTGCCCAATCATTGGTGGCAGTGAGAGGAATAGTGCCCCATCATTGGTGTCGGTGGTGGAAAAAATGTCCCTTCATTGGTGGCAGTTGGAGGATTGGTGTCAGTGAGAGGAATAGTGCCCCATCATTGGTGTCAGTGGTAGGAATAGTGACCCATCATTGGTGCCAGTGGGAGGAATAGTGACCCATCATTGGTGTCAGTGGGAGGAATAGTGCCCCATCATTGGTGTCAGTGGGGGAAAAAATGTCCCATCATTGGTGTCAGTGAGAGGAAAAGTGCCCCATCATTGGTGTCAGTGGGAGGAATAGTGACCCATCATTGGTGTCAGTGGGAGGAATAGTGACCCATCATTGGTGTCAGTGGGAGGAATAGTGACCCATCATTGGTGTCAGTGGGAGGAATAGTGTCCCATCATTGGTGTCAGTGGGAGGAATAGTGTCCCATCATTGGTGTCAGTGGGAGGAATAGTGTCCCATCATTGGTGTCAGTGGGAGGAATAATGTCCTATCATTGGTGTCAGAGGGAGGAAATAATGTCCTATCATTGGTGTCAGAGGGAGGAATAATGTCCTATCATTGGTGGCAGTGGGAGGAATGGTGTCAGTGAGAGAAATAGTGCCCCATCATTGGTGTCAGTGGAAGGAATAATGTCCCATCATTGGTGTCGGTGGGAGGAATAGTGCCCCATCATTGGTGTCAGTGGTAGGAATAATGTCCCATCATTGGTGTCAGGGGGAGGAATGGTGTCGGTGGGAGGAATAGTGCCCCATCATTTGATGTCAGTGGGAGGAATAGTGCCCCATTATTGGTGTCAGTGGGAGGAATATTGCCCCATTGTAGATCTCAGTGTGAGGGGTAGAATGTCAATGTCAATGGGAGGAATTCCATAATATGTATCAGCGGGAGGAACAGAGGCCCAAGGACCGGTTAAAGGCAAGCAAAGGGAGGCATCTGGCCTGCAGACCGTAGTTTGGGGATCGCTGGTTTAGAGACATTTATAAACCTGATTTCTTCCATGGAAATATAGTATATAAAATTAGAACCAATGCCAGTCTGTGGGATTTCTCTATCTGAGTATCTCTGTGCTTCTTCTATAGGTTGGTACACAAGGAGAATCTGAAGACTGGGTCCTTATACATCAGCTACCCAATGAACCCAATGCCCGGTCTATGGTGGTCCCGGGACTAAGCCCATACACTTTTTACAGGTGGGTGAACTTCTTCTTCTTGACATAAAAACACAAATTTCTAATTATGATTTTGATGGGCCTGTCTAACGTAATTCTTCTAAAATTCAGTTTCCGAATGAGACAGGTGAATATTGTGGGCACCAGTCCTCCCAGTCTACCCTCCAGGAGGATACAGACTCTTCAGGCCCCTCCTGATATGTTTCCAGCAAATGTGATCCTCCGCACAGCCAGTCAGACCAGCCTGTGGGTGCGCTGGGTGGTAAGTAGCACTTTTTTTTTTGGTCTTACGAGCGTGAAGGTTTGTGTATGCGGTACAGGAAGGGTTAGTATTGGGGTTACAGGAAAGGTTATTATTGGGGTTAACAAGATTAGTGTGAGGTTTACGGCTATTGGAGGATGAGTATTGGGGTTACAGAGGGGGTTAGTGTTAGGGTTATAAGGAGGGTTAGTGTTTAATTTACAGAAGGGGTTAGTGTTGGGGGTTACAAGATGGGTTAGTGGTAAAGTTGAAGAGAGACTAAGTGTTGGGGGTTAATGGGAGTATTAGTTTTGGGGCTAATGGCAGAGTAATATTAGGGTTGCAGTGAGGGTTAGTGTTGGGGTTACAGGGAGGGTTAATGTTGAAGTTAAAGGGAGGGTTAGTGTTGGGGTTAGTGGAAGAAAATTGTCAGAGTTGCATGGAGGGTTAGTGTTAGGGTTACTGGGAGTATTAGTTTTGGGGTTAATGTGAGAGCAGTGTCAGGGTTACAGGTAGAGTTAGGTTTACAGGGAGGGTTAGTGTTGGAGTTACAGGGAAGCTTAATGTTAAAGTTACAGGGTGGGCTAATGAGAGGGAAATGTCAGGGTTACAGGGTGGGTTGGGATTATGGGGAAGGGTAGTTTTGGGGTACCATAGAGAGGGAGGGTAGTGTTGGGGTACCATAGAGAGGGAGGGTAGTGTTGGGGTTAGAGGGAGAGGTAGTGTTTGGGTTGCAGGGTGGGTTAATGTTGGGTTTAATGGGAGAAAATTGTCATAGTTACATGGAAGGTTAGTGTTGGGGTTGATGAGAGAGAATTGTCAGAGTTACAGGGAGTGTTAGGGTTACAGAGTGGGTTGGGCTTATGGGAGGGTTAGTGTTGGGGGTCACAGGGAGATGGGTAGTGTTGGAGTCACAGGGTGGGTTAATGTTGTTAATGGGAAGAATTGTCATAGTTACATGGAATATTAGTGTTGGGGTTGCAGGTAGGGTTAGTGTTGGGGTTGATGAGAGAGGATTGTCACAGATAAAGGGAAGGTTAGTGTTGAGGTTACAGGGAGCGGGGCAGTGTTAAGGTTACAGGGAGAATTTAGGGTTACGGGTGGGTTAATGGGAGGGAAATGCTAGGGTTACAGGCTGGGTTAGTGTTGGGGTTGATGAGAGAGAATTGTCAGAGTTACAGGGAGTGTTAGGGTTACAGGCTGGGTTGGGCTTATGGGGAGGGGTAGTGTTGGGGGTCACAGGGAGATGGGTAGTGTTGGAGTCACAGGGTGGGTTAATGTTGTTAATGGGAAGAATTGTTATAGTTACATGGAATATTAGTGTTGGGGTTGCAGGTAGGGTTAGTGTTGGGGTTGATGAGAGAGAATTGTCAGAGTTAAAGGGAAGGTTAGTGTTGAGGTTACAGGGAGATTTTAGGGTTACGGGTGGGTTAATGGGAGGGAAATGCTAGGGTTACAGGGTGGGTTAGTGTTGGGATTTCAGAAAGGGTTAGTCTTGGAGTTCTAGGGTAGGTTACTGTTGGGAGGTAATGTAAGGGTAAGGGTTAGGGTTGGGGTAAAAGGGAGGGTTAATGTCAGGGTTACCAGGGAGGTTAGTGTCAGAATTACAGGGTGGGTTTGTATTAGAGTTAAGGGGAGAGTATATGTTGGGTTTCAGGGAGGATTAGTGTTAAGGTTACAGTTTCCCATTTTCCTTTTCTATGAATTATGGAGAATTCCAGAGAAATATGAAGAATACTCCAAGGTGGAAATAAACACAAGGGTATGGGAACACACACAGAAGCCATGGCAGGGAGGTCTCAGTTCTGAGCCCCTTATATTATATTTGAAGTCCACACATAGCTCATCCCACAGAAAGCACCTGGAAATGAATGACTTTTAGACAAACACCTCCTGTTCTCTGAGATTCTTCTTCTCTCTGTATCTCTTTGCTGAATGAAATATCAGTAACCCCCCAATGACGCATCTCATATTTTCTGCAGCCATTACTGGAGACGGCGTACAATGGGAACCCGGAATCTGTGGGCTACAAGATCCGCTACATGAGGTCAGATGGCAAAGGAGAGTCTTTAACGCATGTGATTCATGACCGGGTAGAGCGGGAGTACACCATCGAGAACCTGGAAGAATGGACGGAATACTCCATACAAGTTGTAGCGTTTAACTCCATTGGGACGGGACCCTGGTGCCCCGCTGTGGTCTCCCGGACCAGGGAGTCAGGTAATGCGGCAATCTGTTTTTTTGTATTCTGCTGCTACCAATATATAATCGTTTGTTTTGTGTTACTAAAAGATTTCCAAGGCCTACAGCTAGGATCAGTGATGTGTCCCTGTGCACAGATTGAGGGATCAGCAGAGGCTGCCTATGGTCTCTGCTTCCATCTGATGTAAGGGGGATTCTGATATGAGGAAGGACTGTAAAATAAAGGGGACTTTGATGTAAAGGGGGGGCTTTGATGGGAACCCTAATGTAAGGGAGACTTTGATGGGCACCCTGATATAAGGAGGGACTCCAAAGTAAGGGGAGTTTGATGGGGACCCTAATGTAGGGGGGACTCTGATGTAAAAGGGGACCTTGATGTAAGGGGGACTTTGTATAAGGAGGGACTCTAAAGCAAGGGGAATTTGATGAGGACCCTAATGTAAGGGGGACTCTTTTGTAAAGGGGGACTTTGATGGGGACCTTGATGTAAAGGGGACTTTGTACTGTATAAGGAGGGACTCTAAAGCAAGGGGAGTTTGATGGGGACCCTAATGTAAGGATGTAACGGGGACTCTTTTGTAAAGGGGGACTTTGATGGGGACCTTGATGTAAGGGGGACTTTGTATAAGGAGGGACTCTAAAGCAAGGGTAGTTTGATGGGGACCCTAATGTAAGGATGTAACGGGGACTCTTTTGTAAAGGGGGACTTTGATGGGGACCTTGATGTAAGGGGGACTTTGTATAAGGAGGGACTCTAAAGCAAGGGTAGTTTGATGGGGACCCTAATGTAAGGATGTAAGGGGGACTCTTTTGTAAAGGGGGACTTTGATGGGCATCCTGATATAAGTAGGGACTCTAAAGTAAAGAGGACTTTGATGTAAAGGGGGGACTTTGATGGGCACCCTAATGTAAGGGGGGCTTTGATGGGGACCCTGGTATAAGGAAGGACTCCAAAGTAAGGGGAGTTTGATGGGGACCCTAATGTAGGGGGGACTCTGATGTAAAAGGGGACTTTGATGGGGACCTTGATGGGCATCCTGATATAAGGAGGGACTCTAAAGTAAGGGGACTTTGATGGGCACCCCGATAAAAGGAGGGGACTCTAAAGCAAGGGGAGTTTGATGAGGACCCTAATGTAAGGGGGACTTTTGTGTGAAGGGGGACTTTGATGGGAACCTTGATGGGCACCCCGATAAAAGGAGGGGACTCTAAAGCAAGGGGAGTTTGATGAGGGCCCTAATGTAAGGGGGACTTTTGTGTGAAGGGGGACTTTGATGGGGACCTTGAAGTAAGGGGGACTTTGATGGTTATCCTGATATAAGGAGAGATGTTAAAGTAAGGGAGACTTTGATGTAAAGAGGAAGTTTGATGGGGACCCTAATGTAAGGGGGACTTTGATGGGGACCTTGATGTAAGGTGGGGACTCTGATGGGGACCCTAATGTAAAGGGATACAGACCCTGAAGTAACGGCATACTCTGATGTAAGGCGAGACTTTGATGGGAACCCTGATGCAAGGAGAGACTCTAAAGTGGGGGACTTTGATGTAATGATGGAGTTTGATGGGAACCTTTGCTGCGAACCCTAATGTAAAGGGATACTCTGATGTAAGGAGGGACTTTGATGTAAGGAGGGACTTTGATGGAGACCCTAATCTAAGGGGACTCTGATGTTAGGGGGGGACTTTGATGGGGACCCTGATGTAAAGGAGACTCATTCATTTAGAAAAGTGATTTTTGTTTTCAGCCTGTGGATATTTGTAATATCTGATGTGGCCCTTGTACTGAAACTTTTGGGGTCCCCTGCTCTGACTCCATGTACAAGGGGCAGACCGCACACAAGATGGGGCACAGCTGACCCCGGGCCTTCTCCACCATCTCAGTGTAACCAGTTTGTGTGTTTTGAGGCTCAGCCATCAGAACAATGATATTATTATTTTTATATAATATGGTGTTAGCCCCCCCCCCCCCCGTATGCCCCTTATGTATGAAAAGCTGCAGAAATGGATACTGTATTTAAAAAATATATATATATAATATTTAGGACACATTGGGCCATCGGATTGGTTGGCAACCATGAATTTGGGCCCCCATAAGTAATTTTTTTTATTTTTTTATTTCCACGCCTTCAGTAAAATTGTCCAGTAACCATCTCTCATTGGTCCATTACAAAGCATGTAATAATCTGAGTGGTGCAGACGCCTGCCATGTTGAGAAAATAGTGCCCCCTTTGCCCAATCCTGCTACAAGGGAGAAGGAAACAATGTAATTAAAATGTATTTCTAGGCAAACGTTTATAAACATCACATTATATATAGTGAAACCTAGTACAGCTCCCATAACACACCAACTGATTCTCTTCCAGTTCCCGCCTTCGGACCCAGCAATGTCTCCGCTCTGGCCACGACGTCGAGCAGCATATTGGTGCGCTGGAGTGAGATCACCGAATCCGAGAGGAACGGCCTCATTCTGGGGTATAAGGTGAGTGGCGTTGTGACCGTCTGTGAAGAGTTAAAGTGTATTTAAATCCTGATAATGAACTTCTCTTGTTTGCTCCCTTTGGCTCTGCTAATCGCTTGACAACCACGTCACTAGACATGTGCAATTCGTTTCGTTCCGAATTCGTTTTTTAACAAATTTTGACGATTCGGAAACAAAATTACCGAAAATCGGTTTAAAGAATTTTTCCGAAAATTCTAACTAATAAATTATAGGTATTGGAATTTCCTTTCAAATTTGGCCGTTAGTAATGCGAATTTATCCGAAGTTACGAATTATCCGAAATAACAAATGCTGTATCTAAACGAATGGAACGTAACAAATTAATAATAATAAATAACAATAATGATAATAAAAACTTTTTATTATTATTAATTAATTCCGTTCCATTTGTTTAGACACGGCATTCGTTATTTGGGATAATTTGTAACTTCGGATAAATTCGTATTTGTTACATTCACCAACAGCCAAATTTTAAAGGAAATTCCAATACCTATAATGTAATGGTTAGTAATAACTAATAATAACTTAACTAGTTATTATTAACTATTGCTAACTATAACATTATAGGTATTGTAATTTCCTTTCAAATTTGGCTGTCAGTGAATGTAACAAATACGAATTTATCCGAAATAATGAATGCCGTATCTAAACAAATGGAATTAATAATAATAATAAAAAGTTTATTATTATTATTAATTTGTTACGTTCCATTCATTAAGATACGGCATTCGTTATTTTAGATAATTTGTAACTTTGGATAAATTTGTATTCGTTACGTTCACCAACAGCCAAATTTAAAAGGAAATTCCAATACCTATAATTTATTAGTTAGTAATAGTTAAGTTATTATTATTAGTTATTATTTCAGATTTTCAAATTTTGGATTTCCAAATGACGAATTTTCACATTTTTACAAATTTACAAATTTTTTCGAATTTTTGGAAAAGTTCGTTAAACGGGTTTTCGTTTATTCGGATATTTCCAAATTAACGAATTTGTCTAAATTCGTTAAAAGAACGAAACAAATTGCACATGTCTAGTGATAATGAACTTCTCTTGTTTTTTTGCCATTTGGCTCTGCACCCCAGCCACACGATAGCACACCATAATGCACAGATGCTGTGTTTTGCAAAATTGCACAGGATCTATTTTTTTCATGAATTGACAAACCATTTAAAACGAATAGGCTGTCTTATGCATTGTGCATGTGCATTGCAGTGGTGTGAATGGTTTTTAATGGCGTCACTCTTCTAATGGCTGGATATTGGCTTATTCTGCATCCTCTAAGCAGCGTGACACCCTTTGGCTAGAACTGGGGATTCTGGTTGGGATGTCTTGCCACTGGTGTCATTGGGAATCCACAGAAGTTAGCATGGCTGTCTACTTTCCAGCGGCCACATACAGACGCTTGATTTTCGGGTGGTGTTGGCTTTCAGTAGCATTTTGGTTTTTGATTTCTGAAATGCGTCCATGTGTTGTCTTCTAGATTCTTTACAAAGAGAAGGACTCGGACAACCCGCCTTATTTCTGGCTGGTGGAAGGAAACGCCTCTCGCAGCGTCCAGCTGACCAATCTGGGGAAGTACGTGCTGTATGAGATCCAGGTCTTGGCCTTCACCAGGATAGGAGATGGCGTGGCCAGCACCCCGCCCATTCTGGAGAGAACACTGGATGATGGTGAGATTGTAGGACTACTGAAGATGTGATGAGAAGTCGTATTTAATGGGAACTCCTTTTTTTTATTTTTCATTGGTAGCTGAACTTTTTATGCAATGGGATCATTTTATAAATGTGCACTCTGTTACAGTTGGGGGAACATTGATTTTATTAATTTATTTTCAAGCATTCAAAGTGAATAGAAATTATCAATCATACTCAACCATTTACATAAAAGTATATACTGGAGCAGGGGATGTTCCAGAAAATGTGAAAAAATCTTGCTGAACTTGTACAAAAAAGTGATCCCATAGTTCTTGACTGCCTGTCTATATCCAGCCCTTGGGGCACTATTCCTCCCACTGACACCAATGATGGGGCACTATTCCTCCCACTGACACCAAGGATGGGACACTATTCCTCCCACTAACACCAAGGATGGGGCACTAATTCCCCCACTGACTCCAATGATGGGGCACTAATTCTCCCACTGACACCAAGGATGGGACACTAATTCTCCCACTGACACCAATGATGGGGCACTATTCCTCCCACTGACACCAAGGATGGGACACTATTCCTCCCACTAACACCAAGGATGGGGCACTAATTCCCCCACTGACTCCAATGATGGGGCACTAATTCTCCCACTGACACCAAGGATGGGACACTAATTCTCCCACTGACACCAATGATGGGGCACTATTCCTCCCACTGACACCAATGATGGGGCACTATTCCTCCCACTGACACCAAGGATGGGACACTATTCCTCCCACTAACACCAAGGATGGGGCACTAATTCCCCCACTGACTCCAATGATGGGGCACTAATTCTCCCACTGACACCAAGGATGGGGCACTATTCCTCCCACTGACACCAATGATGGGGCACTATTCCTCCCACTGACACCAAGGATGGGACACTATTCCTCCCACTAACACCAAGGATGGGGCACTAATTCCCCCACTGACTCCAATGATGGGGCACTAATTCCCCCACTGACACCAATGATGGGGCACTAATTCTCCCACTGACACCAAGGATGGGGCACTAATTCTCCCACTGACACCAAGGATGGGGCACTAATTCCCCCACTGACACCAATGATGGGGCACTAATTCCCCCACTGACACCAAGGATGGGGCACTAATTCTCCCACTGACACCAAGGATGGGGCACTAATTCTCCCACTGACACCAAGGATGGGGCACTAATTCCCCCACTGACACCAAGGATGGGGCACTAATTCTCCCACTGACACCAATGATGGGACACTATTCCTCCCACTAACACCAAGGATGGGGCACTAATTCCCCCACTGACTCCAATGATGGGGCACTAATTCTCCCACTGACACCAAGGATGGGGCACTAATTCTCCCACTGACACCAAGGATGGGACACTAATTCTCCCACTGACACCAAGGATGGGGCACTAATCCTCCCACTGACACCAAGGATGGGGCACTAATCCTCACACTGACACCAAGGATGGGGCACTAATCCTCCCACTGACACCAAGGATGGGACACTAATCCTCCCACTGACACCAAGGATGGGACACTAATCCTCCCACTGACACCAAGGATGGGGCACTAATCCTCCCACTGACACCAAGGATGGGGCACTAATCCTCCCACTGACACCAAGGATGGGGCACTAATCCTCCCACTGACACCAAGGATGGGGCACTAATCCTCCCACTGACACCAAGGATGGGACACTATTCCTCCCACTGACACCAAGGATGGGACACTAATCCTCCCACTGACACCAAGGATGGGACACTAATCCTCCCACTGACACCAATGATGGGACACTATTCCTCCCACTGACACCAAGGATGGGACACTAATCCTCCCACTGACACCAAGGATGGGGCACTATTCCTCACACTGACACCAAGGATGGGGCACTATTCCTCACACTGACACCAAGGATGGGGCACTATTCCTCACACTGACACCAAGGATGGGGCACTATTCCTCCCACTGACACCAAGGATGGGGCACTATTGATCTTTTATTGAAAAGAATCAAGCAACCAATTTTATACAAAAGTAAAAAACAAAACCATGGTACAAAACTTCAACAGAAAACAAAGGAATACACATCCATGTTCAGAATATATACAATATATACATAATCCACTACCAAAACATCCCTAGAAAACTATCTACATAAAGCAGCAGAGAGGGCCTAAGAGGCACAACCCATCACCTATGTACGCAGCCATTTATCAAAAATTAATCAAAAATACTGATAATCTAGGGTGATAAGAGACAGACAGCCACACCCGGGAAAGAGACTCCTGGCAGTCAGGGAGGCTTGAAACCCCTCCACGCCTTCAACCAAGCCCCCTGACCCCGCTTGTCTCTCTCAAGCTCCCGAATCCTCCCCACCTCATGCAAAATGTCATACACCACCACCTCAACAGGAAGGAGTTTTTGCCGAATGCTGACCTGACACCGTGCGTTCCAGGTGAAATAACGGACTACTAGGCTAACTAAAAAAAGTGTATCCAAACAAAAAACTCCACCGGTATTGAATGCTCCGTACACCCACTCAGCATAACCCAGCCTGGAGAGGAAAGGAACACTGAGGGCCCGCCCCACCTGTTTGTACACCTCTATGTTAAAAGGGCAATGAAGCAGAAAATGGTCCATAGTCTCCTCCTCATCTGCACACTCCTCCCGAGGACAGCTACGATCCATCCCACTGCGGAATTTCAAATTGCCCCGAACATAGAGCTTCCCATGGAAGCACAACCAGGCCAGATCCCTAAATTTAGGGGGTACTCTATCCAAATTAATCAGTCTTAACCCCGCCCTCAAAACTGGGCCCGGGCAATCCCTTAAGGCCAGTGGGTCATGAAAGACTTCGCTCAAGACTCGACTCATAAGGACTTTCCTTGGAACCGATCTGAGATCTTCAGCCGACAATCGCCACTGCCGCAGTAACTTCAGGCACGGAGCGACATAGGCTGGTAGCTGACCACGATGACCCCTGCGATTCTTCACTTGGCCACCTTCTTCCCAAAGTCGTAGAAAAGGCCTAAACCAAGATCTAAATATGCCTACCCATCCAGGAGGTTCCACTGCAAGCATATTACCAATGTTAAACTTTAGAAATAGCAGTGAAAAGAAAAGAACTGGGTTGACCATACCTAAGCCACCCTCCCTCCTGGATAGGTAGGTGACATTCCTCTTGATGGGGTTCAGTCTGTTCCCCCACAGCATCTGGAAGAACACACTACTGACCCTAGCATAGAGAGACACTGGCAAGATGCAGACAAAGCTGACATACAAGAAGATTGGAATCAGGTAAGTCTTAATCAGATCAACCCTTTCCCTCATAGATAACTTCCATCTCTTCCAGCTGACCACCTTAGTATTGGCAATTTCCAGTCTGCCTTCCCAGTTTTTGAGGCCATAATCGCCGGGTCCAAATTCAATGCCTAGTATCTTAATTCTTTCCTGGGGCACTGGAAAGGTGTCCGGGAGATCAAAACCCTCACCATCCTTTCCCATCCAGAAAACTTCAGTCTTTTCCTGATTGATCTTGGAGCCTGATGCTTCAGAATACCGTGATGTCAGAGAGACCACCTCCTCCGCTTCATCCGTCCCAGTGACAATCACCGACACATCATCCGCATAGGCAACAACCCTCAATGGCGGCTCACCCGGGAGCCCCACTGGTACCCCACACAACATGCCGCTCTCTAGCCTCCTGATGAAGGGGTCGATTGCAAACACATAGAGCAGGGGACTCAGGGGACAACCCTGGCGCACCCCGGAGCCAACCCCAAAGGACTGTCCAACCCAACCATTAACAAGAGGGAAGCTTTCTGCCCCCTTATACAAGACTTTCAGCCAATCGACAAAACCACCCGGCAGACCGTACTTACTAAGGAGCAACCACAGGTACTCATGGTTAACACGATCAAAAGCCTTTGCCTGATCCAATGTCAGCAAATACTTTCCCCAGCCTGCAGCCCTGCACCGCTCCAAGGCCTCCCGGACAGCTAAAACCGCTGTGAAGGTGCTCCTACCCTGGACCGAACAGTGCTGATGGCGAGAAAGCAAAGACTCTGCCACTGACGATAGGCGCCAGAAAAATATCTTTGCCAGTATCTTTCTATCGACATTAAGAAGGCTGATGGGGCGCCAATTCTCAATCATCGAAGGATCTTTACCCTTTGAAAGAAGAATCACAGCCGAGTGCCTCATGGAAGGGGAAAGCACCCCCTCAGCAAGGCAACTGTTAAAAACCTCTAACAAATGCGGGGCCAGAATAGACTTAAAGGCTTTGTAAAACTCAGCCGTCAAGCCATCCGGTCCAGGCGACTTTTTGATGGCAAGCTGTTCAATTGCCCTCATCACCTCTTCGACTGTGATCTCCTCTGTCAAATTCATCAATGGAACATCTCCACCATTTAGACCTGGAGTAGAGTCCAAAAAGCTTTCCATCTTGTCACGGTCAAGCTCTTTCCTCCCAAGAAGGTCGGCATAAAAGGACCTCACGACCTCCAGAATCCCTGACCTGGACTTTGTCAAGGAACCTGTACTGTCCTTAAGGCCAACGACCGTTTTAACAGCTACACCTTGTTTGCAGTTCTGGTAAGGGTCAGGCGAGTGGTACTTCCCATAGTCCCTCTCCAGAACCAAAGAGGCATGCCGGTCATATTGACACTTCCTGAGACGGAGTTTCACTTCGGAGATTGCCCCAGGATCTCCTCCTCTCGAAACAAGAATATCCAGCTTCCTCCGTAAACGTTGGTAGGTCATGTATTTATTAAACTGATTTCTATTGGCTAGGCCCCTGAAGAATCCAGCGATCCTCTTTTTGGTCAGCTCCCACCACTCAGCCTTGCTGCTACAAAAGTCCAGGATGGTCACCTGTGCCTGAAAGAATTCCTCAAAGGATTGTCTAACATGTTCTTCCTTGAGTAGTGTCAAATTTAATCTCCAGATGCCCTTGCCCCTCTGAGGGGCGTCTGAAGCATTCAGTACCACAGATAGCATACAGTGATCAGAGAACTCTACTGCCTGCACCACTGGGGGCGAGAAAGCAGAGGCCTCCTTCAAAAAAAACCTATCTATCCTACTCTGACTATTACCACGATGAAAGGTGAACCCGGTGTCATCTGGGAGGTGCTTAATGTGCACATCCACAAGACCAGCATCCCTAACCATACTATTTAAAAAAACGCTATCATATCCCAGCCTGTCCTTGAAGTCCTTCCTGTCCTTGGGCCTAGTTATTGTATTAAAGTCACCTCCAAAGACCACTTGCCGGGATGTAAAAAGAAATGGCTTGATCCTTGTAAAAAGGCATTTCCTGTCCCACTTTGTGTGCAGCCCATAAACATTGATTAGGCGCAGGTCCTGCCCTCCCACAAGGACGTCTAAGACCATACATCTCCCAATCTCCACCTCAATAACCCGCCGGACAGTTACCATGCCGGTTTTAAACAACACCGCCACACCGCCGTAAGGCTCGGCCGCAAGAGACCAGTAAGATGGACCATACCTCCACTCTCTCTTGGCCATATGAATATCTGCCAAGGAGGTGAGCCTAGTCTCTTGCAAAAATAAAATTTCAGCATCTAATTGGCTGAACAAAAAGAAGGCCATAGAACGAGCTCTTACTGACTTAATGCTGGCGACATTAATTGTCACCACTTTTAACGGAGGGGGAACCGCCATTTGGGTTATTGGGTGGATTGCTTCTTAGCTCCCCTCTGCTGCTCATCACCAGAAGCCTCTCTCTTTCTAGAGGCCGCCTCAAAGTCCATTTCAGAATCGGAACTTCTTTCAGAAGAAGCTCCAGATGAAGAAATATCCCACTTGGAGGACCTATGACGGCTGGAGACAGAAACCGGAGCTTCTCGTCCCCGTTCCGTCCTCACCGCCTGCCTCTTCCGCCTCCCAACCTTCCTTCTCTCCTCCAGGTACCACAGGTCAGCCTCAGAGATGCCCTCATCTCTTATTTTTTTCTTTAAAGTCTTTCCACAAGACTTCTTTACAGAGGAAGGGGCGCCCTTTTTAGTACACGCTGGTGGGGGGGGTGATCCCTTTAAGTCAGACTTGGGAGGGGTAGACTCCTGGGGGGTAACAGACTCGGGGGGCACAGACTTGGAAGGTTCCGACACAAGAGGAGAGGGTACAGTAGGCTGGGGGGACACAGAGACAGAAACAGAAGGAGTACTTACAGACACAGGAGGGGTGGCCACAGGAACTGGAGAGGGATCCTGAGCAGGACCAGGGGAGGGGGTCACCGCAGAGGAGGATGGTACACCAGGGGTCTCACCCTCCATCCTGTCCAGCCTCGACATGTCCTCTACTACCTCCTTCTCCATATTGTGCCAGGCTTCAGGACATCTGCTGTAGGGGTGGCCAAGGCGCAGGCACAGATTGCACCTGATCATCTTAGTGCAGTCCTTAGCCATATGACCCTGACCCCGACACACTGAACACATCAAGGCTGAACAGGAGGAGCTCAAGTGCCCCTTTTCTCCACAGCGGTGACACAGCTTCGGCTGACCAGGGTAGAAAACAGTCATCCTATCCCTCCCTATGAAAGCTGAGGAGGGCAAGTGACGGACAACATTCCCATCCCTGGCCAACCTGACTGTTACCGACCATCCCCCAGTCCAGATGTTACGCTCATCATGGATTTTATTAGGTTTGGTCAAAACCTCCCCATAGTTCCTTAACCAGACCTCTAGATCCCGAGCAGGAACACTCTCATTGGTCAGGATAATGGTTATTTTTTTTACTGTTGACCTCTGAGAAACCGCAACTGGGACCAGACCTTCCCATTCAGGTCTTGACCTGCACCGAGCCTCATATCGCTCCCAGAACAGGTCAAGACCCTCTGGCCTGGTGAAGCTAACTGTATAGTCCCTTGTCCCAGCTACGTGTATAAAGGCATACAGGTCATTTGCACCAAAACCCATCTCCAATATCAAGTCCACCACTGCACGCCGTGCTGGAGGGATGGCACCACCTTCCCATTTCAGGATAACTACATTACGTCTTGGACCCCCAGCAGAAGCCAGAGACCCAAGACCAGATCTTGGGGTGCTCAAGGTGGCAGCTTGCAGTGGAAAACCCCGCTTGGGAGCGGGACTACCAGGAGCAGAGTGTGCCACCTGTGCAAAAGTAGGTTTATCAGGGCCAAGGGCTGACACTGAAGCCACATCACTCTGTATATTATTATCAACTGTATGAACTGAAATGGCAGGATCTGTAGCAGGATTGTTCATCACATTGGTACTGGGGTGATTGTTATCAGTCACAGAACTATTCAAATTCCCATCAGGAATAGTCACAGTTGCTGCAATACCAGCTGTCTCCTGATGCTGCACTGTAGAGTCCTCAGCAGCAGTGGGGCAAACAGCTTTGGACTCAGCCAAAGAAGGGTTAATGGGCTGTGCTGACACTTGCAGTCCATCCACAGAAATGACATTTTTTAAATGTAACTCTTGCTGCATTGCAGCCTCAGCAGGCACAACATTGCTGCACACAGGACTAGCAGCCTGATTGTCATTAGGCACATTGTCAGTCACAGTGTTAAAAGGAACAAAAACAGTCTTATCCACAACATGGGACTTAGCAGGCTTAACCTTATCAGGTACATCATCAGTAATGTCTTCCTCATTAAACACCATCTGATCCCCCCGCATAGGAGACTCCATTACCTGGATGGCCCTCAGCATACCTCCTGAATCTTGGGAAGGCCTGGGGCTGCTAACCTCTCCCTGGGGGGGCAGGGGGTCAGAACTGGGGGTCTCCTCCTCCTCCACCTCCATCTTTGTCACCCTTCCAAACCTTTTGTCGTTGCAAAACTTCTCTTTAAAGGGCCCATCTCTGCCTTCCATCATGGCCACGATGGTCTCCTGATGATCCACACGGACCTTGGCCAGCTGGATTTCCGGATCCATGGATCCCCGTTTCTGGCTGTGTAAGCCCTCACGTTGCCTTCGCAGGCGCTTCAACTCCGCTCTCAACTTGTAGAGCTTGTCCCTCTCCCTGTTCAGGACCTTAATCCCGGCCACCACTCGCTCCCGAATGGCCTCCGAGCCTTCATCCTCACCAGGGGCAGAGAGATCGGCTTGTGCAGAGGCAGGCAGTTCACCTGATGGCCCAGGAGATGGCTGGGAGCCTCCAGCAGGAGAAGCCCCGCTGCCCTCCATGGCCTCCCCAGAAAGGGGGCCAGGGAGCTGGGATAAATTTCACCACCACTCCCTTCTCACAGAGCAGCTTCAGAGGCACCTTCTTCCTGACACACCTGTGCTCCAATGATGGGCGGGGCACTATTGATCTTTTATTGAAAAGAATCAAGCAACCAATTTTATACAAAAGTAAAAAACAAAACCATGGTACAAAACTTCAACAGAAAACAAAGGAATACACATCCATGTTCAGAATATATACAATATATACATAATCCACTACCAAAACATCCCTAGAAAACTATCTACATAAAGCAGCAGAGAGGGCCTAAGAGGCACAACCCATCACCTATGTACGCAGCCATTTATCAAAAATTAATCAAAAATACTGATAATCTAGGGTGATAAGAGACAGACAGCCACACCCGGGAAAGAGACTCCTGGCAGTCAGGGAGGCCTGAAACCCCTCCACGCCTTCAACCAAGCCCCCTGACCCCGCTTGTCTCTCTCAAGCTCCCGAATCTTCCCCACCTCATGCAAAATGTCACACACCACCACCTCAACAGGAAGGAGTTTTTGCCGAATGCTGACCTGACACCGTGCATTCCAGGTGAAATAACGGACTACTAGGCTAACTAAAAAAAGTGTATCCAAACAAAAAACTCCACCGGTATTGAATGCTCCGTACACCCACTCAGCATAACCCAGCCTGGAGAGGAAAGGGACATCGAGGGCCCGCCCCACCTGTTTGTACACCTCTATGTTAAAAGGGCAATGAAGCAGAAAATGGTCCATAGTCTCCTCCTCATCTGCACACTCCTCCCGAGGACAGCTACGATCCATCCCACTGCGGTATTTCAAATTGCCCCGAACATAGAGCTTCCCATGGAAGCACAACCAGGCCAGATCCCTAAATTTAGGGGGTACTCTATCCAAATTAATCAGTCTTAACCCCCGCCCTCAAAACTGGGCCCGGGCAATCCCTTAAGGCCAGTGGGTCATGAAAGACTTCGCTCAAGACTCGACTCATAAGGACTTTCCTTGGAACCGATCTGAGATCTTCAGCCGACAATCGCCACTGCCGCAGTAACTTCAGGCACGGAGCGACATAGGCTGGTAGCTGACCACGATGACCCCTGCGATTCTTCACTTGGCCACCTTCTTCCCAAAGTCGTAGAAAAGGCCTAAACCAAGATCTAAATATGCCTACCCATCCAGGAGGTTCCACTGCAAGCATATTACCAATGTTAAACTTGAGAAACAGCAGTGAAAAGAAAAGAACCGGGTTGACCATACCTAAGCCACCCTCCCTCCTGGATAGGTAGGTGACATTCCTCTTGATGGGGTTCAGTCTGTTCCCCCACAGCATCTGGAAGAACACACTACTGACCCTAGCATAGAGAGACACTGGCAAGATGCAGACAAAGCTGACATACAAGAAGATCGGAATCAGGTAAGTCTTAATCAGATCAACCCTTTCCCTCATAGATAACTTCCATCTCTTCCAGCTGACCACCTTAGTATTGGCAATTTCCAGTCTGCCTTCCCAGTTTTTGAGGCCATAATCGCCGGGTCCAAATTCAATGCCTAGTATCTTAATTCTTTCCTGGGGCACTGGAAAGGTGTCCGGGAGATCAAACCCCTCACCTTCCTTTCCCATCCAGAAAACTTCAGTCTTTTCCTGATTGATCTTGGAGCCTGATGCTTCAGAATACCGTGATGTCAGAGAGACCACCTCCTCCGCTTCATCCGTCCCAGTGACAATCACCGACACATCATCCGCATAGGCAACAACCCTCAATGGCGGCTCACCCGGGAGCCCCACTGGTACCCCACACAACATGCCGCTCTCTAGCCTCCTGATGAAGGGGTCGATTGCAAACACATAGAGCAGGGGACTCAGGGGACAACCCTGGCGCACCCCGGAGCCAACCTCAAAGGACTGCCCAACCCAACCATTAACAAGAGGGAAGCTTTCTGCCCCCTTATACAAGACTTTCAGCCAATCGACAAAACCACCCGGCAGACCGTACTTACTAAGGAGCAACCACAGGTACTCATGGTTAACACGATCAAAAGCCTTTGCCTGATCCAATGTCAGCAAATACTTTCCCCAGCCTGCAGCCCTGCACCGCTCCAAGGCCTCCCGGACAGCTAAAACCGCTGTGAAGGTGCTCCTACCCTGGACCGAACAGTGCTGATGGCGAGAAAGCAAAGACTCTGCCACTGACGATAGGCGCCAGAAAAATATCTTTGCCAGTATCTTTCTATCGACATTAAGAAGGCTGATGGGGCGCCAATTCTCAATCATCGAAGGATCTTTACCCTTTGAAAGAAGAATCACAGCCGAGTGCCTCATGGAAGGGGAAAGCACCCCCTCAGCAAGGCAACTGTTAAAAACCTCTACCAAATGCGGGGCCAGAATAGACTTAAAGGCTTTGTAAAACTCAGCCGTCAAGCCATCCGGTCCAGGCGACTTTTTGATGGCAAGCTGTTCAATTGCCCTCATCCACCTCTTCGACTGTGATCTCCTCTGTCAAATTCATCAATGGAACATCTCCACCATTTAGACCTGGAGTAGAGTCCAAAAAGCTTTCCATCTTGTCACGATCAAGTTCTTTCCTCCCAAGAAGGTCGGCATAAAAGGACCTCACGACCTCCAGAATCCCTGACCTGGACTTTGTCAAGGAACCTGTACTGTCCTTAAGGCCAACGACCGTTTTAACAGCTACACCTTGTTTGCAGTTCTGGTAAGGGTCAGGCGAGTGGTACTTCCCATAGTCCCTCTCCAGAACCAAAGAGGCATGCCGGTCATATTGACACTTTCTGAGAAGGAGTTTCACTTCGGAGATTGCCCCAGGATCTCCTCCTCTCGAAACAAGAATATCCAGCTTCCTCCGTAAACGTTGGTAGGTCATGTATTTATTAAACTGATTTCTATTGGCTAGGCCCCTGAAGAATCCAGCGATCCTCTTTTTGGTCAGCTCCCACCACTCAGCCTTGCTGCTACAAAAGTCCAGGATGGTCACCTGTGCCTGAAAGAATTCCTCAAAGGATTGTCTAACATGTTCTTCCTTGAGTAGTGTCAAATTTAATCTCCAGATGCCCTTGCCCCTCTGAGGGGCGTCTGAAGCATTCAGTACCACAGATAGCATACAGTGATCAGAGAACTCTACTGCCTGCACCACTGGGGGCGAGAAAGCAGAGGCCTCCTTCAAAAAAAACCTATCTATCCTACTCTGACTATTACCACGATGAAAAGTGAACCCGGTGTCATCTGGGAGGTGCTTAATGTGCACATCCACAAGACCAGCATCCCTAACCATACTATTTAAAAAAACGCTATCATATCCCAGCCTGTCCTTGAAGTCCTTCCTGTCCTTGGGCCTAGTTACTGTATTAAAGTCACCTCCAAAGACCACTTGCCGGGATGTAAAAAGAAATGGCTTGATCCTTGTAAAAAGGCATTTCCTGTCCCACTTTGTGTGCGGCCCATAAACATTGATTAGGCGCAGGTCCTGCCCTCCCACAAGGACGTCTAAGACCATACATCTCCCAATCTCCACCTCAATAACCCGCCGGACAGTTACCATGCCGGTTTTAAACAACACCGCCACACCGCCGTAAGGCTCGGCCGCAAGAGACCAGTAAGATGGACCATACCTCCACTCTCTCTTGGCCATATGAATATCTGCCAAGGAGGTGAGCCTAGTCTCTTGCAAAAATAAAATTTCAGCATCTAATTGGCTGAACAAAAAGAAGGCCATAGAACGAGCTCTTACTGACTTAATGCTGGCGACATTAATTGTCACCACTTTTAACGGAGGGGGAACCGCCATTTGGGTTATTGGGTGGATTGCTTCTTAGCTCCCCTCTGCTGCTCATCACCAGAAGCCTCTCTCTTTCTAGAGGCCGCCTCAAAGTCCATTTCGGAATCAGAACTTCTCTCCGAAGAAGCTCCGGATGAAGAAATATCCCACTTGGAGGACCTATGACGGCTGGAGACAGGAACCGGAGCTTCCCGTCCCCGTTCCGTCCTCACCGCCTGCCTCTTCCGCCTCCCAACCTTCCTTCTCTCCTCCAGGTACCGCAGGTCAGCCTCAGAGATGCCCTCATCTCTTACTTTTTTCTTTAAAGTTTTTCCACAAGACTTCTTTACAGAGGAAGGGGCGCCCTTTTTAGTACACGCTGGTGGGGGGGGTGATCCCTTTAAGTCAGACTCAGGAGGGGTAGACTCCTGGGGGGTAACTGACTTGGGGGGCACAGACTTTGAAGGTTCTGACACAAGAGGAGAGGGTACAGTAGGCTGGGGGGACACAGAGACAGAAACAGAAGGAGTACTTACAGACACAGGAGGGGTGGCCACAGGAACTGGAGAGGGATCCTGAGCAGGACCGGGGGAGGCGGTCACCGCAGAGGAGGATGGTACACCAGGGGTCTCACCCTCCATCCCGTCCAGCCTTGACATGTCCTCTACTACCTCCTTCTCCATATTGTGCCAGGCTTCAGGACATCTGCTGTAGGGGTGGCCAAGGCGCAGGCACAGGTTGCACCTGATCTTCCTGGTACAATCCTTAGCCATATGACCCTGACCCCGACACACTGAACACATCAAGGCTGAACAGGAGGAGCTCAAGTGCCCCTTTTCTCCACAGCGGTGACACAGCTTCGGCTGACCAGGGTAGAAAACAGTCATCCTATCCCTCCCTATGAAAGCTGAGGAGGGCAAGTGACGGACAACATTCCCATCCCTGGCCAACCTGACTGTTACCGACCATCCCCCAGTCCAGATGTTACGCTCATCATGGATTTTATTAGGTTTGGTCAAAACCTCCCCATAGTTCCTTAACCAGACCTCTAGATCCCGAGCAGGAACACTCTCATTAGTCAGGATAATGGTTATTTTTTTTACTGTTGACCTCTGAGACACCGCAACTGGGACCAGACCTTCCCATTCAGGTCTTGACCTGCACCGAGCCTCATATCGCTCCCAGAACAGGTCAAGACCCTCTGGCCTGGTGAAGCTAACCGTATAGTCCCTTGTCCCAGCTACATGTATAAAGGCATACAGGTCATTTGCACCAAAACCCATCTCCAATATCAAGTCCACCACTGCACGCCGTGCTGGAGGGATGGCACCACCTTCCCATTTCAGAATAACTACATTCCGCCTGGGACCCCCAGCAGAAGCCAGAGACCCAAGACCAGATCTTGGGGTGCTCAAAGTGGCAGCTTGCAGTGGAAAACCCCGTTTGGGAGCGGGACTACCAGGAGCAGAGTGTGCCACCTGTGCAAAAGTAGGTTTATCAAGGCCAAGGGCCGACACTGAAGTCACAGTCTGTATATTAGTATTATTATCATCATCAACTGTATGAACTGAAATGGCAGGATCTGTAGCAGGATTGTTCATCACACTGGTACTGGGGTGATTGTTATCAGTCACAGAACTATTCAAATTCCCATCAGGAATAGTCACAGTTGCTGCAATACCAGCTGTCTCCTGATGCTGCACTGTAGAGTCCTCAGCAGCAGTGGGGCAAACAGCTTTGGACTCAGCCAAAGAAGGGTTAATGGGCTGTTCTGACACTTGCAGTCCATCCACAGAAATGACATTTTTTAAACGTATCTCTTGCTGCATTGCAGCCTCAGCAGGCACAACATTGCTGCACACAGGACTAGCAGCCTGATTGTCATTAGGCACATTGTCAGTCACAGTTTTAAAAGGAACAAAAACAGTCTTATCCACAACATTGGATTTAGCAGGCTTCACTTTATCAGGTACATCATCAGTAATGTCTTCCTCATTAAACACCATCTGATCCCCCCGCATAGGAGACTCCATTACCTGGATGGCCCTCAGCATACCTCCAGATTCCTGGGAAGGCCTGGGGCTTCTTACCTCTCCCTGGGGGGGCAGGGGGGCAGAACTGGGGGTCTCCTCCTCCTCCACCTCCATCTTTGTCACCCTTCCAAACCTCTTGTCGTTGCAAAACTTCTCTTTAAAGGGCCCATCTCTGCCTTCCATCATGGCCACGATGGTCTCCTGATGATCCACACGGACCTTGGCCAGCTGGATTTCCGGATCCATGGATCCCCGTTTCTGGCTATGTAAGCCCTCACGTTGCCTTCGCAGGCGCTTCAACTCCGCTCTCAGCTTGTAGAGCTTGTCCCTCTCCCTGTTCAGGACCTTAATCCCGGCCACCACTCGCTCCCGAATGGCCTCCGAGCCTTCATCCTCACCAGGGGCAGAGAGATCGGCTTGTGCAGAGGATGGCAGTTCACCTGACGGCCCAGGAGATGGCTGGGAGCCTCCAGCAGGAGAAGCCCCGCTGCCCTCCATGGCCTCCCCAGAAAGGGGGCCAGGGAGCTGGGATAGATTTCACCACCACTCCCTTCTTACAGAGCAGCTTCAGAGGCACCTTCCTCCTGACACACCTGTGCTCCAATGATGGGCGGGGCACTATTCCTCCCACTGACACCAATGATGGGACACTATTCCTCCCACTGACACCAATGATGAGGCACCTTTTCTTCCACTGACACCAATGATGGGGCACTTATTCTGCCCGCTGACACCAGTGATGGGGCACTATTTCTCCTTCTGACACCAATGACTGGGCACTATTGCTCCCACTAATATCAATAATAAGCCATTGTCCCACTGACCATAACTCCCACTGACACCTATAATGGGGCACTATTCCTTCCACCAATGATAAGGCATTGTTTACTCCTATTAATGCTAGGACATTTTCTACTTACATGGGCAGTCTAAAAACAGTAAACTGGTCTTTTGCTTAGAACGTTTGGAGACCCCTGTTCTTGACTGAAACATTGGGAATTGAGAACTCTAAGAATTTGAAAATAACAAAAATACAATTATGTGCTTTCCAAAATTATACTTTTTATCAAACCAGAAACATTCCATAAAAGAGTTATTAGATGAGTTCACATTTCAGGAAAAGAACCCTCACAAGACCAGTTTGTAGGCACCCTAACCATCCTACATATGCTTGTTGGGAGAACCTTAGGTGTTAATATGGAGTTGCCACCCTCCCTCCATGGCTATTCATGTGGAATTGGCTCCCTTTGAGGTTATAACATTTTCCATTCTTCTGGGAAGATTTTCCACAAGATTTTGAAGGGTGTCTATGGGAACTTGTGCCCATTCATGAGGTCAGTTACTGGTGTGTGTTGAATGAGGAGACCAGTGGCCAACACATCTGACCTCATATTGGGCACCAAAAAAGAAAAAAAAAAGACCTGGCTCACAATCGGCATTCTAATTCATTCCAAAGGTGTTCAGTAGAGTTGAGGTCAGGGCTGTTTGTAGTTCCTCCACACCAAACTGGTCAAACCATGTCTTTATTGGGATGAATTGGAGCACCAATTGTGAGCCAGGCCTTTTTTTTTGGTGCTCAATGTGAGGCCAAACATGTAAACCAGGTCTTATTTGCTGGAACAGAAAAGGGTCTCCCCCAAACTCTCACAAGTTTAAAACACAACTGTCAATGGATGATGTTGTATTAACTGTATACTTCCCTGGAGGCACCTGAACTCCATTATATGGAGAGAGGGGGGTGCATATATACATTGGAACATATAGTGTACCATTAATGGTAACAGGGTCATCCAACTCCAAACTGATCATCATTAACTTCTTCAATTATGAGCCTTCTAGGGCAGCTGCTAATGTTGAATGAGAAGACCTGGATAACATTGCCATTCCAGTTTATCCCAAAGGTGTTCAGTAGGGTTGAGGTCAGAGCTCCATGCAGGACGCTCCAGTTCCTCCACCCCATTTACACTTATATGAGTTTGTTGGACATCCATTCCAAAACCATGGCCATTATGGAGTTGCTACCCCCCCCCCCCCCCAAGGCCATTAATATGGAGTTTTCACCTTTTGTAGCTACCTCATCCTCCCCTCTTCTGGAAGAGCTTTCCACAAGATTTTGGAGGGAGTCTGGGAAATTTTGCCCATTTGTGAGGTCTGGTATTGATGTTGCATGAAAAGACCCCTGGCCTCACGTTGGGCACCAAAAACAAAAGACATGGCCTGCAGTCAATGCTCCTGTTCATCCTAAAGGTGTTCAGTAGGGTTGAGGTCAGGGCTCGGTGCAGGGAAACTCAACCAAAAACTGGTCAAACTATGTCTTTGTGGAACTGACTGATTTCCCCTCGTAGCATTCGTTGGGCAGTACTACCAGGGCCGCCATCAGGAATTTTGGGGCCCCTTACGCAGCTTCAGGCATGGGCCCCCTGGAGCAGAGGAGAACTGGGGGGGGGGTGCTGCCGCCGCAAATTGAGAAGCCCGGGGGGGGGCTCCCGCGAATTCAGAAGCGGGGGGTGCGTGAATTGTTGAGGCCCTCTGGACCTCTGGACCCCTTACAAAAAAAAAAAAAAGAAAATGAATATACATTTTATTTAA
Source organism: Rana muscosa (assembly GCA_029206835.1). Taxonomy (NCBI): domain Eukaryota; kingdom Metazoa; phylum Chordata; class Amphibia; order Anura; family Ranidae; genus Rana; species Rana muscosa. The sequence goes on along the minus strand of CM055128.1, from coordinate 19,366,563 downwards.
AAAAAAGGTTGGGGGGGTTGTCACCCGGGGCTGTGGGGACCTCTGGGACCCTTACAAATTTTTTTTAAAAAATGTATTATTTTTTTTTGTAAGGGTCCCAGAGGTCCCCACGGCCCTGGGTGACAACAACCCCCCCCCTTTTTTTGTTTTTTTTATAAAAATGTATTTTAAAAAAAGGGGGGGGTTGCCATCCGGGGTCCTGGGGACCTCTGGGCCCCTTACAAAAAAAAAGTGGGGTTGCCATCTGGGGCCCTGGGGACCTCTGGGCCCCTTACAAAAAGGAATAAAAAAAAAAGGGGGGTTGCCATCCGGGCCCCTTACAGGTGTGTACTGCCTGTACCCCCCTGATGGCGGCCCCCAGTACTACCCACCAAACATGACCCATTCAAATGAATGGGGGCCACACACCAACCTCCCTGCAACTGTGTGCAATGCATGGGGTTGTGGTATGGGCTTTTAGGGGTTAAAACAAACAGTGAGGAGGGTGACAAATTCTTCTGCAGGTTGCATTTCAGATGTCTAATGCACCATTTATAGTCACATTAGTTGAATTGTCCCTGTAAATGTTATTTGTAACAAAGAATCAATGTAGTACAAATAATTATATAGCACTTTCAGTGGTTTCTCTTGGAACCAATATGAATAATGACATATTAGGTGTTCTGGGTCTGGAAATGTTTTGTCTCCTTCAATATATCAATTAAACAAAAAAAAAAAAATCTTTTATGACCGCATGTAGCAATTCTGGAATTTCTCTCAATCTGTCCTTCTTTTTTATTTTTAGTTCCGGGGCCCCCAGTAGGAATACTTTTTCCCGAGGTGAGAACGACCTCGGTCCGCCTGATCTGGCAGCCGCCAGCCGCCCCCAACGGCATCATTCTGGGTAAGAACCGGGGATTTGGGTTCTGGTCTCTCTAGAAATGAAGATGTCCGAGTTGGATTGATGGTGCTGCTTATTAACCCCTTCATGATGGGGCCATTTTATGCCTTTTTTTTAGTAGTTCTGCATAAAGGCTTTAACATGGATTTGTTTTGCGTTTGTATTTTATAAGTGGACAATGGCTGACTTCTGAAAATGCTAATTGTCTGGCTGCTAGGGTGACAAAGGCTTTAATACATTGACTAGCTGACCTAAATATTAAAAAATAAAAATATAATACAATATAAAAATATGCTGATCAGGAATTGACCGCTGTCCATACTTGTTGTGGGTTAGTAAATCCGAGTATGCAAGATCAGCATGACAGCCAGGCAACCTGCATTTTCAGGATTGGGACAGCAGTGGCAGCCGTTTCCTTTAGTTTTTTTTCCAGATATTACAAACTGCTCGGCCACTGATCATTTCTCTTTTTTTCACTTAAAGCAGATATAACCCCAATCACCAAGAGATCTATTTATAAAACATTCGTTACACGAATGTCAGATGCATTTGTGCAAACTGAACGAAATGTCACTGTAATTTTTCTAAGAGATTAATGTCTGTATCATCAGCTCCACCTAGTGGCCAAAATATGGAATCGTTTTCTGAAATACCTCGATGAGAAAGCCATACCGCATTTCGGTCACTAGATGGAGCTGACGAAAAATTACAGTGACATTTTGTTCAGCTTGCATGAATGCTTTTGACGATTGTGCAACAATTGTTTTATAAATCTCTTATAATTATTAACAGGGTGTATTTCTAAAAAAAAAAATCCACAGAGCTCTTTGTCCTGTGAATCTGCATGTATTATTGCTCCTTGCGGATGGGGCACAGTGGGCTTATATTAAGCTATCTTCCCTCCAGGTCGAATGTTACTGAATAAAGTTAATATAGAATAGAGTGAATCAGGAAAACTCCACATTATGGCCACTAGATGGAGCCGATGATCATAGGAATTGAATACTAATTTACCATAATTATCAGCTCCATCTAGTGGCCATAATGTGGTATTTTCCTGATTCAATGTATTTTGGATGAATAACAACATATGACCTTGACAGACAAGAGCCTACTATTTTTCATTTCTGCCCCCAGTCATACCGAACGAATGTACATGTAGTTTCACAGGATGAATAGCTCTGACGTATTATAAGTACACCCCTTAATGTCAGTTCAAAAGTCATTTTTAATATTTTAGGTCGGCAGCTTTCAGTAAAAAAATAATAAATAAAAATCTCTGCAGATCCTGCCATGACTGTCCTTGTTCAGGCCGTTTCTTCGCTCTGTCCCTTCCTCCCAATTCTGCTTCTGTGTTGTCACCTGGGCTTCTAATGGTGACTACAAGTGGGCATTTGTAAATTTGAAACTTTTATGAAATTAATCCCTGGTGATCCTCCCATAAAGATCCTAGTTAAGGCCCTTCCTGCAGGGCGGCCATCAGTAATTTTGGGGCCCCTTACACAGAGGCGGCTCTCTAATTAGGCAAATTAGGCAGTCGCCTAAGGCCTCGCATTCACAGGGGCCTCGCGGCCGCTTAATTTGCCTGTGATAAATACTAATGTCGGTGCCATCGGATCTCTCTATAACTCCTCTCTCTTTATCACCTCCCCATCTCTCCTCACCCCTCTTGCATTGGCTGAATATGTCTGATGGGTGAGGAGGGTGCCCTGGAAGTGGTGCTGATCACCTGTGTGCTAGATCCGTGCATTTTCTGCAGCCATTTTTCTTGCTTGAATTATTTTTCCTATTATGGGCGTGAGTGGGGCCTCATGTCTAAGTTTTACCTAAGGCCTCACAAAGCCTAGAGCTGCCTTTGCCCTTACACAGCTTCAGGCAGGGGCCCCCTGGAGCAGAGGAGAACCGGGGGGGGTGCTGCCGCTGCAAATTGAGAAGCGGGGGGGGGGGGGGCTGCCGCGGATTGAGAAGCAGGGGGGTGCTGCCGCCACAAATTGTTGAGGTTGGGGGGGCTTTGGGTGCTGGCAAACAAAAAAAAAAAGGGGGGGTTGCCATCCGGGGCCCTGGGGACCTCTGGGCCCCTTACAAAAAAAAAAGAAAATTAAAAAAAAAATTAATAAAAAAAGAAATAAAAAAACATATATTTTTTTTAAATAAAAAATTGTCTAAAAATAAATAAAAAGGGGGGTTGCCATCTGGGGCCCTGGGGACACCCGGGCCTCTGGGGACCTCTGGGCCCCTTACAAAAAAAATAAAAAATAAAATTAAAAAAAACAAAAAAAAAAACGTATTAAAAAAAAGGGGGGTTGCCATCTGGGCCCCTGGGGACCTCAGGGCCCCTTACAAGTGTACTGCCTGTACCCCCCTGATGGCGGCGCTGCCTTCCTGTTATAGGGTGACAACGCTCTGTCTCCCAATTGTGTTTCTTTTAAGCCAACCTGCAAGATAAAGCTATAATGAGCTAGTAGATCGGGGCCCCCGAAGCCGTCCGTGTCCCTCTCTCCAGCCGCAGCCATCGCTGCGGCGATAGCCGGAATGTTACTTTCGGGTATAGCCGCTCCAGCCAATCACAGCGCCGCTCCGGCGCTGTGATTGGCCGGAGCGGCGAAGACGTGACTCCGCACATGCGCTCGTGAGCCGTCAAATTCGAGTAAGCCCAAGCGTTGCTGGGACTTAGCCGAATTTGTGAATGGGATTAACCCCATGAATGCGCCGTTATCTACGGCGCGCATGCGCCGTAGACAGCGGCGCCTGTGATTTTAGTAAATATCTCCTAAACCGTGTAGGTTTAGGAGATATTTCTTGCACCTACAGGTCAGCCTTAATCTAGGCTTACCTGTAGGTGCAAGTTGCAAAAGTGGGTTTACAACCACTTTAAGACCGAGTACACGTACCGATACTTTTTTTTAATGTCATGTGACAGTGGCAGTAATATGCAGCACTGATGAGACGTGGACTGTGTCAGTTTTTTTTTTTTTTTTTTTCAATTATTTATTATTCTTTTACAATTTTTATATATTTTTTTTTTACAATGCTTTTTTTTTTTCTTTGGGAAGGGGGGTGATGGGGGGGGGGGGGGTGGACAGTGATTTTATATTTTATTATTTTTACAATTTAACTTTTAAATATTTATAAAAATTTGACATCTCCCCTTTGAGACATGGAAAGGGACTAGGGACACCGCTGCCAATACCGAGCATTTGCAGGAGTACTTGTACCCCTGCAAATGCTCCGATGCCTAATCCAATACCTGGGCAGTCAGGGGATGATCTGTACGGCGGTGGGGGCCATTACATGCACCAATCTCTCTGTATAGATTTTAATAAAGCAGCTGACAGCCGTGTGAGGGAGAGGAGGAGAAGCGGCTGTCAGCTGCTTTATTGAAATGTATACAGGGAGACCGGCACCGGTGCAACCCTAGTTGTCACCCCATCATATGGGGCTTCTGATGGAAATTACAAGTGGCTGGTATAGCAAACATTACACAGGCATGGTCCACTGTTGTCCCCATTAGGATCTACCCCCCCTACCCCCGAAAAATGCTGTGCAACCATCACTGGAGTGCATATAGGCTACAGGAGCATCACCACAATGGATAGAAGAAAAAGTGAAAAGTATTTTTTATTTTTTTTAAGGAAATTACACATTGTCATTCAGTTTAGGTTTACAGCAACTTTATTAATGAAAGACGTTCTATGACAATGCCACACGACCGGTGCCAGCGAATGACAGCAGGTGATTGGCTTTTGTAGTTCAGTAAACAAGTATTGTATTTTCTTTCCCCATCAGCCTATCAGATAACTCACCGGCTCAATACAACCAATGCCAACACCGCAACAGTGGATGTTCTGAACCCGAGTGTACGGCAGTATACCGCTACCGCGCTGAGGCCGGAGTCAGTCTACCTGTTCAGAATCACCGCCCAGACTCGTAAAGGATGGGGAGAGGCGGCTGAAGCACTGGTGGTCACCACGGAGAAGCGAGGTACAAGATGGCACATTTTAGAACCTTTCTTATTTAATCTGGAGGTATCCAAAGCCAATTTCTTTACATTTTAGAGAGAGTAGGGAAGGGTTAGAACGCTTGATTTTGGGGGGGGGGGGGGGAGGGGGTTTACTGGTGTGTCACTTCCTCTACTGGAGACACAACATGAAGTGAGAATATATCTCATCTTGGGGCTTATTAACATTATGTCATGCAGCAACACGTTACATATGTTGGTTCGATGTGGTGCCTCCAGTGGTAGAATGCCCATGCTGTATTTCCCATCTCAGACCCTCAAACAAGTCCAATTTAAAAAGTGGAAACTCTTACTTCTAGAGTCACCAAACATTGGGTACAGTAAGTCTTTATTTGGTAAAGCTCAACTTTTAGCCCCAAGCTTATGCCCCTTCTCTCTCTGGAGGCCACCTGGAAGTATCTTTTTCCATTTTGTTTTTTTTAATACCCTTTCCTTATGTCTTGGAGCTGGTCATTGGGTCTTTTGTCATGGCATCGCCCAATCTTTCCCAATAGCATATCCCAATCTTCCTCCAAGGGCACCTCCCAATCTATTGCAATAACATTTCTTTCTCGTACATCACGGGACACAGAGCGACATAGTCATTACTAATGGGTTATATAGATACCGTCAGGTGCTGGCACTGGCAACTTCCAAAACCGAAAGTACCCTCCCCTATATAAGCCCCTCCCATCCGGGAGCACCTCAGTTTTTTGCCAGTGTCTAAGGTGTTGGCCAAGAAGAAACATGTGTTTTTCACTGAGCTTGCGTACAGGTTCTTTTGGGCCTCAGTAAGCTATTCCGGATCCGACCAAAAAAGCTTCATAGCTAAACGGTCGGTACCCGGGCCTTGCAGAGAAGAGCAAGGTTTTGCCTGTAATGCTTCTCTTAGGAGAGCTGGACCCTGGGATCCAGAGCTCTGGTCATACCCACGACCAAGATGTTTTCTGTGCAGGGTGCTATACAGGTCCAGGGGAGTGGAATCCTTGGGAACCCGGTCCCTGAAGGTTTGATTACAATGCCTGCCGTGATAGGTGAAGTTTGGGCTTTTGTGGACCAAAAACAGTCCTGCGGCGGGGAACAGGTAAGTGGGGGCCCCCAGGAACTTGGTTCTATTGGGGGACCCCCAAGCCTAATTTGTCTTTCTGTCTGTTACCTAATGGTATTCCCGCAAAATTCTGTGCATGCCTGTAACTACTAAAAAAAAAAAATTAATAATTTTTAATGGTGGTCAAGAAATTTTTTTTTTTTTAATATATATTTAATATATTAGACTGCGGTACCTGTGTTTGTCCACTAGAGGCCGCTGTGGAACGTTTCTTGTCATGTGGACTAGTTTCTTTTCATCAGAGCGAGTCCAGGCAGATGGTGAGTTCTCTTATGGGAAACTGCTTCCTCTGCCATGTTGCAATGCTCGTCCATCCCCCGGCCTGCGGCAAAGGGGCCCTGGCTCTTGTCCCTGGTTTCCATTTTCGAAATTAGCGCCGAAGGCGCACGTGGCCGCGCGCGTGCGCGTGCACGCGCCTCTATATATAGAGGTGAGCCGGGAAAGGGGGCGGAGCCTGGGGGATGACGCTCTGTGCGCGCCGCAGCGCTTCTGCGCATGTGCGGGCGTCCCAGCATGTTAAAAACCACAATTTTGTGTGGTGAGCTGGCTATGAGGTACAGAGACAGAGCTGGCAACATTTAAAGAAGGCATACAGCAAGCGGTTGATACAGGCATCCCCAAAAAGGCACATTAGTAGACACCAACTGTTTCTTATAGCAGCATTTATGCTAGACTAGTGTCAGTAACTGGTGTATTTCGGCTGGAATACCTCAGCTTTGTGGCTTAGGAATATGCCGTCTAAAAACTCCGGGACTAGAAATTCCAGGAGGAATAGGGGGTCTCCATCGGGCTCTGAGGATCTTGGGCATGCTTTGGCTGCACCAGTCTCCCCTGAAGAATCAGAGGTTAGTGACCGTAGAGCACCCTCAGGAGTACCTGGTACTGTGGCTGTCCTCAGTTCACCTGCTCCTGTGTATGTAACAGAGGAGGTTTTTTCCTCAGCTCTGGGAGGATTGGAAGAGAGATTGTCAGCATTGATCGCGGCTTCCCTGTCACAGGAGAAAAGCGCCCGATCTCCGTCTCCTCCCTCAGAGTGCCTGTTAACAGAGCAACAGTCCCATACAGGGATCGACCTACCTGAAGGGGATCAGGATGAGGTCGATTCGGTTGTAGAGGAATCAACAGTGGAAGAGCCGTTCTCAGCATCACATGCTGAAAGGTTATGGGTTCAGTCCCTGACTAATATGGTCCGATCAGCATTTAAAATGCCACTTGCGGAGCCATCATCCACTTCTGTCTCCTCGTTGGGGTCGCTAAAAGCTCCCCAGACTGTTTGTTCCTTTCCGATCCATCCTTTACTGGAAGGGCTCATTTACCAGGATTGGGAGCATCCTGACAAAATATTTACTCCCCCCAAGAGATTTCCGGTGGTCTATCCCATGGAGGATAAGTTCATCAGAAAATGGAGGGTCCCTACAGTGGACGCAGCCATCTCTTTTGTGAATAAATCACTGACATGTCCGGTGGATAATGTCCAAATGTTCAAGGACCCAATAGATAAAAAATTGGAGTCCTTATTAAAATCTGCTTTTTCTACAGCAGGATTGGTGACACAACCAGCAGTGGCAGCTATTGGGGTCTGCCAAGCAGTGAAGGATCAGTTGAAACAGGTCTTAAGGGACTTGCCAGATCAGCAGGCTCTTGCCCTAGCTGATCTACCTAGAGCCTTATGCTTTGCGGTGGACGCTATAAAGGATTCAATCAATCAGGCCTCCCGCCTTACGCTGTCTGTAGTACATATGCGCAGGCTTCTATGGCTCAAAAACTGGTCTGCTGAAGCTCCCTGTAAAAAATTGCTGGTCAGCTTCCCATTTCATGGTGAACGCTTATTCGGGGAAGACCTGGACAAATATATCCAGAGAATTTCCAGCGGTAAAAGTACACTTTTGCCGGTTAAAAATAGAGTTAGAGGTCCCTCTTTTAAGAGGCCTGCTTCTCCAGTCCCTAGGACATCGGCTGTGAAACAGTTCCGACGGCCTCCTCGGTCAAATCCCGGAGGTAAAAATCAGGGACAATTGCAGGGTAACAAGAAGCCCTGGAGCAGGAGAGGTACAAAACCTCCCCCAAGGTCAAATCCATGAAGGGTTGCCCCCACCCAATCGGGTGGGGGGAAGACTTCAGTTGTTCACAGAGACCTGGCGGGACACGATCCGAGACAGATGGGTGCTCTCCGCAGTAGATCTGGGATACAAATTGGAGTTAAAAAACTCCCCTACTTCCCGCTTTATAAGGTCAAACGTGCCAAGGGATCCCCAGAAGAGAGGATCCCTCCTGTTGGCACTAGCACAATTATTGCTCCAAGCAGTAATTATAGAGGTTCCCCTGGAAGAATGGGGGTTCGGGTTTTACTCAAACCTCTTTACAGTCCCGAAGCCAAACGGGGACGTGAGGCCCATATTAAATCTAAAAGGGCTAAACAAATTCCTACATATCAGGACTTTCCGGATGGAGTCGATCCGGTCGGTAGCCACTGCCCTACAAGGGGAGGAATGGTTAGCCTCGATCGACATCAAAGATGCTTATTTGCACATTCCCATCTTTCCAGCCCACCAAAAATTTCTACGCTTTGCGGTAGAAGGGCGCCATTTTCAGTTCAGAGCCTTACCCTTCGGTCTGGCCACAGCACCAAGAGTGTTCACAAAAATTCTGGCCCCATTATTGGCCAATCTAAGAACACGAGGTGTAACGATAATGGCATATCTAGACGACTTGTTGCTGATAGACCACTCAGTGGAAAAACTAGAAGTGGTTGTTCACGAGACAATCAAGTATCTGGAATATCACGGTTGGATTATCAACCGAGACAAGTCAGCCCTAAAACCAGTCAAAAGTCTGGAATACTTGGGGCTAAGGCTGGATTCAGACCAGAGAAAAATTTTCTTGCCTCAAGAAAAGGGGTCGTCTTTGAGAGATTTGATCCACTTAGTGGGTTCAAAAAGACAGCCATCCATACGCCTGTGCATGAGGCTGCTGGGAAAAATGGTGGCATCATTCGAAGCGGTACCCTACAGTCAATTCCATTCAAGGAAGTTGCAAAGGGCCATACTGGCAGCCTGGAACAAAAAAGTTCAGGCTCTGGACTTACCAATGTCCTTGTCCCCTTCCGTTCGCAAGAGCCTCCGCTGGTGGTTGGTTCCCCAGAATCTGGAAAGAGGGAAATCCTTCAGTCCGATTTCCTGGAAGGTGGTCACTACAGATGCCAGCCTTATAGGCTGGGGAGCAGTGCTGGAGCAATGGTCTCTCCAGGGCAGATGGTCGGATGCGGAAAAGGCCCTGCCCATCAATCTCTTAGAGATACGAGCAGCTCGGTATGCCCTAGAATCATGGACATCCAAACTCCAAGGGTCCCCTGTCAGAATTCAATCAGACAATGCCACAGCAGTGGCATATATCAATCATCAGGGGGGCACCAGGAGTCGTGCAGCCCAAAGGGAAGTAAATTACATCCTGAGATGGGCAGAAAGATATGTCCCAGCCATATCTGCGGTATTCATTCCAGGAGTGGAGAATTGGAAGGCGGACTTTCTAAGTCGCCAACAATTATGCCCAGGGGAATGGTCCCTTCATCCCGAGGTTTTCCGGACAATATGTCAGCGGTGGGGAACACCGGATGTAGATCTGCTAGCATCCAGATTCAACACAAAAGTGGACAGGTTTGTCTCTTGGACAAGGGATCCCCTAGCTTGCGGCTCGGATGCCCTAGTGTTCCCTTGGGATCAGTTCAAGCTGATATATGCATTCCCACCGCCACAATTGTTACCTCGATTACTCCGCAGAATCAGGGTAGAAAAGAAACCAGTGATTCTGGTGGCTCCAGCGTGGCCCCGAAGAGCATGGTACGCGGAGATTGTAAAAATGTCTGTGGGGAGTCCTTGGACCCTCCCACATCGTCCGGACCTGCTTTCGCAAGGACCGATATACCACCCTTCCTTACCAGCCCTAGGTTTGACGGCCTGGCTATTGAAGCCCACATTCTAAAAAAGAGAGGGCTCTCTAATGCTGTGGTATCTACCATGATCAATGCCAGGAAGCCGGTATCCAGGCAGATCTACTATAGAATCTGGAAGGCGTACATCGCCTGGTGTGAGGCCAAGAAATGGCATCCACGTAAATACGTAATAGGTAGGATTCTGGACTTCCTACAATGGGCTGTAGATAGGAAGCTTGCCTTGAGTACTATCAAGGGTCAGATTTCGGCCTTGTCAATATTTTTTCAAAGGCCCTTGGCTTCGCATTCACTAGTCAAAGCCTTTATACAAGGAGTGATGCGTATTAGTCCTCCGGTTAATATTCCCATATGTCCATGGGATCTAAACTTGGTTCTGTCGGTTTTACAGAAACAACCATTTGAACCATTACAGCATATTTCCTTAGTGCTTCTCACCAGGAAATTGATTTTTCTAGTAGCCATTTGTTCGGCTAAAAGAGTGTCGGAATTAGCAGCTATGTCCTGTAAAGAGCCATATCTGGTTATCCATAAGGACAGAGTAGTATTACGTCCTCAGCCAGCCTTTCTTCCTAAGGTGGTATCGAGGTTTCATTTGAACCAAGATGTGGTTCTTCCTTCTTTTTTCCCCAGACCTACTTCGGTAGAGGAAAAGTTATTGCATTCTTTGGATGTAGTAAGAGCAGTTAAAGCTTATCTAAAAGCCACTGCTCAGATTCGCAGAACGGATACTTTGTTTATTCTACCGGAAGGCCCCAGAAAGGGTCAGGCAGCGTCAAAATCTACTTTAGCCAGGTGGATTCGACAGGTCATAATACAAGCCTATGGCTTGAGAAGGAGACCGCCTCCGTTCAAAGTTAGAGCGCACTCCACGAGAGCAGTTGGAACTTCATGGGCAGTGCATCACCAGGCCTCCCTGGCTCAAATCTGTAAGGCCGCAACAGGGTCTTCAGTACACACGTTTACTAGGTTCTACCAGGTGGACGTTAGAAGTCAGGAGGATGTCGCCTTTGGGCGCAGTGTGTTGCAGGCCGCAAAAGATCCTCATGTCTGATAGCGCTCAGCTTATATATGGTGTATCCCCCCCCCCCCCTCATTTGGCATTGCTTTAGGACATCCCATTAGTAATGACTATGTCGCTCTGTGTCCCGTGATGTACGAGAAAGAAAATAGGATTTTTATAACAGCTTACCTGTAAAATCCTTTTCTTGGAGTACATCACGGGACACAGAGCTCCCGCCCCTCTTTGGGGACACTTATTGCTTTGCTACAAAACTGAGGTGCTCCCGGATGGGAGGGGCTTATATAGGGGAGGGTACTTCCGGTTTTGGAAGTTGCCAGTGCCAGCACCTGACGGTATCTATATAACCCATTAGTAATGACTATGTCGCTCTGTGTCCCGTGATGTACTCCAAGAAAAGGATTTTACAGGTAAGCTGTTATAAAAATCCTATTTTCCCAATCTTCCCTCATGGCGTCTCCCTTGGCATCTCCCAATCTTCTCCTATGATATCTCCCAATCTTCTCATGGCATATCGCAATCTTTTGCACTAGCTTCCCCCCAATCTTCTCCCATGGCATCCCCCAATCTTCCCCAATGGTGGGCAGTCCTTGATGGTGCAGAAAATGGCACTGAGGCTCAATTTGAGCCTAAGCTTCTCTTTTGACTTAAGAATTTTAGCCCAGAGTTAGTTGGGACTTGAATGTCCATCAGGGTATGGTGATACTATCCTTTGGCTTTGCAATAGCTGCACAAATGTTGCACAGAACTGAGAATTCCCAGATATCTCATCGTTGGCAGAGTCCTCATCAAACATAGTTCGTCAGTTTTGTGATTTAGTTTCCCAGCATCCAGAATAAAAGTGTTGGATAAAGTTGTCCCGCATTGAAATCCACATTCCTATCTCTATTTCAGAGCGTCCTCAGTCGCCCAGCAAGCCCGGTGTTCTACAGGAAAACGTGAAGTCTCGGAACGTCCTCTTGACGTGGGAACCTGGCAGCGATGGCCTTTCTCCTGTCCGTTACTACACCATTCAGACCCGAGAATTGCCCAAGGGGCGTTGGGTTGTACACTCCGCTTCCATCAGTCACAATGCCACCTCTGCTCTCGTAGACAGGTGAGAGTAAATTGTGATCGAAGGGAAGACGTGTCTGTGGATTGTAGAGAAAGATGTCACTCACTATGATGGTTTCCTTTACAGGCTGAAACCTTTCACATCGTACAAGTTCAGAGTGAAGGCCACCAATGACATCGGGGACAGCGAATATAGTGAAGAGTCGGAATCTCTTACCACTCTGCAGGCTGGTGAGCCACATGACCAGCTTAAATATTTGAAGCATGGTTGTTCAACTTATTTGATGGTTATAGAACTACAACCTGGCCACATTCTGATCTTCAGCTTTAGGAAGAGTTTTATGTTTGCCAAAGTCTCTGCAAAAGTTTTACCAAAATTTCGCCATTTTGGCAAAACACATTAGAGTCTATATGGAATGAGAAATCCCTGTTTTTTTTAAAGTTGATAAGCTCTTCAAGGGAAAAAAAAAGAAAAACTATTTAGATATATAGATAAAAAAAACTTGCTTACAGTGTGATCAAGTATTTATCGTAAAATGTTCCAGTTGCTCTTCAATTAATGAAAGTCTTAGATTCTTTTACTGTCCCAGTTGATCGAGATCCCAAAACCAACCCTAGATGTGAAATGACATGATATTTATCAGTCCTATCATTTTCACAGTTTAAGGATGTCTATGGGTGTGGAAAATAACCCCCAACTGGCTCTTATGGAGAATATAAGTTAACCCATCAAAGGGGTACATGTGTTTTTTTTTAAAAAGGTAGTCCTAAACATTTGCACGGGCACCATGAATGTTTGTAACATGATTATCTTCTATGATCATCAGCTCCATCTAGTGGCTATGATGCGATAATTTCCTGAAATAACTCACTCAAACAAAAAAGCATTATGGCCACTAGATGGAGCTGATGATCATAGGAGATAATCATATTACAAACAATACAGAAAACATTCACGGTGCCCATGCGAATGGTTAAGACATCCACACAACCCTTCGCAAAGGGGTCCATGTTAAAAAACAAAAAATAATAAGTTGCAGGTTCATAGACAATTCTATCCTCTCCATTCTAGACCTCAGCTGCCCCCCCCCCCCCAACCAAAGTTGTGCAAACGTCTTAAAGTAGAACCAAAAGACAAAACTTTTTTTTTCTACAATTTAAAAAGAGTAAAGGAGGGTTACAACCCCTTTAATTTTAATTTTTTTTTTTTATGCCATCTGTATCCCATTGTGGAGATTTCACTTCCTATCCCATAGACAAACAGAAAGGGAGAGGAAATCCCTGCAAATTAAGGGAGTGCCTGTGGGACAGCAAAGACCCCCGTAACCAGAACCAGTGTCCATATTCAAGGATTTCCCCTCTATTGCTTTTCTTGGGACAACCCAAAATTTTAGATTTTCTTTCACTTTCAATTATAACAGTAAACAGGACAAATAGAGAGGGTGCCTCTCCCTAACGGGGGCACAAACAACAATAAAACCCTGACAGGTGTTCCAATCCCTCTCCCCTCTATCCAAATCTAAAAAAAAAAAAAAAAAAGTTTTTAGTTATACTTTTAACATTTGCATTGGCATCACAAATGTTTGCCATATTGTTTGTAACATGTTTATTTTCTATAATCATCGGCTCCATCTAGTGGCCATAATGCAATATTTTCCTAAAAATAACTCAACCAAACAAAAAAACATTATGATGGAGCTGATGATCATAGGAGATAATCATATATTACATTTTGTCGGCTGACAACACACAGAACATATATGTTGACTGAGTGGTGTCAGCTCTGCCCATTGTCTTTTTTGCTAAACTATTCAGCCACTCCAACTATCTTCTTATCCATACCATAGGGACTTATGGAATTGTAGTCCAAGATAAGTATAGGGAGCGCTAAATAGCTTCCCCCAAATAACACAGCTCTAATTTTTTTTTACAAGATCAACATATAAAAATTGAAAGTTAAAAAATATATATAACAGATTCAACAAAAGTCTTTCAATGTATATATAAATGAACAAAAAGGAGCATATTGAAGAGGTCCATGTTAAAAAAAAAAAAATGGATGTCACATGGGCACCATTAATGTTTTCTGTATTGTTTGTAATGTGATTATTTTCAATGATCATTAGCTCCATCTAGTGACCATAATGCAATATCGCAAAAAAACAAACATTATGGCCACTAGATGGAGCTGATGATCATTAGAGATAATACTATTACAAAAAATACAGAAAACATTCATGGTGCCCATGTGAACGATTAAGACAACCTACCTTAAAGGGGTCCATGTTAAAAAAAATAAAAAAAAAGTGTGAGAATGTCTTATTCATTGGTAGGGCACACATTTTAATTACTGGCATCCCAGGAGAGAATAGCAGCTGAGTATTAATACGCTTGGCAGGGCTTGTGGGCTTTGGGAGAGATGTGGCCACCTCTATGTGACAGTGCTTGGGCCTATGCAGCCAATGGCCAAGCATGAATGCTGTCATGTGAAGAAGGACTTTGACGTCATCCACCCAACACCGTAGTGGACTCTCGCAGCAGGGAGGTGACACGGGAGCACCAAGGGGGTTGGAGATGGGTTATCAGCAGACTCCTAACCTGATCTGACCTCAAACTCAAATGTTTATTGGTTGCCACAGGCCTCTGCTCTTTGTAGGTCCCCGCTGATCTTTGTACTTTCCTACCAAATATCTCTGCATGCTTCATCTTCTATTTTATTTTCCCACGCAGCGCCTGACGATTCTCCGCTAGTTATCTCTGTGACGCCACACACCACAACCTCCGTGTTGATTCGCTGGCAGGTAAGCAATCTCTTTAAAACTCCTTTTGTATTTTTTTTCTACACCAAGAACGGTTTTGGAACTCTAAAGGTGGACGTGGATTTGTTTGTCTCGTTAGGCGCCAACAGAAGATAAGATCAATGGCATCCTTCTGGGCTTCCGCATCCGCTACCGAGAACTGGTGTATGATGTGATGAGAAGTTTTACCGTGCACAACATCAAGAACCCGGACGCCAAATGGGCCGAGCTGACCTGTAAGTTAGAACGACATCAGCGTCATTGTTAATTTGTACAACAATGGGGCCTATGAGAGCAAACTCAGCGAAGGAACCCATGGGAATGACTGGTGCCAGATATACCAATTTCAGAGTCCATGATGATACCATCCCATAAGATAAACGCCTGATGTGGACAGTTGTGTCCATACGGTGCTTTTAAATTTTCACGGCTGAAGGTTCTTGTTATTATTTAGTGGCCCACTTACTGCAAATGTGTGACATTCAGGCCATTTCTGGGGTGGGTAGATGGTTTACGGGCATTCTGCACTTCCTCAAGTTTGTACTGTATTTGATGCATCAACATACAGTAGGTCAAGCTGGCACGGCGTGGATAAGTAAATTACTTTGTAATTGCAAATGATACATTGAAACACATTCACATTATTATCATGTGACTATATAAATGAAGATATTCCCTTCCTGTTCTCCATTTACCTGCCTAAACGAGGAGTTCTTCTATGTGTAAGCTCCCTTATATGAGAACCACTCCAAGCTAACGGTGCTGGTGTTTGGACTATTGGTCATTCAGGCATACTTGGAAGTACTGGGCAAGGTCATTGCACTCCCAGCAGCCAGGTAGACCAGTAGGGTGATACCTGCAGGAGCACTGGCCAACAAGTCCTACCGGTATATCCAATTTAACAATCACATTCCGGTACAATATATCCAATTTAACAATCGCATTCTCCACCTTCTTTGCTGCCACAAGGGACCACCCAATCACTTAACTCCTTTCGAAAATGCTGAACTTTGGTGCTGTATGACCCTTACTTGAAAGCCTTGACTCGGATCTCTACGCCTCTTTGACCATCTCACTGGGCCCCGGACCACTTTGTTATATAGTGAAGTGGGCAGCCAACCTAGGCAAAACCCGCAACCTCTGGGAGGCGCTATTGCAGGAGCCAATTCCCCTCATTGTCTAGGAACCAGAGAAAGTTTGGTGGGGTATATAGCATTCTCATTAGACAACCCATTCCCATGAGACAACTCTTCACCACGAGAGAACATCCCCATAAGACAACCCATCCCAATGAGACAGCCTGTCCCCATGAGACAACACCTTCACCATGGGACAGCATTCCCATAGGACAACCCTTCCCCATAAGACAACATCCACATGAAGCTAACCCCTTCACCAGCATTCACTATTCACAACCAGCATTCACATCCCTTCACCATGAGTCTACATCCCCATAAGAAAACCCTTCATTATGAGACAACTCTTCAGCATAAGACAACCCATGAGATAACTATTCAGCATGAGACAAAGCGTTCCCCATAAGACAACATCCACATGAAGACAACCCCTTCACCATGAGACAACCCCATCACCATGAGATATCCCATTACCATGAGATATCCCATCACCATGAGACATCCCATCACTATGAGACATCCCATCACTATGAGACATCCCTTCACCATGAGACATCCCTTCACCATGAGACATCCCTTCACCATGAGACATCCCTTCACCATGAGACATCCCTTCACCATGAGACATCCCTTCACCATGAGACATCCCTTCACCATGAGACATCCCTTCACCATGAGACATCCCTTCACCATGAGACATCCCTTCACCATGAGACATCCCTTCACCATGAGACATCCCTTCACCATGAAACATCCCTTCACCATGAGACATCCCTTCACCATGACACAACATCCCCATGAGACATCCCTTCACCATGACACAACATCCCCATGAGACATCCCTTCACCATGACACAACATCCTCATGAGACATCCCTTCACCATGAGACATCCCTTCACCATGAGACAACATCCTCATGAGACATCCCTTCACCATGAGACAACATCCTCATGAGACATCCCTTCACCATGAGACAACATCCTCATGAGACATCCCTTCACCATGAGACAACATCCTCATGAGACATCCCTTTACCATGAGACAACATCTCCATAAGAGAACCCTTCACCATGAGACAACTCTTATCCCTGCGATAACTCTTCCTTATCAGATGACTCTTAATCCTGGCACGGCTGAGCATTTTATAACATTATTTATACCGTCGAACTAACATGTGTCAAATTAGCTAATTAATGAACTACCGTAATGGAACATTATAGACGACACACAGCTGAGGTTTCTCCAGAAGTTCAGAGTTACACTTTAACCTTGTTTCACCTTACAAGGCCACTGCCTCCCGCGGTTTGGAAACAATGCCAGCCCTCCTGAGGACAGCGATGTAGCAGAAAACAGTGAGTCAGGCAGCTTCACACAGCCTCTTCTCACCTCTGACGAAGTTTTCAGATGTGTGAAAAGAGGCTTTGTTAATTAGCAGCATGCTCAGTGATTATAGCGTGTGAAAGGTAACTGCGGATGTGTTGGCATCCCAGCGCTAATCGTGGCATTTCATCGCATAACCCCCAATGGCTAACCTGCCATTTTGTTGTTAAAAAAAAATAAAAATAAGAAAATAGGTGTTTATAATATGTTCCGTCTGCTGTTACCGGATTAAAAAGTCATTTCTCTGAAGCATAAAAAAACATGGTATCACCTCTGTGCAAGTTATTGTCCAATTGAAAACAAATCTTTCGGTTCAAGTTTTTATCCCAGGGATCCGCTGAAATGATAAAACTCGTTATGAATTTTTGTGGGATTCTCAATGTAAAAAAGTCAATTCACACAGATAATCGCAGAGGTTAAAGGGAATCAGTTGGCCTATTTAGGGTGAAGTGACAGGGTCTCTTTAAAGGTTACCGGCTGACCAACTTACACTCACATTTGTAGGGCTCCCTTACTTCTCCTTCCTCCATCGCAGCTTCTATAAAATACCAGTGTAAGCTCTGTATTGGCACTTATACAGGAAATTATGTCATACCCCCGTCATGTGATTGACCGTCAATTGTCCATCAAGGATGAGCCAAGGTTCGGGCCAAACTCAGATCACCCTGAACCTATGGAAACGGTCACATAATAGCAGGCCACTGGCCCAATCAGCTGCGGCCATGGAATTGCTGACCTTTCAAGTACCAATGGGACGATGATGCTGGTGACATCATTGACCTAATATGGCCACATGACCAGATAACAACATTGTCCAACTTTGACCATGTGCCCATGATAGCTCAATGGTTATACTGGACTATGTAATTGACCTAACCTGTCCGTGTGCCCATGTTAGGTTAATGACATCACCAGTATCCTTCCCCTTCGTTATGTGCAGCTGTGGGCAGGGAAATTCAACAGCTGCAGCCGATTGGACCAGCAGCCTATCATTTGAAAGATTTCCGCAGGTTCAGCCCAAACCTTAGATCATTCCTACTGTCTAATATGCCTGTGCATTGCATCATGGGAGGTCACATGGCTTCCTAATGTAGACATTTCTCCAGGGATGCCCGGTCCTCTTTACAGCTCGGGAACTTTGGTGCTCTATGAATTAAATGCCTCGGGTCGAACACTGTAGGACCTTTAGGAGATCCCAAGAACCAACTACCCACGCATTTCTGTCACCTCCTCCATTCAGAAATTCACTTGCATGGTTTACGCTGAATTCAGCACATTCCGTAAATGGGGCAGAGGCGGATGAATGACAGGATTACCTCGTCCATTCACAGAATGTGTAACATTCAGTAAAACCCACGCAAGGAACTTTCTAAATGGAGGAGAGGACAAAAAGGGGCAGCCAGCCGTTGGGACTTTCAATGTTAGACCCCAGGCAATCAACCCTGACACTGCCAGAAGCTCAGTGGCCGGAAGAGGACCGGGCATCCCCAGAAAGACAATTTCTACACTAAGGAGCCGTCAGCAGAAGATAGGATACACCATAAGTTATGGGACTGAAGGGGTAACTGGGATCTAACTTCTTGCTAGAGGTTGGCTACGTTCATTCTCCATGGTCTAGCTGAATGTAGGAACATAGCCACCCTCTCTTGCTTACTCCTGAGGTGGACATTGGACTATGGGATTTGTAGTAGTGTGCATGAGAGGAACCAACATGCCCTGCTCGGTCCAAACAGACAGAAGTGAGGGGGGAAGGAGAGGTTTGGAAGCTCATGGAGGACTTTACAAGCAGGCAGAAAAACAATATTTAATGATAAACAGATTACAGAGCCATTAAGTACTTATTTTTGGAGAATACAGATACAGTAATACCTTGGATCACGAGCATAATTCGTTCCTGAAGAATGCTTGTAATCCAAAGCACTTGTATATCAAAGAGAGTTTCCCTATAGAAATCAATGGAAACTCAGATAATTTGTTCCACAGCCACTGCTTGTCTGTGCAGTACCGCATGTAGCCACAGGTGCGGGGGTGCCGGAAACGGAGTGTCTCTGAGCATCACCGGCGCCTCTGCATCTCTGGCCAAATGTGCTACTGCACACCCCAGAGGTTTGAATCCTGCTTGTCTTGCGAGACCACGCTTGCAAAGCGAGTCAGAATTAAAAAAATAGCTCGTAAACCGCGTTACTCGCAATCCGAGGTTCTACTGTATTGCTTAGTGTCACCTTAAAGTGCAGGAGGAGAATAGTGTAACTCAGTAATTTACTCTTATATCTGAGCCAACTATCACTAAACTGAGGCCTCCTGAACTGCAGCTCTTACTGCTGCCCACCTACCACCAGGTCCCACTTCTTGGAGTATTCGGCCCCTAGTAGACTATAGGGAGGACTCCTTGAACCCAACATCAGCCCAGGAGCGGAGGTGTGTGCGGCAGTCATAGCGGTCTTCTCCAGGATCTCGGTCTAGTAATGGGGACTCAGAGGTAAGTGTCAATGACAGCGCTCCACTTACCTCCTGCAGTGCTTCACATTTCATTTACTTCTCCTTTAAATAACTCGCTTTTGTGGGGAAAAAAATGGCTGTTCTTAACCTACGTGATAATTGTGTGTGAACCGAACATTTCCATGAGACCATTAAAGTGCAATAATGAAGGCTGTTAAGTGTATTTATTTAAGTGTAGCTCAGAGAATTGGCCCCAAAGCTTCACATACGTACCGTATATACTCGAGTATAAGCCGACCCGAATATAAGCCGAGGCACCTAATTTTACCACAAAAAAAATGGGAAAACTTATTGACCCGAGTATAAGCCTAGGGTGTCCATCTGCATGCCTCACTGTTCCTATGCCTCACTGTGTCTATGACTAGACTTACTGTACATTTTAACATGGGAGTCTATGGAAGGGGTGCCCGGCTTTGAAAAATCGGTGCTCCCCGGCCGTAGGTCCCCCAAACAGTAAACTTTGCACACTTGTAGAGGAGAAATGGGGCTACATGTGTCCAGGGGACCTACTTCCGGCTGGTACCGGGTCCCCAAAGTTACCAGAGAAATGACCGTTTAACATGGGAGTCTATGGAAGGGGTGCCCGGATTTGAAAAATCGGTGCTCTCCGGCCATAGGTCCCCCGGACAAAAAACTTTGCACACTTGTAGAGGAAGAGTGGGGCTACATGTGTGCCAAGATTGGGGTCTAGGGAACCTACAGCCGGCCGGTACCTCGTCCCCAAAGTCCGGAAAATCAGGCGCAAAAAGGTGACTCGAGTATAAGCCGAGGGGGAAAATTTCAGCACAAAAAAATGTGCTGAAAAACTCGGCTTATACTCAAGTATATACGGTAACTGTAAAACTGCAAACAGTGACTTGCCATATATTTGGGGTACAGTAGGAATTGGCCAGGAAAATAAATGGGGACTTGAAATCAGCCAGTCTGGGGGAGTCTGTAAAGGTAGGGGGCATTCTTTAGACAAATGATTGGACTGTTGGCAGTGGGATCAAGCAACAATCAGATCGTGTTTATGGGTACACTTAAGCTGACCATAGAAAGTTTGAGACTTGGCCGGTTCAGCAGGGACCGGTTGAGATTCAAACCATGTATGGGCAGGCTGATTGTACCCAAGTCGATCCATCCATCAATCAACTTGGATATAACCAGCATGTTGGATTTTTAGGGTGCGATTATTGCCAGTGGCTATAGCAAGTCGCATTAATCATTGTGTTCCCCCGGCAGGTACAGCTCCCCGTGGCCCCCCGCCAGGAGAACATAATAGCTCCAGGGGAGGGATTACCCCATCAACACTTGACAGTGTTGATGGAGGAATTAAGCGATTTTCCTTTCTGCAACCCTTGGTTGCAGGAAAGAAAAATCGCATCATCTATGGGAAGTTTTAGTATTTATTTTGTCCCTAGTGGATTTTTCACAGAAATACTATATGTAGGAAAAAGTCTGTGGATATCTGACTATCACACGTTTATGAGCTTGTTGAACATCTCATTGCAAAGTCTTTGTAGCCATAACATCCCCTGGGAAGGATTTTCACGAGTGTCTGTGGGGAAATTGTGCCCATTTGTGAGGTCGGATACTGGTGTTGGGATGAGAAGACCTGGCTCACATGTTTGGCCTCACATTGGGCACCAAACAAAAGACAAAGACCTGGCTCACAATCAGTGGTCCAATTAATCCTAAATCCAGCTCTATAAAGACATGGTGTGACCAGATTGGTGTGGAGGAACTGAAGTGTCCTGCATAGGGCCCTTGCCTACTCAGCCAAAAGAATATTTGTGCTCAGGTATTGATGTTTGATGGGAAAACCTAACTCACCTTTGCGGTTACCATTCATCCTAAAGGTGTTCAGTAGGTTTGGGGTCAGGGTTCTGCCCAGGACACTCCATTTCCTTCAAACCAAAATGGTCACGCCATCTCTTTATGGAGCTGGTCCAAACTAGTCAGCCCATGTCTTTGGGGAGCTGGTCCAAATTGGTCATCCCATGTCTTTGGGGAGCTGGTCCAAACGGGACATTGGGGAGCTGGTCCAAACGGGACATTGGGGAGCTGGTCCAAACGGGACATTGGGGAGCTGGTCCAAACTGGACATTGGGGAGCTGGTCCAAACTGGACATTGGGGAGCTGGTCCAAACTGGACATTGGGGAGCTGGTCCAAACTGGTCAGCCCATGTCTTTGGGGAGCTGGTCCAAACTGGTCAGCCCATGTCTTTGGGGAGCTGGTCCAAACTGGTCAGCCCATGTCTTTGGGGAGCTGGTCCAAACTGGTCAGCCCATGTCTTTGGGGGGCTGGTCCAAACTGGTCACACCATGTCTTTGGGGAGCTGGTCCAAACTGGTCAGCCCATGTCTTTGGGGGGCTGGTCCAAACTGGTCACACCATGTCTTTATGGAGCTGGCTTTGTACACAGTCATGCTGAAACAGAAAAGGGTCTTCATCAAACTGTAACCACAAAGTTGGAAGAGTACAATTGTCTATAATGTCTTTGTACGTTTGTCAATAGAGATTGTATGACCTGATTTTACGGCTTTGGAATGGGATGTCCAACAAGCTCATGTAGGTGTAATGCTCAGGTATCCACCAGCCTTTGGCCATGTAGGGTATACCCAACCACAGACATGAGGCGGCCTCCACCAGATTGGTGATACCTTTGTTCCACAAATTCTTCCAAGAACAAAAACAAATTTTGGCTTTCGAAAATAAATTGCATGTGTAAAAAAAATGCAAAAAACTAACTAACTGTTTTTCAATTTTGTGTGCGTGTCTAATGTGTATCGTTCAGCAATCTTGAGATGCAAATGTAGACATTGTGGAAAGAACAAAAACTTGTACGGATTTTTGGGCATTGGCGTAACTAAAAAAATAAAATAAAATTTAAAGTCTGAACAAACTGGTGTGGTGCCCCCATCCTTTCAAAACTTCAACAAACTCCTCTGGGGGTCCATAATTCCATAACTAAGCTCCAGGGGGCGGAGCGAAACGTTTTGGAGACGTGGCTGAGATTGTCACTCAACTCACCTTCCTAGGTATCTTTCAGATGTGCGGCAATAGGGGACACTCCTTTTACCCTCCAAGACCCCCACAGTTGCTGGGAGCAGCCTCTAGGACCACAAACTACCCGTCGCATTAAAACGCATTCCCCATAAGGTTCAACGCGCCCACATCACAAAGTGTGAACTTTATGTTATGTATGCTTCTAATCTATGTATTTGCGTGAAAAGAGAGCTGTCTTTACGTCTGCATGTCTTATGTATACTAACATTGCCTCACTCCTGTCCTCCGTTTGTTCCTCACCCCCTTCTCCACCCCGATCCTTGCTCTACCATTCCACATAGCGTCCTACATGATCCGGAACCTGAGCGAGCCGGCCCTCACCCAGTACGAGCTGGACAGTAAGTGCGGTCACAACTAACTGCATGCTACTAGAATACTTGAAGAGTAAAAAAATCTCAGTTGCTTAGTTGTCATTCTGTCCATCCAGTCCTGAAATTTACACAGCTCTGCTGCACAGCACTGTCTGGCAGGGGAAAATAGCTGTTTTTTGTATACTGTAAGTAAAACAGTATTAAACCCCAAAGCAAAAAAATGTAATATCTTGTAGCTTTTCAATTCTTAATAGCTGTGTGTAGTGGCTGCATTTGTTTTCTTCTTTTTTTTGGGGGGCTTTTCCTTATTTTCACCTGGTGATCCTGCCAGCAAGTCTGTTATTTTTCAACAGACCAAACTGTCCAGAAAAAGCAACAGTTAGAGGGTTTAAACGAACCGTTTACCACTGACGGGTGCTTATAATGATCAACTTGTATTTATTTATGTAAAACCTTTATCCCAAAAGGAACAAAAACTGTCAAGCCTCGTACACACGGCCGAGAATCTCGTCGTAAAAAACATGTCCCGGCCGAGTGTACAGACGCTCATTTCAAAGAACCCTTTGAATGGAGCGAACGCGGTGACGTAATTGAATACGACGAGCATGCGCTCGTCACATTCGATGCCGTCGCCGCCATCTTTGTACACCCTACCTATGCCTAGGAAGCTACCACGCATGCGTCAGTCATTTCGAGCATGCGTGGGCTTCCCGGGAGGACAGGTAATTGTACACACACACAATTTTCTCGTCGAGAAAAAGGCTGACGAGAATCTCGACGAGAAAATAGAGAGCAGGTTCTCTATTTTCTCGTCGAGATTCTAGTCGGTTTTCTTGACGAGAAACCATACACACGAACAAATTTCTCGGCAAGAAATCTCTGCCAGCAAGTTTCTTGCTGGTTCTTGCCGAGAAACTCGGTCGTGTGTACGAGGCTTAAGTGTAACCACCTCCAGAACAGGCCTTTTCTGGCACTTTTTGTTTACATGTAGCAAATAGACATGTGCACTGCCGAAAATGTTTTCGTATTAGTTTTTTTTTGGGGGGGGGGTTTTCGGGTCATTCGTTATGATTGCGATTCATAAATTTGAAAATTCGTAAATCCGAAAATAAGAAAGAAAATTGGAAAGAATATCTAACTAAATAATAATAACTAACTATTAAATTATACTTATACGAATTATCCGAAATAGCGAATGCCGCATCTAAACAGATGGAACGGAACAAATTAATAATAAATAATAGTAATAAAACTTTTTTTATTATTATTTATTATTATTAATTCGTTCCGTTTCATTCGTTTAAATGTGGCATTCGTTATTTCGGATAATTCGTAACTTCGGATAAACTCGTATTCGTTCACTAACAGCCAAATTTGAAAGGAAATTCCGATACCTATAATTTAATAGTTAGTAATAGTTAAGTTATTATTATTAGTTAGTTATTATTTCAGATTTTCGAATGTAGGAATGTACGTATTTACGAATATTCTAATTTATGAATATTCTGAAAAATTCATTAAACGGGTTTTTCGTTAATTCGGATAATTCCTAATTAACAAAATTAGTTAAAAAATGAATTCGGAACTAAACAAATTGCATATGTCTAGTAGCAAGCAGTATATTTTTTGCTAGAAAATTACTTTGAACCCCCAAACGTTATATATTGTTTTAGCAGACACAGAGAATAAAATGGCGATCATTGCAATTTTTTATGCCACGCGGTATTTGCAAAGCGTTTTTTCAAATGCAATTTTTTGGGGAAAAAAAACACACTTTAAAGAATTTTAATGCAAAAAACACAATATATAACCCAATTTTTTGTTAAGCTATAAAAGATGATGTTACGCCGAGTAAATAGATATCTGACATGTCACGCTTTAAAATTGCGCATGCTCATGGAATGGCAACAAACTATGATATTTAGAAATCTCCTTAGGCGACACAAATGTTTTTTACAGGTTACCTATTTAAAGTTACAGAGGAGGTCTAGCCAGGGCCGTTTGAAGGAATTTCACCTGTTGTTCTTGGGGGGGGCGGGACATTGACGCAGATCACGGGAGGGGGGGGCCCGATCGTGGGAGGGGCCGATCACGGGAGGGGGGCCCGATCGTGGGAGGGGGGGCGATCGCCCAACGTTAGAGTGGATAAGGGGGGGGGTTTGTCTTGCCTTCTCCTCCCGTGCTGCCTCCTCTTGCTTCTCTTCCTGCTGTGCGGGAAAATTCACACTATCGCTGGACTGCTGGAGCCCCAGGCCAGCTCGGGGCCCCAAGCAGTTGCTTGGTTTGCCTGTCCTGTTCTGACGGCCCTATGTCTAGCACTAGAATTATTGCTCTCACTCCAACGATCATGACGATACCTCACATGTGTGGTGCAAACACTGTTTACATATGCATTCGCTTCTGCAATGCGAGCACACAGGAATGGGGGCGCTTTACATTTTTCTTATTTTAGTTTTTTTGTTATATTTACACTATCCCTTTAATATATTTTTTACCATTTTTATTCCTATTACAAGGAATGTAAACAGCCCTTGTGATAGAAATAAGGATGACAGGTCCTCTTTATGGAGACATCTGGGGTCAATAGGACCCCAAATCTCTCTTCTATCTTTGAAAGCAAAAAATCAAAAAAAAACAAAAACATTTGATCTGATGCTTTAAAGGAAATAAAAAGGTGTTCACTTCCTGTCTAGGGCAGCATTAATGTCATGGCCTCGCTTCGGTCCTCCAAGATCATAGAGCTGATCAGAGACGATCTTGTCTCACCTCTATGATCAGCTACGCAAACTGTTGGATCATTTCCAACGCTTGCTGGTAAGACCGGTAAGCCTGAGAAACATTGCTTCTAAAAGCTAATCAGCTGCTTTTATGAGAAGGAGAATCGCCGGCTGAAAAAAATAAATAAATACCGGGGTTATGGCTGATAGCTTCATCCCCAGTAAACTACTTCAAAGCCATATATACAAGGGGGGGGGGGGGGGGGGATTATTATTTGATACCCTGCATATTGTGTAAGTTCACCCACCTTCAAAGAAATGAAGGGTCTATAATTTTGATCATAGGTGTATTTTATATGATAGAGACAGAATATCAACCAAAAGTCCAGAAAAAACACACAAGATACAAATGTTATAAACTGAGTTGCAGTTCAGTGAGTAAAATAAGTATTTTATCCCCAAGAAAAACATGACTTAGTACTTGGTGGGGAAACCCTTGTTGGGAAGCACAGAGGTCAGACGTTTCTTGTAGGTGGTGATCAGGTTTGCACATCTCAGGAGGGATTTTGGTCCCCTCTTCTTTACAGATCTTCTCTAAATCCTTAAAGTTTCAGTTCCCTCCATAAATTTTCTATAGGATTAAGGTCTGGAGACTGGCTAGGCCACTCCATGATCTTAATGTGCTTCTTCTTGAGCCACGCCTTTGTTGCTTTGGCGGTATGTTTTGGGTCATCATCATGCTGGAAGGCCCATCCATGACCCATCCTCAGTGTTCTGGCTGAGGGAAGAAGGTTCTCATCCAAGATTTTACAATACATGGCCCCGTCCATTGGCCCCTCAATGCGGCAAAGTCGGTCTTATACCTTTAGCAGAGAAAAAGCCCCAAAGCATAATGTTTCCACCTCCGTGTGTGACTGTAGGGATGCAGTTCTTGGGGTCATAGTCAGCATTTTTCTTCCTCCAAACACGGAGGGTCGAGTTGATGCCAAATAGCTAATTTTCGGTCTCATCTGACTTCATCACTTTCTCCCAATCCTTCTCCGAATCATTTAGATGTTCATTGACAAACTTCAGACGGTCCTGTACATGTGTTTTCTTAAATAGGAAGTAAAGCCTCCTTAAAAAAAAATAAAAAATACACCCTGCAAGACAAAAGGCACAATGAGCTAGTATGTATATAGCATACTAGCTCATTATGAAGTACTTACCTGAGATCGAAGCCCCTGCAGCCATCCTTGTTCGCCTCCTCCGTCGCCGCCGCCATCTCTCCCGGAGTGACTTCCCGGGTATTGCAGCTCCAGCGCTGTGACTGGCTGGAGCCGCGATGACGTCACTCCTGCGCATGCGCACGGGAGCCGCCACTAACGGCATGATCCCATTCACTAACGGTACGCTCAGTGTGCCTGCGCCGTAGACATCGGTGCTGTCTTTTTTGCAAATGTCTCCTAAACCGTGTAGGTTTAGGAGATATTTGTTGCGCCTACAGGTAAGCCTTAATCTAGACTTACCTGTAGGTATAAGTAGTCTGTAAGGGTTTACAACCACTTTAAGGAGGGGGGCCTTGAGGGTGCTGCAGGATTTCAGTCCATGGCGGCGTATTGTGTTACCAATGGTTTGTTTGGTGACTGTGGTCCCAACTGCCTTGAGATCCTTCACAAGCTCCTCCCGTGTAGTTCTGGGCGGATCCCTCGCTTTTCTCATGACCGTCCTCACCCCATGAGGAGAAATCTTGTATGGAGCTCCAGACTGAGGGAGATTGATGGTTATTTGGTATTTCTTCCATTTGTGAATAATCCCTCCAACAGTTGTCTCCTCACCGAGCTTCTTGATGATGGTCTTGTAGCCCATTCCAGCCTTGTGCAGATCTCCAATCTTCTCCCCGATGTCCTCTGACAGCTCTTTGGTGCTTCCCCATGATGGTGAGCTGTGATTGGAGGAAAGAGATTCTGTGGACAGGTGTCTTTTATACACATAACGAGTTGTCGTTAGGAGCTCATTCTTACATTGACGGGACTAATCTGTGTGCCACATGAGTACCTACTGTAGCCAGTCTGTGGGGGGAGAAATATTGTTGGTTGGAGGGGATCAAATACTTATTTTACTCACTGAACTGCAACTCCATTTATAACATTTGTATCATGTGTTTTTTTCTGGATTGTTGCCTGATATTCTGTCTCTATCATATAAAATACACCTATGATAAAAATTATAGACCCTTCATTTCTATGTAAGTGGGCAAACTTACACAATCTGCAGGGGAGACAATAATTATTTTCCCCGCTGTATACATATTGAGGTCTTGAATGGATTGTAGTGCGTTTCCACAGATCTACGAAAAAAAAAACAACGCATAGGTGTAAACCTAGCCTAAGTAGGCGTGCTACTGGCAGGATCACCAGGTAAAAAATAAAGGAAAAAAGGTTCAAAGAAAACGAATGCAGCCGTCACATCTAAGGTTTGCTAAGCTGCAGCATATTACATTTTTGGTTTTGGTTTTATTACCGTTTTAAGTAAAGCTTACAGGTCTTGTCCCTCGTCCAGCCTGTGACTGGACAAGGGAGAAGCAGAAGACTGATGAGCTCCCCTCTCTGTTCTCTCCCTAAGGCTACTTTCACACTGAAGCGCTGGATGCGCTGGCGGTATAGCGGCGCTATTTTTAGCGCCACTATACTGGTTTTTTTTGTAATTTAAACCCCGCTAGCGGCCGAAAAAGGGTTAAAACCGCCAGCAATAACGCCTCTTTGCAGCGTTTTGCGGGTGTTTTGGAGGCGCTACCCCATTGATTTCAATGGGCAGGGGCGCTATAGGAGCGCTATTTTTACCGCTCCTATCGCACCTTAAAGATGCGGCTTGCAGGAGTTTTTTGACCCTCCTGCAAGCGCAACGCTCCAGTGTGAAGACCCTCGGGCTTTCACACTGGATACAATTGAGCGGCTTTTTTGGGGCGCATTGCAGGCGCTATTTTTAGCGCAATAGCGCCTGAAAGGCGCCTCAGTGTGAAAGGGGCCTAACTGCATGCTACTAGTTGTAATATACTGTAGAGTAAAAATAAAATCTCAGTACTTTAGTGTTTATAGAAGATAAAAAGAAGTGTTCAGTTGAATATCATTTTCAGCTATGAATGGCTGTGTGTGGGTTGAGATACCCGATGCAAAGAAAAGATACAAGAAGCAGCTTGAGAAATAAACTGACAATTCGCTTTCCCGACACCCCGAGCATTATAAACAAAGGAAGAAAAAAATCGTTTTCACTTTTTTTTCACCCTTTGATCCGTCTGCAGTCTATTGAAATCCAAGCAGGTTGCAGCACTTCTCCTTGTTTATGTGATATGTAGAGGATACAACAGCTGCCGCTACTTTGTATCTTCTGTGTATCAGATAATCAGAAGTGTGCGGATTTGTAGACAGGTTGTCACCGCCAGCGGATCTTTCCACTTTCATCTACAACCACAAAGGCGGGTAAAGTCACTAGACCCTCACCGTTCTGCTGCATTATTTTCCCACAATTCACCCTTCATTCCTGACTATGTACTACTTCCGTGATCTCCACGCTTTGTAAACAAAGAGCTAAATCATTGGTGTCAGTGGGAGGAATAGTGCCCCATCATTGGTGTCAGTGGGAGGAATAGTGCCCCACCATTGGTATCAGGTAGAGGAATAGTGCCCCACCATTGGTATCAGGTAGAGGAATAGTGCCCCACCATTGGTATCAGGTAGAGGAATAGTGCCCCATCATTGGTATCAGGTAGAGGAATAGGGCCCCATCATTGGTATCAGGTAGAGGATTAGGGCCCCATCATTGGTATCAGGTAGAGGAATAGGGCCCCACCATTGGTATCAGGTAGAGGAATAGGGCCCCATCATTGGTATCAGGTAGAGGAATAGGGCCCCATCATTGGTATCAGGTAGAGGAATAGGGCCCCACCATTGGTATCAGGTAGAGGAATAGGGCCCCATCATTGGTGTCAGGTGCAGTAATAGCATCCCATCCCACCGGTGTCAATGGAAAGGATTAGTGCCCCATCATTGGTGTCATTGGAAAAAAATAGTGCCCCAACGTCCTTAGTGGGCGGAATAGTGCCCCACCATTGGTGTCAGTGGGAGGAATAGTGCCCCATCATTGGTGTCATTGGAAATAATACTGCACCAATGCCATTGTCAGTGGGAGGACTCGTGCCCCATCATTGGTATCAGTGGGAGGAATAGTGTGCCATCATTGGTGTCAGTGGGGCGAATAGAGCCCCATCATTGGTGTCAGGTGGAGTAATAGCATCCCATCCCGCCTGTGTCAGTGGAAGGATTGGTGCCCCATCATTGGTGTCATTGGAAAAAAATTAGTGCCCCAACGTCCTCAGTGGGCGGAATATTGCCCCATCATTGGTGTCAGTGGGAGGAGAAGTGCCCCATCATTGGTGTCAGTGGGAGGAGAAGTGCCCCATCATTGGTGTCAGTGGGAGGAATAGTGCCCCATCATTGGTGTCAGTGGGAGGAATAGTGCCCCATCGTTGGTGTCAGTGGGAGAAGTGCCCCATCATTGGTGTCAGTGGGAGGAGAAGTGCCCCATCATTGGTATCAGTGGGAAGAATAACGCCCCATCATTGGTGTCAGTGGGAAGAATAGTGCCCCATCATTGGTGTCAGTGGGAGGAATAGTACCCCATCATTGGTGTCAGTGGGAGGAATAGTGCCCCATCATTGGGGTCAGTGGGAGGATAAAGGCAAGCAAAGAGACACATTTTGGAGACCACTGTATTAGTTCAAAGCTGAAAGGCATCAAACAGTTTTTTCCAGGATAACCCGTACAATACATTTGAATAATCTTCCTGCCACCGTTTTGTCTGTTGTGTCAGATCTGAACAAGCACAAGCGATACGAGATCAGAATCAGCGTGTACAACGCGGTCGGGGAAGGACCGGCAAGTGTCCCCCAAGAAGTGTTTGTGGGAGAAGCAGGTGAGAGTTTGTTTTTAATAAATGTATATTTATTGGAGTACTTTTGTAACTTTTTTTCCCATGTCGGCATTATTATTATTATTATTATACAGGATTTATATAGCACCTGCAGCTTGCGCAACTACAATACAATTCAATACAGGAGGAATCAGAGGGCCTTGCTCCTTAGAGCTTACAATCTACACATCTACACACAATCTTATAGATTTACATGACCTTTTATTTAAAAAAAAAAAAAGCTAAAAAAAAAACAACAATCCTTCAGCACAAGATCAGATGCAAATTTCTTGCAGCAACAATTTTTTTTTTCTTTTGTCATTCTATACAGCACAAGTCAGTTACCATGTCCCGGTGTCCTATCATTCTGGGTCTCCTATCAGATAGTGCCCGGGTTGGACTGCGTATGCGCAGTCCGAGATCACGGAAATCTCAGAGACTGAACATCTGTTCCGTCAGCTGTAGTTGGAGCATGCGCAGTTACGACGCTCGCTGCCAATGCTTATCGACGGCGCTCGCTCTATCAGATGGGGGGGGACCCATCTTGATAGAACAGCGCTGGCTGCGCTTACAGCAATACAGCAAGGGGCGGAAAGGGGCGGGTGTATTATTGAGCAGTGATTTTTTACAGGTTGGACATCTCGATAGAACAGCGCTGGCCGCGCTCACAGAAATACAGCAAGGTGGCGGATGGTTTTTAAAAAGGGGCGGGTGTATTATTGAGCAGTGATTTTTTAACCATCTGCCCCTTGCTGTATTGCTGTGAGCGCGGCCAGCGCTGTTCTATCGAGATGTCCAACCTGTAAAAAATCACTGCTCAATAATACACCCGCCCCTTGCTGTATTGCTGTGAGCGTGGCCAGCGCTGTTCTATCGAGATGTCCAACCTGTAAAAAAATCACTGCTCAATAATACACCCGCCCCTTTTAAAAAACCATCCGCCACCTTGCTGAACTGCTGTGAGCGCGGCCAGCGCTGTTCTATCGAGATGGGTCCCCCATCTGATACAGCGAGCGTCGTGGATAAGCATCGGGAGCGAGCGGCCTGTTAACTGGGCATGCTCCAAGAACAGCTGACGGAACAGATGTCAAGTCTCTGAGATTTCTGTGATCTCCAATTGCGCATGCGCAGTTCAACGCGAGCACTATCTGATGGGCGGACCCATACTGATAGAACACCGGCCAATGATTTATGGGCGGTACCTGTTGATCGGCTTAGCGAATCACAGCACAGAGACCTGTGTTTACTAACAACACAGGGCTCTGTACACGGAGCTACGATGTGGCTGTGTTTTCTCCCTGCAAACATCTCATAGTAAAAGCAGCACACATTAACACTTGTTAGGCACACCGTTTACTCCTTAATCACCCCCCTAGATGTTAACCCCATCCCATCTGGTGTCATTAGTACAGTGACAGTATATAGTATTAGCACTGATCACTGTAATAATGTCACTGGTGATCTCAGTGGCAGTTAGTCCGTTCCCATCAAGTGTCAGTTAGTCCTCCACACTATCACAGTCCCAAGTCGCTGATCACTGCCATTTGTAGCATAAAAAAACAACAGTATATATCCCATAGTTTGTAGATGCTATAACTTTCACACAAACCAATCAACATTGGCATTTTTTTTTTCTTTTTTTACCAAAGACATATAGCAGAATACATTTTTGATTACATTTTTCTTTCTTTTTTTTTATTAGAAAGTAAAATATATTGTTTTTCAAACTTTTTAGTCTTTCTTCGTTTAACAAAAAAAAAACAGTACTGATCAAATACCACCAAAAGAAAGCTCTATTTGAATAAAAAATTTTTTTTATATGAAATGTCATTGTGGTACAGTGTTGCATAACCACGCAACTACCAGTTAAAGTAGCGCAGTGCTGAAAAGCAAAAAAAATAATGGCCTGGTCATGAAGGGGGTAAAACCTTCAGGAGCTAAAGTGGTTAAACACACATGCAAAACTTTTTTTTTATTAGTTTTGGGTAGAGCGGAGAGGGATTAGACCCACTGTCGGGTTTTTATTGCTGTCCATGTCCTGTTAGGGAGGTTCCCCCTCTCTATTAGTCCCGATTACTATTATCATTGAAAGTAAAAGAAAAATCTCAAAATTTGGGGTTGTCCTCCGACCAGGAATAGGAGGGGAAATCTTCCAATGGGAACACTAGTTCTGGTGTGGCTATGGGGCAGGAAGTGAAGGGAAATCTCCCCAATGGGACACAGATTGAAAAAATAAACCTTACTGGGGCCAGAGCCGTCTTAATAGCATCATGGGCCCCTGGGCAAAATAATGCAGTGAGGCCCCCTACCAATTTGTCCAAATTTACACACCTACTCTCTAGAATTAAAGTATAGATAGTTGATAGAAAATAAATGTGTTTATTAGTACCGTATATACTCGAGTATAAGCTGACACGAATATAAGCCGAGGCACCTAATTTTACCACAAAAAAATGGGAAAACTTATTGACTCGAGTATAAGCCTAGGGTGTCCATCTGCGTGCCTCACTGTGTCCATGACTAGACTTACGTTTAACATGGGAGAATATGGAAGGGGTGCCCAGCTTTGAAAAATCGGTGCTCCACGGCCATAAGTTCCCCAGACAGAAAACACTGTACACTTGTAGTGGAGAACTGAGGCTACATGTGTGCCAAGTTTCGGGTCCAGGGAACCTACGATCGGCCAGTACCGGGTCCCCAAATTTACCAGAGAAATTACCGTTTAACATGGGAGTCTATGGAAGGGGTGCCCAGCTTTAAAAAATCAGTGCTCACTGGCCATAGGCCCCCCGGACAAAAAACTTTGCACACTTGTAGAGGAAGAGGGGGGCTACATGCGTGCCAAGTTTGGAGTCCAGAGGACCTACGGCCGGCCGGTACTGGGTCCCCAAATTCTGGGAGATCAGGTGCAAAAAGGTGACTCGAGTATAAGCCGAGGGGGGCATTTTCAGCACCAAAAAAATGTGCTGAAAAACTCGGCCTATACTCGAGTATATACGGTACTTTTAATAAAATCAATTTTAAACAATAGGAAAACCATACGGGGGGGGGTCAGGAGGGCACAGTATGGGGGGGCGCGAGGGCCTACTACTGGGATTAGGAAGGCACAGTATAGGGGGGGGGGGGAGGCAGAAGGGCACCATACTGGGATCAGGAGGGCACAGTACTAGGGAGAAGGCAGATGGGCACAATACAGGGGGGAGGCAGAAGGGCACAAGACGGGGGGTGGTAAGGGGGGCACAATACTGGGATCAGGAGAGCACAGTACAGGGGGAAGGCAGAAGAGAAGGGTCAGGAGGGCACAGTACTAGGATCAGGAGGGCATAGTACAGGGGGGAGGCAGAAGGGAAGGGTCAGGAGGGTACAGTATGGGGGGGGGGTCAGGATAGCACAGTACAGGGGGGGAGGCAGAAGGGCCCAATACTGGGATTAGGAAGGCACAGTATAAGGGGGGGGAGGCAGAAGGGCTCAATACTGGGATCAGGAGAGCACAGTACAAGGGGGGGGGGAGCAGAAGGGCACAATACGGGGGGGAGGCAGAAGGGCAGAATACGGGGGGGGTCAGAGGGCACAATACTGGGATCAGGAGAGCACAGTACAGGGGGAAGGTAGAAGGGAAGAAGGGTCAGGAGGGCACAGTACTAGGATCAGGAGGGCACAGTACAGGGGGGAGACAGAAGGGAAGGGTCAGGAGGACACAGTATGGGGGGGGGGGGGTCAGGAGGAAACAATATTGGGATCAGGAGAGCACAGTACAGGGGGGAGGCAATAGGGGGATCAGAAGGGCACAATACTGGTATCAGGAGGGCACAGTACAGGGGGGAGGCAGAAGGGAAGGGTCAGGAGGGCACAGTATGGGGGGGGTCAGGAGGAAACATTATTGGGATCAGGAGAGCACAGTACAGGGGGTCAGAAGGGCACAATACTGGTATCAGGAGGGCACAGTATGGGGGGGCACAATACTGGGATCAGGAGAGCACAGTACAGGTTATGGGACAAGGGCATCCTAGGACAGCTTAATAAAAAGCATGACTGCCCTGGCAAATCTGGGACAGTTGGCAGTATGATATAATGCAAGATTATCATGGGGTCCCCATGCACCTGAGGCCCCTGGACAGTGCCCATGCAAAATGAAAAAAAAAAAGTTTTGCCTTCAATTCTACTTTTGAAAATGTTTTTTTTTTTAATCTTACCTATCAAGAAAGCAAAGATGCATTGTATCTTTTTTTCCCCCCACTCTTGCAGTAGATGTGCTACAGTAAAAGATTTTTTTTACTGTAGTCTATGCTGTGACATTCTAGGTATAGGCGCCACATTCCATATTATATTATCAGCCATGTACATTGTATTGAAGGTATTCAGAACAGATTATGACTTTACAAATCACGGCCCCTGGGAACATTTTGGCCACGATGAAAGCCAAGCTAGTACATTGTGGTACAAAGGCTACGCACCTATACACAGCATGGACAATGCTCTGAGCTGTGCAACCTTCGTCATTGCAATCCTCAGTACAAAGTCTGTATCTCATAATCATGCATCCTTGTATAGATCTGAATAGACACGGACCTTCTCTGTGGACAGTGCTGAGTGTTGTGTTGTGAATGCCATGGTGTGTGTATGACATACACTTACAATGGGCACAGCATTTAATGTTATGGCCTTGAAGCGCTGGAATTCTGGGTTCAAACAGGAAATAAGTACTGTTCTTCCATTTATTTCCCTTAGTGCCCACAGCTCCTCCACAGAACGTCGCTATACAGACCGCCACGGCGGTACAGCTGGATGTGACATGGGACCCCCCACCTCTGGAGTCACAGAACGGAGATATCCAGGGATACAAGGTAATTATTTGTGCGTCTGTTCTGGCCTTTTCCTGGGGGGTCATCTATGTCAGCATAACAGATTAACACACATAGGAAGTATTTTTTTGCCTGCCAAAGATGCTGAAAGCAATGCAAAGACCCTTTTGATCTGCCCACCTTTGCTGTGCTAACCAGAAATTATACTGCAAATGCATTTTAAACCTTGCCATCTTCTCCGGAAACATTCCCCATCACCCTGCACCCCCCACTACACCTCATTCTGCCTTCCCATTACCCTGATCTCTACACCTTCTGCATCCCCCAGCAGCCTGCTCTATGCACACTCTGCATCCTCTATTACCCTACCCTCTGCGTTCCCCTACCACTCTGCTCGCTGCACCCTCTGCATCCCCATTACACCTCACTTTGCCTTCCCATTACCCTGCCCTTTGCGCACACTGCATCCCCCATCAACCTGCTCCCTACACCCTCTGGGTTTCCCATTACCCTGATCTCTACACCCTCTGCATCCCCCATCAGCCTGCTTTTTTTTGCACGCTCTGCATCCCCCATTACCCTGATCTCTATACTCTCTGCATCCCTATTACACCTCACTTTGCCTTCCTATTACCCTGCTCTCTGCGAACACTGCATCCCCCATCCCCCTGCGTCTCCCATTACCCTGATCTCTGCATCCCCCATCAATCTGCTCCCTGCACCCTCTGTGTCCCCCAGCACCCTGCTCTTTGCACCCTTTGCATCCCCATCACCCTGCTCTCTGCACCCTCTGCATTCCCCCACCACCCTGCTTGCTGTACCCTCTGCGTCCCCCAGCACCCTGCTCTTTGCATCCTCTGCATTCCCCCATCACCCTGAACCCTCTGATATCCCCCACCACCCTGCTCGCTGTATCCTCTGCATCCCCCATCCCCCTGCTCTTTGCACCCTCTGCATCCTCCATTACACCTCACTTTGCCCTCCTATTACCCTGCTCTCTGCGCACACTGCATCCCCCCCATCAACCTGCTCCCTGCACCCCCTTGCGTCTCCCATTACCCTGATCTCTACATCCCCATCACCCTGCTCTCTGCACCCTTTGCGTCCTCCATCACCCTGCTCTCTACACCCTCTGCCATCCCCCATTACCCTGCTCAAAGGAATATTCTGCCTCCCCATTACCCTGCTTCTTGCACCATTCATCACCCTGCTCTCTACACCCTCTGCATTCCCCATTACCCTGCACCCCCCTGACACACAGCACTTTGTCCTTTTTTGAGGCTTTGTTACATCTTTAGGATTTGAAGTAAAGCTTCATCTAGAGGGGTGTGTCCACTGGCCCTTGGGGCCCCTTCTGTAGCGTTGTCAGTGCGCCCCTTGCACTTAGCCCTACCAGGCTCAGGGGATTCTAGATGTTGTAATCAGTGATGAGGAGTGAAAAAAGGGGACATCCAGTGTTAAGAAATTGGTG
This sequence comes from Rana muscosa, assembly GCA_029206835.1. Lineage (NCBI taxonomy): Eukaryota > Metazoa > Chordata > Amphibia > Anura > Ranidae > Rana > Rana muscosa. The sequence continues at coordinate 19,329,445 of CM055128.1, read as the reverse complement.
GACTGCTGGGCCCCTCCTGTTAACCCGATTGGGCCGGGCCCCATACAGGAGTACTGTCTATACCCCCCCCCCCCCCCTATTGGCAGCCCTGGTCCCCTGGTGGCCAAAACTCCCATTTTATTCTCTTCCTCCCCAGAATGTGGGGGGACCCTTGACATGATCATATAATCTATAAAAAAAAGTAGTATAGCTCCTTTAAAATAAACTGATCTGAAAATATATCCATTTTCCTTGACTGCCTGTTCAGAATAACTCCACATTACAACAAAGAGATCAATTTAAATCAGTTCGTCCTTTTAACACGTTTGAATTGATGACTTTTAAATTATGCTTTAAAATAAAGTGTTCTGGGCTTGGATGGCGCAGTACTTCTTGAAGTAATTTAGATACACAAATGGCGCACGCTCCAGATTTACTCTGCGCTTATCAATTGATTGTCAATTTGAAAAAAATAAACGTAATTCTTGAAAGCCGCTATCAAGGGTTTTGTGTTACAAAATAGTCTTTTATGTTTTATCTTCACTCCGGTGTAGAGATAAGAGGCTCTTAGGTTCCAAAGGAGCTGTTATGCATTAAACGCACTTCAATTATTATTGTTATTACTGATTTCTAATGTGTCGTCTCAAGTGCGGCGCTCTACCGAGTAAACAGCATATGTGCACTTACAAAAAGAAATGTCTGCAATAAATATATATGAAGAGGACCTGTCAACGGCGATGGCGGATTGGGGTGTCAAATGCGTCCAAGGTTTGGGAACACTGAGATTCTGGTGTTCTGGGATCCTAAATGGAAGAAGAGAGCCGATGATGGCAGAATAGCAATTGCAGGGAACCAAGTGGACAGTCTCACCCCCCCCCCCCCCCCCCCACCTTCTCTCGCTCTCCCTTTACCTACAGTGGATATAAAAAGTCTACACACCCCTGTTAAATGTCAGGTGTCTGTGATGTAAAAAAAATGATACAAGATAAATCATTTTAGAACTTTTTCCACCTTTTAATGTGGCCTATAAACTGTACAAATCAATTGAAAAATAAACTGAAATCTTTTAGGGGGGGGGGATAAAATACAAGAATAATGTGGTTGCATAAGTGTGCACACCCTCTTATAACTGGGGATGTAGCTGTGTTCAGAATTAAGCAATCACATTCAAACTCATGTTAAATAGGAGTCAGTACACACCTGCCATCATTTATCGTGCCTCTGATTAACCCCAAATAAAGTTCAGCTGTTCTAGTAGGTCTTTCCTGACATTTTCTCTCTCCCCTCCCTCTACCCCTCTGTTACTCTCCCTCAATCCTGCTCTCTCCTTCACTTTTCCTATTTTTCCTCCCTCTCACTCCTTCTCTCCCCCTTTTCCTCTCCCCCCTTTCCTCTCTCACTCCGTCTCCCCTTTTTCTCCATTGCTCTCCTTCCCTCTCTCCCACTCCATCTCCCCCTTTCCTCTCCCTCACTCCTCTTCTTTTCCCTCTCTCTCTCCTTCCCCTCCTCTTTTCCTCTCCTTCACGCCCTCTCCCTCACTCCTTGTCTCTTCTTCACTCCCTCTCCCCGTTTTCCTCTCCCTCACTCCTTCTCTCTCCCCGTTTTCCTCTCCCTCACTCCTTCTCTCTCCCCGTTTTCCTCTCCCTCACTCCTTCTCTCTCCCCGTTTTCCTCTCACTCACTCCTTCTCTCCCCGTTTTCCTCTCACTCACTCCTTCTCTCTCCCCGTTTTCCTCTCACTCACTCCTCTCTTCTTCACTCGCTCTCCCCTTTTCCTCTCCCTCACTCCTCCCCCCTCTCCTCTCCATCACTCCTCCTTTTCTTCACTCCCTCTCCCCCTTTTCCTCTCCCTCACTCCTTCCCTCTCTCTCCCTTTTCCCTCACTCTCACTCCTTTCCTCTCTCCCCCTTTTTCCTCTCCCTCACTCCTTCCCTCCCAACCCCTTTCTTCTCTGATTCTCCTCTCCTTCTGTTCTTTATTCTCTCCTCCCTCTACCGCTCTCTCGTTCTATTATTTTCCCTCTCTATATATCTCACTCCTTTCCTCTTTCTCTACTTTCCTCGCTCACTTCCCTTTCCTCCCTTTCCCCTCCCCCTCTCTCTTACCCACTTTTTTTTCCCACATCCTCCCTCCTTCCTCACTCCTCCTAGACAATTGTGCCTTTCCAACCTTATGGTAACAGTTTGGTGAAGACCCTTTTCTTTTCCAGCATGGCTGTGCCCCCCCTGTGTACAAATATATGGTTTCACCAGTTTGGTGTGGAGGAACTCCAGTGTCCTGCACAGAGATCTCAGCTCAACCCTACTGAACACCTATGGGGTGAGTTTAAACGCCGATCGTAAGCCAGGTCATCTCATCCAACATCAGTGCCTAACCTCACAAATGGGCACAAATTCCCACAGACACCCTCCAAAATCATGTGGAAAGTCTTCTCAGAAGAGTAAAGTCACAAAAGGAGGTCAGTTCCATTATTGGCCAGGTCTTTGAAATGGGATGTCCAACAAGCCTATATAGGGGAGATGGTCAGTTGATCGGTCACCCCAAAGGAGCTCAGTAGAGATGAGGTCAGGCCTCTGTACAGGACACTGGAGTTCCTTCACACTAAACTGGTCAAACTATCTTTACGAGTTCACAGAAACTCAAGTGACCCAGTACAGAGCGCTGACCTCAACCCTACTGGGCAGCTTTTGAATGAATTGAACTTACTTCTCTTGCACATTTGCCAATAGAGCATTTGTAAGGTCAGGTTGCATGAGAAGACCTGACTCCCCATCGGGTCTTCAATTCATCCCAATGGTGTTCAGTAGGGATGGGGGTCAGGGCTCTGTGCAGGACACTCAAGTTCCTCCATCCCAAACTGGTCACACCATGTCTTTATGGAGCTGGCTTCGTACACAGGGGGGGGCACAGTCATGCTGGAAGAGAAAAGGGTCTTCAACAAACTGTTACCACAAGGTTGGAAGAGCACAATTGTCTACAATGTCTTTTTATGAGGGAGTATTAACAGTACCCTTCACTGGAGACACCTGACCACATAATTTTGGCCATATTGGTAGGTGTATTGGTCAGGCGTCTACAAATTTTTAAACATATGTAGCGCACTCACCCCCTTCTCCTTGTCTGCTTCGGCTCCTCTTAGGAGAAAGGGGCACACCGCACCACAAGCCCGTACCCTCCTGTGTTAAGAGGTTAGGCGGTGTTGTTTTTGGGCCTTGTCTGCAGCCGGCGCATAAAGTCCTCCTGAGAATGATTCTCACCTCTACAGTGTGTAGATGCAAGTCCTTGACTTCCCCAGGAACGTAAATGTCCACACCAGTTGAAAGTCCAACTCAATCTTTATTTTCCACTTGCACAACACATTTTTCTCTTGGATGAACGAAAGGGTGGAATAAAGACACAGGATAGCTCTAAGGTGTGGAGGAGGTCCAGGCACAAACGTAGCTCAAACTTTTAGGACTGTTTCGATTCTCAAACAGTTTTGGCGCATGGTCTCTGCCACAGACCATGAGGTTGGTCTCTGCCACAGACCTGGTGGATAAGGTCACTGCCACTGACCCGGTGGATAGGGTCACTGCCACTGACCTGGTGGATACAAATTTCCTTCCTAGGACATAGCCCCTTTTAGGGAGAAGACATCCACCCAGAGAGTCAACAGACCCCTTCCTTCACCGTGTCCACAGCACCGGTCCCTCGGAACAGGATCCTCCATTCTCTTAGGGTGCGGGTCCCCTCGCAAGGCGGCACCCTGGACTCCTCGATCCCTTGCGGACCCCAGCCCAAGGCTGCTGGGCTCCAGGCCGTCACCGCAACTCCTGGGCCTCCATGCCCAGGCGAACAGGAGCGGTGAGATAGTACCTCCCCCCAGGCTAAAGGTGCCTGAGGTGGAACCGGAACAAGGCCTCCGGGCCTAGGGCACCCGGAGATGACGAACCACACTCCCACACACCCAGGCTGAAGGTGCCTGGGCGTGGACGGACAAAGACCCCTCTCAGAAGATGTCTGCCCCTTTTATATCCTCTCCCGGCATGCACAGCAGGTTCCCCGCCCTACCGTACTGCTGCCGAGAGGGGACACAAAAGGCACAGCACTGCGCTTGCGGTTCAACCCTGGCCTAGAATGGCAGCGCCACCCTCCGGCCACAGGGAACACATCACCAGCATTAACCCCTGAGAACAAAAATGCTACATGAATCCCATCAATTTAATGTGTCTGAGCCTGGTTACCACTCAGACACTTCCCCTAAATTGAACACCCCGCTACACATACATTGTAGCTTCCCGAAAAAAAATTCTAAAGTTGTCCATATGGGTGTGGTGGCATCAGATGGTTTCCCATTGACTTTCACTCTGCGATTTGTCCTTGATCATAAGAGTGATCACAAATTTGCATTGTTTTGTTTTTTCACTGCCAAACAAAAACGTTGGCATTTAGCGCTCTTGCCTGGCATTGCCACCGGAACAAAGAAGGAAAAGCGGGTTAATTGCTCAAAGCGCGCTAATCTTATGCCTTGTACACACGATCCGGTTTTCAAAACTGCCATTTTTTTATATTGGTTGTGAAAAACTCCCTAGCAGTTTTCTCAACGAAAAAACTGCCCGCAAAAAAATTAAAACTAGCTCTCTTTTTTCTCGTCGTGTTTCCCGTCAGTCTTTTTCTCTTCGCGAAAAACGGTAGTGTGTATGCCTTTCCGAGAAGAAAAAAAAACGTGCATGCTCAGAATCAAGTATGAGACGAGTTCTGGTAAAACTAGCGTTCGTAATGGAGATTCGTAGCGCTGTAACGGACTGAAAAGCACGAGGCTGAAAAGTGCGAATCGCCTCTCACCAAACTTTTACTAACACGAGATCAGCAAAAGTAGCCCAAAGGGTGGCGCCATCCGAATAGAACTTCCCCTTTATAGTGCCGTCGTACGTCACCGCGCTTTCGTCGGGCGTTTTTTTTGCATGAACGTGTGTATGCAAGTCAGGTTGGAGAGGAATCACGTCGGGAAAAACTACGCCTTTTTGCACGTCGGGAAAAATGATGGTGTGTACAAGGCATTCGATTATGAACAGCGCAAAAAAAAAAAAAAACTGTTTGCAAATATTGGACTTGACGATGACGCTATTATTTCACAAAAGGCAATTACCGTATATACTCGAGTATAAGCCGAGTTTTTCAGCACACTTTTTTGTGCTGAAAATGCCCACCTCGGCTTATACTCGAGTCACCTTTTTGTGCCCGATCTCCTGGAATTTGGGGACCCGGTACCGGCCGATCGATCGTAGGTACCCTGGACCCCAAACTTGGCCACACATGTAGCCCCACTCTTCCTCCACAAGTGTGCAAAGTTTTTTGTTCGGGGGACCTATGGCCGGGGAGCACCGATTTTTCAAACCCGGGCACCCCTTCTATAGACTCCCATGTTAAACTGTAATTTCTCTGGTTAATTTGGGGACCCAGTACCGGCCGGTCTTAGGTCCCCTGGACCCAAAACTTGGCACACATGTAGCCCCATTTCTACTCTACAAGTGTGCAAAGTTTGTTGTCAGGGGGACCTACGGCCGGGGAGCACCGATTTTTCAAATCTGGGCACCCCTTCCATAGACTCCCATGTTAAACGTCAGTCTAGGCATGGACACAGTGAGGCACGCAGATGGACACCCTAGGCTTATACTCGAGTTAATACATTTTCCCATTTTTTTGTGGTAAAATTAGGTGCCTCGGCTTATACTCGAGTATACACGGTATCTCCTAAGAACGCCTGAGTTGCACTGCCAAGCGCAGAATCGCACATGTGGTCTGTGTCACATTCTGACATGACTACTCATATGGCAGAAAAATAGCGCCCAGCGTTAGAAGGACAGCAGAGAGCGCTCTTGTCTAGCAATTGTGTACTGCGCCGCTGCAAACATCAACGTCTGTTCGCCGTTGCAAAAAAAAAATAATAATCTGTTCTTGCCCTTTACAACCAATCAGTTCCGGGCTGTCATTTTTTCATGCAGCGGTTAGAAATTAATAATTAAATCCCTAATCAGCCATGTTGGAAAACTTTTTTTTGGTTTTGGTGCACAGTCTTGTTTTTCCAGGAAATTCATTTCAGTATTTTTTTTTTTTTTCTGATAAAGGAAGGGCGAGACATTTCGTGAGAATTAGATATCATATAGAGCCTCCTACTTCCTCTTTTGTAGAAGTTAGACGCTATTTCAAGAAAAAAATAATATCAGGCTCATGGGGGACAAAAAGTGTAGAACTTTAACTTCTTTGTAGCAGCCTATGTCCTTTGTTCCAGTGATGCTGATTAAAGCAGAGGTCCACCCTAAAAATAAATAAATAAACAAAAAGGCTCCAAAAAAATTTGAAAAAAAAAATAATTTTTTTTTATACTTACCAGAAAAGGCTGTTGCTAGGCAGATCGTCCTAATCTGCCACTTCCTCGTCCGCTGTGATGTTCTGTGTTCTCCTCCTCGCATTGCCTCCTGGGAAATGGAGGCGCGCTGCCCTCTGGGACACACAGGACACACCGCCCATTCACAAAGCGACTCGTGCATGCGCAGTAGGAAATGGACAGCGAAGCCGCAAGGCTCCACTGCCTGTTTCCCTTAGTGAGGATGGCGGCGCCGGGACCCGCCAGGATCAGCCTCGGGCTGCCGACGTCACGGGCACTATGGACAGGTAAGTGTGCTTATTAAAAGTCAGCAGCTACAGTGTTTGTAGCTGCTGACTTTTAAATATTTTTTTTTTAAAGCTGGACCTCCGCTTTAATTTGTTTGAGGAACAAGGGGATGGAAGCCCTGTGCAAGCTTCATGTCAGGACCTGGAGCTTACACAGGTCAAGCGTTCTTTCCCCACCCCCGCTGGGTGGCCAAGCATCCAAGCACCACCCTACCACCAGGGCTTTTTTTTCCCTCGGAGAACAGGGGCAGGTACCCCCCCCCTAATCCTTGTCTCCGCCCTCTACTCACCTGTGAGCACTGTCCATTTGTTCCACCCCCTACCCACCTTTTAGCACTGCCCCTTTTAAAGAATACAGAACCAAGTATCGTTTTTTGGTGCTAAGTAATTTGTATGGAATTTGTTATTAACAAGCAAAGCCGTAAAATAGCCCCTATCAGCAATAATAGATCCCCCCCCAGCAACAATAGACATCCTTCCCTCAACAGTAGATCTTTCCCAGCAACAATTCACCCCTCCCCCAGAGACATAGGACCCCCCACAACACCAATAGATCCTTCACCAGCAACAGCAGACCTCACAAGCACCAATAGATTCCCCACCAGCAATAGTAGCCCACCCAGCACAACAGATCCCCCACCAGCAACAGTAGACCACCCCAGCACAATAGCCCCCCCGTGATAGATCAGCCAGCACACCCCACCACCCCTTGCAACGATTGACATTTCCAGAAACAGTAGACCTTCCCAGAACAATAGATACCGCACCAGCAATAGACCTTCCCAGCACAAAAGATCCCTTCACCAGCAACAGTAGCACTCCCCAGCACAATAGCGCACCCTCCCCTTGTGACAATAGATCGGCCAGCTCACCCCACTACCCCTTGCAACATGAGAACAATAGATCCCCCACCAGTAACAGTAGCCCTTCCCAGCACAATAGTAGACCCCGCACCCCTCCCCTGTGACAATAGATCACCCAGCAGCCAGCACACCCCACCACCCCTTGCAACAATTGACCTTTCCAGAAACCCAAGATCCCCCACTGGCAACAGTAGACCTCCCCAGCACAATAGATCCCCCACCAACAATAGACCTTCCCAGCACAATAGATCCCTCCCCAGCACAATAGTGCACCCCTAACCTGTGACAATAGATCAGCCAGCACACCCCACGCAACATAATGAACTCCCCAGCACAATAGATCTCCCACCAGCAAAAGTAGACCTTCCCAGCACAATAGATCCCCCACCAGCAATAGTAAGTAGACCTTCCCAGCACAATAGATCCCTCGCCAGCAATAGTAGACCCCGCACCCCTCCCCTGTGACAATAGATCACCCAGCAGACAGCACACCCCACCACCCCTTGCAACAATTGACCTTTCCAGAAACATAGGATCCATAGGATCCACCACTGGCAACAGTAGACCTCCCCAGCACAATAGATCCCCCACCAGCAATAGACATTTCCAACACAATAGATCCCTCACCAGCAATAGTCCTAGGCTCATGATCACACAGGGAGATCTTAATAAATTCCCTGCAAGGGGACCCCTTGCTTCATGGAGTAGAGGTACTCCATATACTCTGCTGTTAATGTCCTGCCATGGTAGGTCCTGTGGTCCCCCATTGTCACTCTAACCCCCCCCCCCCCCCCAAACTTGAAGCGGAATTTTCCTATGAATAAATCATTTTCTGCCTCTTCCAGATCTACTTCTGGGAAGCTGCGCGGAAGAACGAGACAGAGAAAGTGAGGACGTTGTTCCTCCCGGAGAGTGGGGTGAAGCTCAAAAACCTGACGGGGTACACCACCTATCTGATCAGCGTGGCGGCATTTAACACGGCCGGAGATGGTCCCCGCAGCCTACCCATCCGTGGCCAGACACAGCAAGCAGGTAAGCTTTACAGAACACATGGGTTTCCTATTCCAGCAATCCATAGATACTCAGCCTCCTGGCTAGGACTTGCAGAACCGCCGCTCTGGCCAACAGGCTCAGTCCATTGTGGGTTCCACATGGACTCTTCAGGAGGGTGGAGCAATGAACTATTGCCAACACCCAACTCAGAAGGGCTGTATCCACCTGCCCAATCAGGGTGCTGGTTATTGGTAAAACCTAGACCCCAGATTGAAGACTTCATCCTTCCCAAGTCTCTGCAAAGCCTCCTGGCTCCAGGAGTTATGGGCGGCACAGTGGGTAGCACTCTCGCCTAGTACAAAGGGTCGCTGGTTCGAATCCCAACCACGACACCGTCTGCCTGGAGTTTGCATGTTCTCCCTGTGCCTGCGTAGGTTTCCTCCGGGTGCTCCGGTTTCCTCCCACACTCCAAAGACATGCTGGTAGGTTAATTGGCTTCTGTCTAAAATTGGCCCTAGTATATGAATGTGAGTTAGGGACCTTAGATTGTAAGCTCCTTGAGGGTAGGGACCGATGTGAATGTAAAACGTATATGTAAAGCGCTGTGTAAATTGACAGCGCTATACAAGTACCATAATAATAATAATCCCAGAGGACACTGAACAACCAGTTTTCTCGGTACCAATCGGTACACAACTGCCCAATCGGTTGCTGGCTAGCGGCAACATATGGACCCAGGATTGGAGACCTCATCCCTCCCAAGTCTATACGATGCCTCTGGGCTCCAGGACCTACCAATCCCAGAGGGTACCAAACACAACTACCCAATCGCGTGCTGGCTAGTGGCAACATATGGACCCAAGATTGGAGGCCTCGTCCCTCCCAAGTCTCTACGACGCTTCTGGGCTCTAGGACCTACTAATCCCAGGGGACACTGTTTTCTCTGTACCAAGCGCACCTGCCCAATCGGGTGCTGGCTAGTGGCAACATATGGATCCAAAATTGGAGACCCCATCCCTCCCAAGTCTCTATGAGCGGCTCGATTGCTATTGCAAGCATCATGAAGGGATGCGCGCCCCCCCCCCCACCGCCTTCCACGGCTTTCCTGTCCCACCAGGAGACCAGAGTGACCAGCTGGCAAGTCCGCAGGCTGGCCAGACAGCCAAGCAAAGCCGGGATCAGCTTTGATCGGCTGTTCGAAACAGTAAACCGTAAGCGATGACATGACATCACTTCCGTTTTATTGGGAAACCATTGGCGCCAGTTTTGAAAAATCGAAAGCATTCAAACACACCGAATCTTGGCGTTTTGAATACTTTTAAGTGCCCCCATTCTTCTGTGCTCGCACCCAAAGGGCGAAAGCACTTGTTGGTCCCCCTATGCCCGCAAACAGCGATCGTCCCACACATGTGAGGTATCGCAGCAAAATAATAAATTGCGTTAATGATGGCTCCAAATAGTATAAAAATCCTTGGGTTTATTAGGTAAAAAAACCTCTTCTTTACAGCAATAAAAAGCCTGAAATTCGGTGTGTCGGCCGGTACACATCAAACAACCCGAAAAGAGGTGGTGACGTCAGCACGTCGATCCACCCTACGCGTTTCGTCACAGATGACATCGTCCTGGGGCATTGCATCCGCCCAGTCAGGGTGCTAGCTGGTGGAAAAACATAGACCCCAGGATTGGAGCCTTCCTCCCTTCCAAGTCTCTACAAAGCCTCCGGGCTCTAGGCCGCAAACCAGGATTTATTAGTTCCAGCGGACCATATGTATGGTATATCTAAGAAAAATTTAAGAATTTTGTGAGTGTCTGTAACCTGAAGACAAAAGGGGTTTTTCAGTCATTTTACAAGGATTGCAATTGTTATATCTAAGGAGAGAAAAGCAAAGAGAAAATAAAAAAATACAAAAAGAAAGAAAGGGAGACAGAAAACAGTGTGAGGGATACATTGCCTTTCCTTGCTGTATTGCATTGTGGATTTTCATAACACTTTGAGATAAAATTGACTCTTAACCATTCCAGCCTTCCTTCGCTGCTCCTTCCAGCTTCAGCACACCGTCCTCCGCCGCCTGGAAAGGGTTGAATTCCTGCGAGTGTTGCGTAATCCCAGCCATGTCTCTGGGCTCCCTCAGAGCAGCGAGTCTCCCCCTAAAGCAAAATGTTGCAGTCATCACCCTGCCCCGAGATTGCCATGTCACATTAGTCACATTTCCACAAACCGCTAAGAGAAGTCTCTGAGCCTCATCCGCTCTGACACCCGCTCGTTTATCCCATTTAGAGTTGTTTATCTTGATGGCTGCACAACGGAAGGTTCCGTATTCGGTCCATGACTTGTCAGGGCATCAACTCGTCCAGGGGCCTCCCTGTTGCCAAGGCACCAGCCACAGCGTGGAGCCGTCTCTTAGACAAAATGGCCGGCTGTGGCTGGGCTTCATGTATTTTGTATCTGCGTTGTCTGAAGCCAGTGATTGAACTCGAACAGACCTATAACCACTTCAGCCCCCAGGAGGATTCGGCTGCCCAATAACCGGGCCATTTTTTTGCGATTCGGCACTGCGTCGCTTTAACTGACAATTGCGCGGTCGCGGGACGTGGCTCCCAAACAAAATTTACGTCCTTATTTCCCCACTAATAGAGCTTTCTTTTGATGTTATTTGATCACCTCTGCGTTTATTTTTTGCGCTATAAACAAAAAAAAAAAAAAAATTTGAATAAAAAAGCAATATTTTTTGCTATAATAAAAATCCCCCAAAAATATATTTAAAAATAAAAAAAAATGTCCTCAGTTTAGGCCGATATGTATTCTTCTACATATTTTTGGTAAAAAAAAAAAAAAAAAAATTGCAATAAGAGTTTATTGATTGTTTTGCGCAAAAGTTATAGCGTCTACAAAATAGGGGATAGTTTTATGGCATTTTTTTTTTTATTATTCGAAATGGCGGCGATCTGCTATTTTTATCGGGACTGCGACATTATGGCGGACACATCGGACACTTTTTGATGCTATTTTGGGACCATTGTCATTTATATAGCGATCAGTGCTATAAAAATGCACTGATTACTGTGTAAATGACACTGGCAGGGAAGGGGTTAACCACTAGGGGGCGATGAAGGGGTTAAGTGTATCCTAGGGTGTGATTCTAACTGTATGGGGGGCGTGGCTACGAGTGACACATCACTGATCACTGCTCCCGATTACAGGGAGCAGAAGATCAGTGTCCTGTCACAAGGCAGAACAGGGAGATGCTTGTTTACACAGGCATCCCCCCGTTCTGCAGCTCCGTGACACGATTGCAGGACACCGGCGGACATTGAGACCGCGGGTACGGTCACGGAGCTCATGGCGGGTGCGTGCGCCCGCACAGCGGGCTTTTCAAAGCAACGTACGGATACATTGCTTTGCCTAGCCAAGTCATTCTGCCGACGTATAAATGCGTGAAGCGGTCGGCAAGTGGTTAAGGAAGTTCAAAGGGAAGGGACAATGTGCAAAGTGCCCAAGAGTTCACTAGGAGATGATCCAATACAAGGGAATACTTCCCTTAATCCACCGTCACCTGGCTGCCACTGGACTGTGGATTAAGAGTCCAGTGGCAGCCAGGTGACGGTTCCTCCAATCCCCAGCGCCAGAATGTGGGCAGGCACACCTATACTATCATGTGCAATGTATTGTATGTGGGGACATCTGCAAAAGGGGTAACAAGATTGGTCGGTTAACCAGTTGGAAGAAGTGGGGACCAAGTATCAATTCCGGAATCACCAGAGTGAAGGACAGCACAGCCATGGATTTAGGTATTACCTAGATTTAGACAAGTATCTAAAACTTGCGCTGTGTTCCTGCAAGCAATGTTTCAAGAACTGGACAGAACATTCAAAATGAGGTCTAACTAAAGATCTATATGTAGCGGGGTCTCCTTTAAGGCCCCGGGACTACGTTACCCAGAACACCGTTCGGCACCCAGAGTGCAATTAGCCACCGCAGAGACTCATGGGAGGGGCTATTTGAGGAGGTGAGGCGGAGCTCGGTTTCTTTGGGCACCGCGCTGCAAGAAAGAGTTTCTTCCTGTGCGGATCTGCTGCAGTGCAAGGCCTGAAGCCTGAGCCTTGCGCAACTTCCAAAGAGCCTTCCACCCCACTGCGGAGCCTGGGTGGCACAGGACTTGTGGAGTGAGGACATCAGTTAGATCGGGGACCCGATCGTTGCAGACGCTGTGTGCGGAGGCACAGCAGGTGGAAGTCCCGGACTGGGATCGCGTCTGGAGTGGTGAGCGAGCACTTGCTCAAACCAATAGACTGTACCGTGTTTAGGCCTATAGACTGCCTTGGCCCACCTATCGTTGTTTGTTGTTCCATTAGGAGACCCGTAACAGGACAGAGTTAAAGGGTCTCCAGTATAGTGTTCGTTGAGACTGCCTACTTGTGGATTACAAATTCTATTTCATCAAGTGCACCACCGAAAGTTTGCATGCGAAGAAATAACCAGTGAAAAGACTGAGATTTCTTCTATGTCAGGCCTGACCAGGGAGGAGAGTGATATTGTTTAGTGCGCCACAGGGCGCGCACACCATAATAGCTGCGCGCGGTGGGTTACCGTGCTGGGCCATTGTTGTGTGCTACACTTATTGCTGCAGGGCTCTGCAAGCAAGTTGCATGTGTTATGTTCTGCCTATACTTTTGAGACAAAAGTAAAACTGTTATATTTGATCTCTCGTCTCAGTGTGTTCTCTTATTGTAAAAGAGGTTACTTCTTGAAATACTAAATTGCATGTGATAAGTTTAACCCTAGACTAACTGTGCCAGAGTGGGTCGAGTAAGATTGCCGGGGGTTGGCGGTGTTGTACACAGGGCCCGAAATCAAACCAGCTGCTCTCTTAACTGGGGGTAGCGCTACATATAGAAGGGGAAACAGGACCTCCTTCCTCCTGCTGGTGATCCCTCTAGTGATATAAAGATCTATATAGAGGAATCAGGACCTCCTTCCTCCTGCTGGTGACCCCTCTAGTGATATAAAGATCTATATAGAGGAATCAGGACCTCCTTCCTCCTGCTGGTGATCCCTCTAGTGATATAAAGATCTATATAGAGGAATCAGGACCTCCTTCCTCCTGCTGGTGATCCCTCTAGTGATATAAAGATCTATATAGAGGAATCAGGACCTCCTTCCTCCTGCTGGTGACCCCTCTAGTGATATAAAGATCTATATAGAGGAATCAGGACCTCCTCCCTCCTGCTGGTGATCCCTCTAGTGATATAAAGATCTATATAGAGGAATCAGGACCTCCTTCCTCCTGCTGGTGATCCCTCTAGTGATATAAATGTAGCGGGGTGTTCCCCTATAATGGGAAGAGACTACATCACCCATAACCCCATTCTTCACATGTTCCACCGCAGAGACTCATGGGAGGGGTTATAAAAGGAGGAGGCGAGGCCGGGCTCGGCCTCTTTGGGACACGAGACTTCACAGACGGATCCTCCTGTGTGGATGTGTCGGAGTGAAGGCCTGAAGCCTGAGGCCTTGCTCTGCACCAAAGAGCCTTCCACCCCCCCCTCTGCGAGCCTGGGTGGCATCTGACTTTGTGCGCTACAGCCTTGTCGGATCGGGGGCCCGATCGTTGGAGAGATCGAGTGTGTGTGACACGGCCGGTGGAGGTTTCCCGGACTGGATCCGTAGTCCGGCGGGTGAGAGGGCATAAGCCCAGCTAAGATACTGTTACTGTATATAGGCCTATAGACTGCCGTGGCCTACAAGTTATTTTGATACCCCTATTGAAGAGCCTTGTCAGAACTGAGCCTGCGGCTTTATTTAACCAAGTTCTATACCCCTTGGATTACAAAGTTATACTCTGTTTAAAGTGCACCACCATTACAGACCTGCCGGTGAAGAAAGAAGGACTAAGTTAAATATTAGAACCAGGCCTGGTGGGGATTCTAGCGTGTTTGATTACTGCGCCATAGGGCACTTAGTTAACGGTCGCCCGTATGGCGCACCTGTAGCGTGTGTTACTACATAGTGTGTTAGAGTGGCAGGACGCTGCCCTTAGGAGTGAATATCTTGAACTGTGATTACTGTTACCCCCTTTATCCATATTGAGAAAATAAGTAAAACCCTTTATCTATTACAATTCATTACTGTGTCCTGGCTTAGTTATTATATTGCATAGGATATATCATTGATTGTTAGTACTAGCTGTGCCAGAAGGGGGTAGAGCCTATTGCCGGGGGTTGGCGGAGCTGCACTCAGGGCCCAAATCTAATTATGCGGCCTCCTTAGTTGGAGGTATCGCTACATAAAGATCTATATAGAGGAATCAGGACCTCCTTCCCCCTGCTGGTGACCCCTCTAGTGATATAAAGATCTATATAGAGGAATCAGGACCCCCTTCCTCCTGCTGGTGACCCCTCTAGTGATGTAAAGATCTATATAGAGGAATCAGGACCTCCTTCCTCCTGCTGGTGACCCCTCTAGTGATATAAAGATCTATATAGATCTTTCGGGATCTCTTTCCTCCTGCTGGTGACCCCTGTAGTGTAGGGTGACCAGACATCCCCTGTTTCCGGGGACAGTCCCCGGATTGAGGACACTGTCCCCGGACCAAGTCTGTCTCAGGTTTTGTCCCCGGATTTCAGTGGTGTAGTATAGGGGGGGGGGCAGGCAGTACTCTCGCCCGGGCGCAACATTTAGGGGGAGGGGGAATTATTACTGTTCCCCCAGAAGTGTGAAGTGTTGCGGCCATGTGCAGCATGCCTCCCTCGGCCCCCTACATCTCCGATGAGGCATGTCCCGACTCCCAGGCATTGCTCTGCAGCACCTTCATCCCTGTCAATGGACTCCTGTGGTCCAGCCTCTCCCACATGATCCCTCTGGTGTCGGTGGCCCGTGTGTGAGATCGGTGGAGGGGGAGTGTTGCTCCAAAGAATGATCATGAAGGCGATAGAGAGGTGAGCAAAATCAACTGATCTACATTGTACATGTGTGTGTGAAGGGGGGGGGATGTGAGTAGTGCAGGAAGCAGAAGTCAGGTAGGTCAGTGTAGGGATCAGGTAGGCCAATGTAGTGGTCAGGTAGGTCAGTATAGGAATCAGGTAGGTCAGTGTAGGAATAGGGTAGGTCAGGTAGGCCAATGTAGTGGTCAGGTAGGCCAATGTAGTGGTCAGGTAGGTCAGTGTAGGAATCAGGTAGGTCAGTGTAGGAATAGGGTAGGTCAGGTAGGTCAGTGTAGGGATCAGGTAGGCCAATGTAGTGGTCAGGTAGGTCAGTGTAGGAATCAGGTAGGTCTCAGTGTAAAGATCAGGCAGGCCAATGTAGTGGCCAGGTAGGTCAGTGTAGGGATCAGGTAGGCCAATGTAGTGGTCAGGTAGGTCAGTATAGGGATCAGGTAGGCCAATGTATTGGTCAGGTAGGTCAGTATAGGAATCAGGTAGGTCAGTGTAGGAATCAGGCAGGTCAGGTAGGCCAATGTAGTGGTCAGGTAGGTCAGTATAGGAATCAGGTAGGTCAGTGTAGGGATCAGGTAGGTCAGTGTAGGAATCAGGTAGGTCTCAGTGTAAAGATCAGGCAGGCCAATGTAGTGGCCAGGTAGGTCAGTATAGTGATCAGGTAGGCCAATGTAGTGGTCAGGTAGGTCAGTGTAGGGATCAGGTAGGCCAATGTAGTGGTCAGGTAGGTCAGTATAGGGATCAGGTAGGCCAATGTAGTGGTCAGGTAGGTCAGTATAGGAATCAGGTAGGTCAGTGTAGGGATCAGGTAGGTCAGTATAGGGATCAGGTAGGCCAATGTATTGGTCAGGTAGGTCAGTATAGGAATCAGGTAGGCCAATGTAGTGGTCAGGTAGGTCAGTGTAGGGATCAGGTAGGCCAATGTAGTGGTCAGGTAGGTCAGTATAGGAATCAGGTAGGTCAGTGTAGGAATCAGGTAGGTCAGTGTAAAGATCAGGTAGGCCAATGTATTGGTCAGGTAGGTCAGTATAGGAATCAGGTAGGTCAGTGTAGGAATCAGGTAGGCCAATGTAGTGGTCAGGTAGGTCAGTGTAAAGATCAGGTAGGCCAATGTAGTGGTCAGGTAGGTCAGTATAGGAATCGGGTAGGTCAGTGTAGGGATCAGGTAGGCCAATGTAGTGGTCAGGTAGGTCAATGTAGTGGTTAGGTAGGTCAATGTAGTGGTCAGGTAGGTCAATGTAGTGGTCAGGTAGGTCAGTGTAGGGATCAGGTAGGCCAATGTAGTGGTCAGGTAGGTCAGTATAGAAATCAGGTAGGTCAGTGTAGGGATCAGGTAGGCCAATGTAGTGGTCAGGTAGGTCAGTATAGGAATCAGGTAGGTCAGTATAGGAATCAGGTAGGTCAGTATAGGAATCAGGTAGGTCAGTATAGGAATCAGGTAGGGCAGTGTAGGGATCAGGTAGGCCAATGTAGTGGTTAGGTAGGTCAATGTAGTGGTCAGGTAGGTCAATGTAGTGGTCAGGTAGGCCAATGTAGTGGTTAGGTAGGTCAGTATAGGGATCAGGTAGGCCAATGTAGTGGTCAGGTAGGTCAGTATAGGGATCAGGTAGGTCAGTATAGGAATCAGGTAGGTCAGTATAGGAATCAGGTAGGTCAGTGTAGGGATCAGGTAGGTCAGTGTAGGGATCAGGTAGGTCAGTGTAGGGATCAGGTAGGTCAGTATAGGAATTAGGTAGGTCAGTATAGGAATCAGGTAGGTCAGTGTAGGGATCAGGTAGGCCAATGTAGTGGTTAGGTAGGTCAATGTAGTGGTTAGGTAGGTCAATGTAGTGGTCAGGTAGGTCAGTATAGGGATCAGGTAGGCCAATGTAGTGGTCAGGTAGGTCAGTATAGGAATCAGGTAGGTCAGTGTAGGGATCAGGTAGGTCAGTGTAGGGATCAGGTAGGTCAGTGTAGGGATCAGGTAGGTCAGTGTAGGGATCAGGTAGGTCAGTGTAAAGATCAGGTAGGTCAGTGTAAAGATCAGGTAGGTCAGTATAGGAATTAGGTAGGTCAGTATAGGAATCAGGTAGGTCAGTGTAGGGATCAGGTAGGCCAATGTAGTGGTTAGGTAGGTCAATGTAGTGGTTAGGTAGGTCAATGTAGTGGTCAGGTAGGTCAATGTAGTGGTCAGGTAGGTCAGTATAGGGATCAGGTAGGCCAATGTAGTGGTCAGGTAGGTCAGTATAGGAATCAGGTAGGTCAGTATAGGAATCAGGTAGGTCAGTATAGGAATCAGGTAGGTCAGTGTAGGGATCAGGTAGGTCAGTGTAGGGATCAGGTAGGTCAGTATAGGAATTAGGTAGGTCAGTGTAAAGATCAGGCAGGCCAATGTAGGGATCAGGTAGGTCAGTGTAGGCCAATGTAGTGGTGGGGTAGGTCAGCTTATAAAATACTTTACCATTTCCCAAAAAAAAAAAAAAAATGTCCCCGGATTTCATCTTAAAAATCTGGTCACCTTACTGTAGTGATGCCCCCCCCCCCCCCCCCAATTCTACTTTTCCGGCTGCGTGGCTACATCATTTGCCGTTTTTGACACTTTGTAACCTCTTGAAGCATTGGAATGAAAGCCGCATGTGTGGTGCGAATCTCCCCGCAGTCCTGGCCGTGTGATCCAGTTTTTCTCAGAGTTGTTGGAACACACAATCCTCGGAGGATAGACTGGTCCGGTGACATTTCTGAGCGCTGACACACAGTTTGCCCAGCGGTGATTACCAGACGAGACGCAGTGAAGGAATTTTACAGAAAATCACGACAGGTGTGATGGGACATGAGGAGCGCGGCTGTCAATCCGCTCGGTTGGTGTCCTTCCAATGACCCAACCACAGAAAACACAAAGAGAGAAGTGAAAATCCCCAGTACTCTCCATAATGTGACTTCTTTCTGCACGTCTTAGGAGAACAATGGTCACATTTTCATAGACTTGAGATGTTACTGTGTGAAAAATGTTCCAAAGGGAAATATACAGGACTTGTTGCCACAGCAACTCTGGTTTTATCATCTCATGCTTGAAAATCGAGAGAAGGAGAAATGCTGTGGGAATGGAACCTCGGAGCTAAAACAAAGCCATTGCCAGCTTTGATACTTCTCTAGTTTATGATACAACAACAGGTACACTTTACTTCCAGATTTCAACAGTGAAGGGCCCCTATAGGCAACTGCATGTCTCCTTTAGATCAGGGGTCTCCAAACTTACTAAACTAAGGGCCAGTTTACTGTGCTTCAGACTGTGACCAGTGGGAGCAGAAAATGCCCTGGCAGCAATGGGCACAACCATAAACATTGGTTTGAATGGAAGGAATAGTGCCCCATCGATGGTGTCAGTGGGTGGCCCAGTGCCCCCATCAATGGTGTCACTTGGTAGCATAGTTCCCCCATCAATGGTGTCACTTGGTAGCATTGTGCCCCCCCATCAATGGTGTCACTTGGTAGCATTGTGCCCCCCCATCAATGGTGTCACTTGGTAGCATTGTGCCCCCCCCATCAATGGTGTCACTTGGTAGCATTGTGCCCCCCCCATCAATGGTGTCACTTGGTAGCATAGTTCCCCCATCAATGGTGTCACTTGGTAGCATAGTGCCCCCATCAATGGTGTCACTTGGTAGCATAGTTCCCCCATCAATGGTGTCACTTGGTAGCATTGTGCCCCCATCAATGGTGTCACTTGGTAGCATAGTGCCCCATCAATGGTGTCACTTGGTAGCATAGTGCCCCCATCAATGGTGTCACTTGGTAGCATAGTGCCCCCATCAATGGTGTCACTTGGTACCATAGTGCCCCATCAATGGTGTCACTTGGTACCATAGTGCCCCATCAATGGTGTCACTTGGTACCATAGTGCCCCATCAATGGTGTCACTTGGTACCATAGTGCCCCATCAATGGTGTCACTTGGTACCATAGTGCCCCATCAATGGTGTCACTTGGTAGCATGGTGTCAGTTGGTGGCCTAGTGCCCAATCAATGGTGTCAGTTGGTGGCCTAGTGCCCCATCCATGGCATCAGTTGGTGGATTGGGAAAAACGTTGCCGGGTCTGATGAGTCTGGATTTTAGCTCCGACATTCAGATTGTGGAGTCAGAATTTGGCGCATGGATCCATCCTGCCTTCTATCACCAGTTCAGGCTGGTGGTGGGGGTGTAATGGTGTGGGGGTGGGTTGGGCACACTTTGGGCCCCTGAGTAAAAATTGAGCATCATTTACACACCACGGCCTACCTGAGTATTGTTGCTGACCATGTCCATCCCTTTATGACTACAGTGTCCCCATCTTCTGATGGCTCCTTCCAGCAGGATAATGCACCATGTCACAAAGCTCCAATCATCTCACCACTGGACAATGAGGTCCCTGCACTCCAATGGCCTCCACACTCACCACATCTCATCCAATAGAGCACATTTGGGATGTGGTGGAACAGGAGATTGGCATCATGGATGTGCAGCCGACAAATCTGCAGCAACTGTGTGATGCCATCATGTCGCTATGGAGCAAAATCTCTGAGGAACGTTTCCAACACCTTGTTGTATCTATTCCACCAACAATGAAGGCAAAAGGGGGTCCAACCCGGTACTAGCAAGGTGGACCTAATAAAGTGGCCAGTGAGTGGATATCTAGTTGTTTGCACGGAGTTCAGGTGTGAGTTTGTAAAGCTCTGTGTATAATAAAGAATTAAATTATTATTTTTTTTCATAAAATACCGGTCGTTTTCATCTTTTTTTGCATCTCTTTGCTGCTGGTCTCCTTCTGCTTCTTTTCAGCCACTTCCCGTCTACCTGCACTCAGTCGCTCCTCCAGTGCCTTCCCTATACAGACAATTCCACATTTTATTTCTTTTTTTTTATTATCTTGCAGCTCCCAGCGCCCCTGCGTCCATTCGATTCAGCGAGCTGACCACAACCTCCGTGAACGTCTCCTGGGACTCCCCTGTGTACCCCAATGGAATTCTGGAAGGGTACCGGCTGGTCTATGAGCCCTGCACCCCAGTAGATGGTAAGTCGCCTCCCCCCTCCCCCGGTGATACACAAAAAAGGTGAGATTTTGGGGAGTTCATTTCGGTTGGTTTCGCCTTTTCTGAGCCTCAACTGAGATATAATGGGGGGGGGGGGGGGGGTGGAAGGATTTCACGTCTCTGGTCTCTGGCTATTCGCAGAAGAGCCTCCTTGAGTTTGTAGTATTTGGCAGAAGAAGACGAGCCGGAGCCCCAGGAGGTCGTTTCCACGCCGGCGTTCTCTGGGCCGCTCTACGGCAAAATAAAAAGCAGAACGAACGTCTGTGCCAAATGGCTGCATCAGCCGAGTTTTAAATAAATCTTTCATATTGGAAACCTCCAGATTTTATCAAGAAAGTCGACAAAATGTACCGAGGTTCCTCTTCAAGGTCCTCATCAGTGGCGGCTGGTGCTCAAAAATTTTTTTGGGGGGGGGGGGGGGCGCAAACAAACTGAAAAAAAAATAAAAAATCATCAATTGCCGCCACTGTGCCCATTAAACGCAGCCACCGTGCCCAAACGCCACCAGTTTGCCCCCCCCCAAATGCAGCCAGTTTGCCCCCCCAAATGCAGCCAGTTTGCCCCCCAAATGCAGCCAGTTTGCCCCCCCCAAATGCAGCCAGTTTGCCCCCCCCAAATGCAGCCAGTTTGCCCCCCCAAATGCAGCCAGTTTGCCCCCCCCAAATGTAGCCAGTTTGTCCCCAAATGCAGCCAGTTTGCCCCCCCCAAATGCAGCCAGATTGCCCCCCCAAATGCAGCCAGTTTGTCCCCAAATGCAGCCAGGTTCCCCCTAAATGCAGCCAATCCCCCCCCCCCCCCCAGCCCTGCACTTACCTTCCTCGGGTCAGCGCCGTCCTCCTTCCGTCCTCGATGTCTTCTCCCGCCCTCAATGTCGCTTCAGCCAATCAGGTTACCGGTAACCAGACCCGGTGAACCTGATTGGCTGAGACGCCTGTCGGTGTTAACCAAGGAACGCACCCCCTGTGCGTCCCCTGGTTAACTATTTGGAAGCCGATTACAGCCCTCAGGCTGTAATCGGGAAGCCTATCAGAGCCGCTGGCTCTAATAGACACTTTCAAAAACCAACCAGCTGCTATTATTCAGATGGCCGGCGCTCAACAGGAGGCCGGCCATCTGAATAGTGGGGCGGCAGCGGCGGCGACAATACATAGGTTCATGCAATGCATGAATCTATGTATTGTTGTTGTGAGTGACGGGCGCAGGAGAGAGAGGGGGCGGCGCTCCTGCGCCCACTATGGATGCACCGCCACTGGTCCTCATGTTTACAGCCATTGGTATGACACACATGGGGTTTGTTTACTAAAGACCAAAAGACTGTAAACTTTGCCAAGTGCAGTTTCTCCAGAGCTTAGTAAACAGAGGTAAAGCTTCACTTTGCAAAAAGTACCCAATCAGGTGCAAGGAAATAAAATAAAAAAAAAAATGCATTTTTGCTTGCACATGATTGGACATTGGAAGTCAGCAGAGCTTTTGCCAGTGGCGGCCCGTCCGTTAACCACTTCAGCCCCGGAGGATTTGGCTGTTTCAAGACCGGGCCATTTTTTTGCGATTCAGCACTGCGTCGCTTTAACTGACAATTGCGCGGTCGTGCGACGTGGCTCCCAAACAGAAATGATGTCCTTTTTTTCCCACAAATAGAGCTTTCTTTTGGTGGTATTTGCGGTTTTTATTTTTTGTGCTACAAAACAAAAAAAGAACGACAATTAAAAAAAAAGCAATATTTTTTACTTTTTGCTAAAATAAATAAACCCAAAAAATATATAAAAAATAATAATTTCTTCCTCAGTTTAGGCCGATACGTATTCTACATATTTTTGATAAAAAAAAAAAAATCGCAATAAGCGTATATTGATTGGTTTGCGCAAAAGTTATATCTTCTACAAAATAGGGGATAGATTTATGGCATTTTTATTAATATTTTTTTTTTTTTTTACTAGTAATGGCGGCGATCAGCGATTTTTATCGTGACTGCGACATTATGGCGGACACATCGGACACTTTTGACACTATTTTGGGACCATTGTCATTTATACAGCGATCAGTTCTATAAAAATACATTGATTACTGTGTAAATGTGACTGGCAGTGTGTCCTAGGGAGTGATTCTAACTGTGAGGGGGATGGGCTACATGTGACACGACACTGATCACTGCTCCCGATGACAAGGAGCAGTAGATCAGTGTCCTGTCACAAGGCAGAACAGGGAAATGCCTTGTTTACATAGGCATCTCCCCGTTCTGCCTCTCCGTGACACGATGGCGGGACACCGGCGGACATAGAGTCCGTGGGTCCCGCGGGCACAGTCACGGAGCTCGCGGCAGGGGCGTGCGCGCCCGGCGGCAGATTTAAAGGGACGTACAGGTACGTCCCTTTGCGCAGCCATGCCATTCTGCCGACGTAAAAGTACATGTGCCGTCGGCAAGTGGTTAAGGGCGCACGGGCGCCGCCCCCTATATCACACCACCCCCTCTATGTAGAATGGATAGATTCATGCATAGCATGACTGCAGATAAACAGGTACAACTTCTGAAGGAGGATTTGTTTCAGCTCTGTGCATCACCTGAGGCCAGTCCCTTCACTTTAAAGAGGAACTGCAGTCTGCTCACATAATTTGTAATAAAAACATCTTTGCCATTCTGAAACTTCCCTCCAACCACTTTGCATATTATTTAATATATACTGCGATTCTGTACGTGCCAAATATGCTGCAGAAATCTCCCTCCGCTGAGTCTGGCTGCAGCCATTTTAACTGTGGGCAGCTGAAGCTGCTGCCTGTTCACTTCCTGGATTTACTCAGACACACAGAGGCACGCCTCCAGCTCTACAGCTCTCATTGGCCCTCTTATGACTCTATCAATCTTACTTCAAGAAAATATGTGTGCAAAAATAGCGTTGTATAGTGAACCATCACTAACTCAGTATGCCAATACCAACTTTATTCCTAGTAAGAACTCAGGAATGCCCATCCCCCACCCTCCATCTCTAGGTAATGGCACCTCTGTTGGAATGCAAAGGGGACATGGCTGAACTGCATTAGCAGCCAATCAGAAAACACTTCCTTGTTCTGACTTTTGTGGACTAAAGGTGGGATTGGACTGGACGCTGACGGTGATGCAGTCTTTGTGTTTTGCACTACATTATTAAATAAAGATAAGTAAATGTTTGTATTTCTGATATCCCCTCCCCCAGGAATTAGTAAGATAGTGACGGTGGATGTGAAGGGGAACAGCCCCCTGTGGATGAAACTGAAGGACCTCACTGAGGGAGTGACCTACCGTTTCCGGATACGAGCAAAAACCTTCATCTATGGGCCGGACTTGGAAGCCAATGTGACCACCGGACCTGCTGACGGTAAACGTCTTCCAGTACATGAGATCTAGGAGGGGTGTGATTGATAGCCGAGCCTTTCATTCCAGAATACAAGTGTAACATATCGTGCTGTAATCCAGAAGAAATATCAGAGGAATGCTCCGAATAATCTGCCAGTTGTTTTATCTCCTTAAATATAACTTTACCTCTCTGAGAGGAAGGAAGAATGGTGGGAAGGCACATCCCTTTCCTTTAACACCCTTCCTTTTCATTCAACTCTCCTTCCCTCTTTTCCCACTTTCCTTCCTTCCTCATTTTCCTTCTCTTACTCATCTTCCTTCACTTCCATCCATCCTTTTCTTCCTCCCCCTCTCTCTTTCCTTTTATCCTGCTTTACTTCCTTCCTCATCTTCCTTCACTTCCACCCATCCTTTTCTTCTTCCCCTTCTCCCTTTCTATTTATTCTTGCCTTTTTTTTCCTCTTCTTCCCTCCCTTTTTTTCCTTCTCACCTTTCCTTCCTTCACTTCTTATCTTCCTTAATTTTTCCATCCTCCTTTACCTTCTATCCTTTCTTCCCTTTACTTCCAAACCTTTCTTCCCACCTTTCCTTTCTTTCCCTCCCTTTTTTTACTTTCCATCCTTTAGCACCTGCCTTTCTTATTATTATTTCCTTCCAACCTTTACATCCCACATTCCTTCCTATATTTCCTTCCTTTTTCCCACCTTTCTATCCTTCCCTCCTTTGCTTTCCTCCCTTTTTCTTCCCACCTTATTTAGCGCATTTCTTTCCTTACCACCTACCTTCTCTCTCTCTCTCTCTCTCTCTCTCTCTCTCTCTGCAGGAAAGAAGCCTCCCTATCCCTCCTCTTCTCCCCTCCCTCCCCCCTCCCTCTCTCCCTCCCTCTCTCCCTCCCTCCCCCCTCTCCCTCCCCCCCTCTCTCCCTCTCCCTTCCCCCCCTCTCTCCCTCTCCCTTCCCCCCCTCTATCCCTCCCCCCTCTCCCCCTCCCCCCCTCCCCCCCTCCCCCCCTCTCCCTCCCCCTCCCCCCCTCTCCCTCTCTCCCTCCCCCTCCATCCCTCTCCCTCTCCCTCCATCCCTCTATATATATGCAGGAAAGAAGCCTCCCTATCCCTCTCTCTCGCTGCAGGAAAGAAGCCTCCCTATCCCTCCTCTTCTCCTCTCTCTCTCTCTCTCTCTCTCCCCCCCTCTCTCTCTCTCTCTTCCTCCATCTCTCTCCCTCTCTCTATATATATATGCAGGAAAGAAGCCTCCCTATCACTCTCTCTCTATATATATCCTCTCCTTACATCTCCCACGTTTCTTCCTTTACTTCCTATCTGTTGTCCTCTCTACCTTCTCTGCTTCTCACTTTCCTTCCTTCCCTCAAAGGCTCCTTCCCATCTTCCTTCCCATCCTTTTATTTCCACCTTCCTTTCTCTCCTTCCCTCCCTTCTTTCCTTCACTTCCCATCTTTCTTCATTTTTTTCTCTTCCACCTTCCTTTTGTTCCAACCTTCCTAAATTTCCTTTCTTCTTCCCTGCTTCCCACTTTCTTTTCCTCCCAGCTTTCCAATTTCCTTTTCTTCCTTTCATTCTTTCCTTCCTTTTCTTCCCACCTTCATTTCTCTCCTTCCCTCTCTTCTTGCCTTCTCACTATTCCTTGCTTCACTTCCCATCCTCCTTAATTTTTTTTCCCTTCCACCTTCCTTAACTTCTATCCTTTCTTCCCTTTGCTTCCTACCTTCCATTTCTTCTTTCCCACCTTCCTCTTCTTCTCTGCTTTTCCCACTTTCCATCCTTCCCTCAAATGTTTCTTTCCCACTTTCCTTCTCTTCCTTTCATTCTTTCCTTCTCTTCCTTTCATTCTTTCCTTTTATTCCCACCTTCCTTTCTCTCCTTCCCTCCCTTCTTTCCTTCACTTCCCATCTTCCTTCATTTTTTTTTCTCTTCCACCTTTCTTACCTTCCCAACTTCCTACCTTTCCTTCCTTCTTCCCTGCTTCCCACTTTCCTTCCCTCCCATCTTTCTAATTTCCTTTTCTTCCTTTTCTTCTTTCTTTCCTTTTATTCCCACCTTCCTTTCTCTCCTTCCCTCCCTTCTTTCATTCTCACTATTCCTTATTTTCTTCCCATCCTCCTTCATTTTTTTCCCTTCCACCTTCCTTAACTTCTATCCTTTCTTCCCTTTGCTTCCCACCTTCCTACCTTCCATTCCTTCTTTCCCACCATCCTATTCTTCCCCGCTTCCCACTTTCCATCCTTCCCTCAAACGTTCCTTCCAACTTTCCTTCCTTTTATTCCCACCTTTCTTTCTCTCCTTCCCACCCTTCTTTCCTTCTCTTCCTTTTATTCCCACCCTTCTTTCCTTCACTTACCACCCTTCTTTCCTTCACTTCCCATCTTCCTTCATTTTTTCTTCCTTCCACCTTCCTTAAACTTCTATCCTTATTTCCCTTTCCTTCCCACCTTTTCCATTTTCCTCTATTTCCCTGCTTCCCACCTTCCTTCATTCGGCAAATCAAGGACTAGAACACCTCTGTAGATAGTGGTGATAGCACACCTTGTTCTATGAAGTGTGTTCAGATCTCCATTCCATCCAGTTGGATATATTCCATCCAGTCCTTGATTCAGCAGTGTCCATAATGCCAGAGAACGTACATTTGGTCATAGAGACTCCTACAGACTGTAATAACCCAAAAAATAAAGAGATTCCACTTTCCTGCATCTTATAAATTTGACCGGAATTATTCAGCCGTTTATCAATTTTGTTTAATGGTATTCTTCCAGGAGCGCCAGGACCACCAGGAGTGCCGTCCATCTCCCGATACGGCTCATTAATCGCCATCCAATGGTCAAATGGAGATCCAGGAAGGAGCCCGATCACCAGATACGTTATAGAGGCCCGGCCTTCAGGTAGGCCCCTAATTTATATGCAGTTTCTTGCTCTTGGCACACAGTATATCTTATAAGGAATGTAGCTCTTTAGCAAACATAAGACTCTCTAGTATTTTTCAGCCAAACCTTTAGGAAAAGTAAAGCGTGCTGCTTACAGGACAACCATCTTCTACTAAAGCTGAGCACAGATATTACAATCTGGCTGTACAATCGCCTTTGGATTGTACAACTATATAGTGCACAGTGGAGCCGATTGGATATGAAGTGAATGGCGGACCCTCACACTGTTGATTTCTTATGATCATCGGCCCCATCTAGTGGCCATATAGTGTTTTGTTTTTTTTTTACCCTGAAATACCCCAATCAGGAAAATACTAATTATGGCCACCGGATGGAGCTGATGAGGAAATCAACCCATGCATTATATTGTTAGAATTCATGATGACTGGGCAAATGCCTGTGACGTTCGTGCAGCTAATGTTTTTATCAATAGGAAAACATTTGGTTCTACAAGCTGTTACTTGTTACAAAACAGTGACAAGCCACGTACTTCTCTCATGGCAGGCTTTCTTTAACACTGTAAATTTCCTGCCTGGCATTGCCTAGGCATACGTTTCTGAGAAATCAGCCTACCGGTTCATTAGGAGATAGTAGCGGGACTAAATATTTTGTCTTGACCAACAAGCTGACTATCTACAGGTGCACTTTGTTTTGATCATGAGGATAATAATAAAGCGATGTTGTCTCTCCTCTACCAAGATGAAGGATTATGGGACATTCTCATCAAGGACATCCCAAAGGAGGCCACATCCTACACCTTCAACATAGACATCCTGAAGCAGGGCGTCAGCTACGACTTCCGCGTCTTTGCCGTCAACGATTACGGATATGGGACCCCCAGCCCCCCCTCTACATCCGTCGCAGGTAAAAAAGATCGTTTTCTAAACGACAATCACAGATAAGAGCAGAGAACAGCAGACGTGTCATGTATGAATGAATGGAGTCTGATGGAAGAAATTGCTGTGCTGCTCTGAACAACCAAACAAGCTTTCGGCTTTTGCAAGGCATTTGATTGGCTGTTATGGGTGACATAGACCAGGGAACCTCAAACTACGGCCCTCCAGCTGTTGCGGAACTACAAATCCCATGAGGCATTGCAAAACTCTGACATTCACAGACATGACGGCAATTGTAGTTCCGCAACAGCTGGAGGGCCGTAGTTTGAAGACCCCTGATATAGATATTCTAGGAGGGTGAGGAGTAGGTAGGAGATAAAACATTTTATTTTCGAGGTCCACCTTAAGCTCATAAGAGGTGTAAAGGAGGCCATCTACATTGAACTAAACAACCAACAGGGTGGGGTTGACGGGCCCCCGTATATGTTAACAGACCTACCCCAGTCATTTGACAATTTACACCTTCAGCCATCTTAACTTGAACAGGCAGCAAAAAATAACCCAACAGGGGTTCTAACCTCGCCATCAAAAACTGGATATACACTTTAAATCTGGACTCCGGCAGAGAATGACACAAATCAATGCAGCTCTGTAATCAGTACTACATAATGAAATGTATGTTTAAAATACAAGCAGTGTAAGTACCTGAATGTGATCTGGTATCGGCCTCTTGCAGTCCCTGTACAGCAAGGCTGGAGTATGAGAGGAAGAAGCAGCACAATGAGCCAATCAGTTCATATGCTCATAGGCAGAGAGCGAGAGCAGAGTGACAGAGAGATGGGCTTATCACTGTGCTGCTTCTCCTTTCACTGTCCAGTCACAGGTTGGGGGCTGGTCCGGGATGACCTGGACGAAGGACATCTAGTGGCAAAAAAATCTACTATGGGGCAAATCTCTGGATTGAAGGTTAATATTGCAGCAAAAGCTGGGTTGGTTCTTTCATCTGTTAAGTTTTATTTATTGACTGGAGTTCTGCTTTAAAGTGTACAGTAGCCTTGTATGCTATAAAAAAAAAAAACACACAAGTGTTCAACAGAGCTTTATCTAACAATCCATATAAGCACACTGTGCGTTGGCACAGTGATTTGTAGGTCCCAAAGCAAGAGTGAAGGGGACACAATCTGACCACACTGACATGGATATTCTTCCGTGGGCAATGTGGTCAAAAAGAAACAAGAAGGCATGATGGGGGACTGTAGGATCACCAAGTGTTTAGTCAGGGTTATCGCATGTATAAGAACTTGTTGTTTATTTTAAAGTTGGGGACAGCGGGATGCATTTGCTTAAGTTTATGATTTTTACATTTATATAAACTTTAAAAGTTCCTTATTTTTTTAAATAGATTCTTTATGTTTTCTGCAAACAGTTTCCAGTTATATCATGAATAGATGTAAGATACATAAGGGACAAAGAACAATATAGTAACAAAGAAGAAGTCACCATAAATTCCAAAATACACAATAAATGGCTGAAAATCAATGTACAAGTTCCGTATTATTAAAGTTACAATGAAACAAGTTATTCTTTGTAAACGCCAACAATAAAGGTCATTTATAAGATTGTAGTGCGTCCCACTTATTTCCCAAAAGTTGTCACCCTGTAGATGGGATAGTCTTAGATGCTAGTCTTACGAAGGGGGGGTGGTCGGTTAGCTCAGTGGTAGAGGGGCTTTTTAGTGACCCATGACAGTCCAGAACTGTGCGTTTTTCGTTTTTTTTTATCAATAGATTTTTATTGAAAATATTTCATTAACAATACATATTGTCACGTGTAGTCATTTGTAACCAACTTAGTTACACTGGTTTATATGGTTGTTATCAAAATAATACAATATTTGATAGTCTATACCAATGTAAAACGTAGAAAATCCGTGCTAACCCTAATACAAAAATGTGCAAAGGCATAAAAAGCATATAAGAGATATATAAAAATATCTGAATAAAAAATGGAGGTAGAAAGTGATAGGTGCTGCAAATAAAATATGGCTGGAATAAACAGCTACAAATGTATGTGTAGAAATGAAAATGGATGCGCAACCTAAAATAAAAGCAATCACAGTGCAAAGAAAAAAAAAAAAAAATTATATATATATTAGTGTAAAAGTGCTGAAACAAAGTCCAATGCAAAAAGCTCAATCACTGGAATGAAAGAGATAAACAATAATAGTCCATATCAATGGAGCCACATCAGATGTTGTTCATATGTTCCAAGCACCTGAGATAAGTATAAGTATAAATTCCGCTCAAATCTTGCTCAGGAAGGGATAAATGAATAAGCCGCTTACCGAATCTGGTGGATCTCTATCACGGAGATCTTTAGGGGCTCAGTATCCTACGAAGATCACTCGGGCAAACAGCAACAAAACGACAGATCCAGCTGGTGTTCCCAATCATCCACTGACCTTCTGGGGATTCAGAGAACGATCTCCTTCCTGGTATCAGCGTATGTGAGATCACTCACAGAGCGGGATAAGACAGCGGGTGAAAGAGAGGAAAGGAACACTTCATAGTGCAGTAGTTTCTTTAAAAGGAATGCCCTTTATTGATAATCCTGGGTAACGGACATCTTTAAAAAGTTCATAGAAGCAACAAGCTTTGCAAACTAAATAGACACAGCTGCGGCACTATCTAGTCAGCCGGAGCGTGGGGACGTCAGGATCTTCAGCTCCGCCCCATGCTGCGTTTCTCCGTATGAGGCGTCTACTGGGAAAGGAGGCTGGATGCGTGACGTCTGCTTCCAGCCACCTTTCCCAGTAGACGCCTCATACGGAGAAATGCAGAGTCGGGCGGAGCTGAAGATCCTGACATCACCACGCTCCGGCTGACTAGATAGTACCGCAGCTGTGTCTATTTCGTTTGCAAAGCTTGTTGCTTCTATGAACTTTTTAAAGATGTCAGTTACCCAGGATTATCAATGAAGGGTAGTCCTTTTAAAGAAACTACTGCACTATGAAGTGTTCCTTTCCTCTCTTTCACCCGCTGTCTTATCCCGCTCTGTGAGTGATCTCACATACGCTGATACCAGGAAGGAGATCGTTCTCTGAATCCCCAGAAGATCGGTGGATGATTGGGAACACCAGCTGGATCTGTCGTTTTGTTGCTGTTTGCCCGAGTGATCTTCGTAGGATACTGAGCCCCTAAAGATCTCCGTGATAGAGATCCACCAGATTCGGTAAGCGGCTTATTCATTTATCCCTTCCTGAGTAAGATTTGAGCGGAATTTATACTTATACTTATCCTAGGTGTTTGGAACATATGAATAACATCTGATGTGGCTACTTTGATATGGACTATTGTTGTTTATCTCTTTCATTCCAGTGATTGAGCTTTTTGCATTGGACTTTGTTTCAGCACTTTTACACTATATATATATATATATATATATATATATATATATATATATATATATATATATATATATATATTTTGCACTGTGATTGCTTTTATTTTAGGTTGCGCATCTATTTTCATTTTTACACATAGTCTATACCAGCCTACCCCTAATGGGTTCAAACTGTAGGCATGGGCAGGCCATCAATTGAGTTAACTGGTTGAATACAGAAAATTAAAAACTAAAACGAAACTTGCTATGTAGTTTAAAAAGATGGGTCCAAACTTGTCAAAAGATTACAACGTACACTCTTAAGTATTTGGATGCTCTGGGATGGGAAAGCCAGTTATTCCATTTCTGCGTTTTAAGGGCCGGGTATCACACTTTTATTAAATGAAAAGCAAAGTAAAGAGTTCAAAACAAACAGATGGCCCACTTAAGGGTTTTTAGCTCCCCCCCGAAACAGCATTAATAGAAAATAAGAACCACCTGGCTCTCTTGTCAGCAGCACCGCTGATATCTCCGGTCTCAGACCATAAGCTCCTCAGGCTCACTCAACCTATGCTTGCAGCAACTCACTGCACAGGCTCCACTCTTGGCCTCTGGATAGAGTTCTCCCATTACCCAGGCTCTCCCACTTCCCCAGACCCCTCTTTGGACTCGCTAGTCATCTCAGCTTTCTCTGTCTCTCTTGACCTGTGTAGCTATCCTGACTTTATATGGGCAAGAAGTCCTCCCAACATAGAGTTTTATCTGTTGAGCAGGTCACCCCTCATGGCTGGAGCACACCACTATCTTCACATGGGGACTCTCTTTCTCCAAATGGCAGCAACTGCTTATATCGACCCTGAACCCCTGTGTACTCA
Source organism: Rana muscosa (assembly GCA_029206835.1). NCBI lineage: Eukaryota > Metazoa > Chordata > Amphibia > Anura > Ranidae > Rana > Rana muscosa. The sequence goes on along the minus strand of CM055128.1, from coordinate 19,297,626 downwards.
CCCAGGCTGCAGGCATCCAGCAAAGCCCAGGCACTGGATTGAAGGTTTTGTCCCATCCAAGACCCTTTGGAACCTTCAAACTCCAGGTCTCAATCCATGACTACCAAACCTAGAGAAAGAAAAAGCTTCTCAAACTGCACCTTTGAGAATCCTGTATCATTTTATCAACCATTTCTTAATCTCACACCATGGCAGGGCGGTGCACTGTTACAACAAGCATGTTCTTTTCCCAAAAAGTTGGGATTGGGAGGGTATTGGGGAAGTAGGTAGGGAGGCAGATAAGAGGGTTTGTAATAGGGGGATGAGATGGGAACTTGTAGCCATGTTTGATTAGAGTGATACAGAATTGGTGTGTGGTTGGGAATGCCATGTGCAAGATGAGAGAAAGAGGGGGAAAAGCTCCAAGAATGTAAGCTCCTTAAACGGGTATGGCCCATCAAAGTTATTAAACCCCTCAAGTCTTGCCTAGAACACATCACTTATTCTCCATCATCTTCTTTCAGCCACAAAAGCCAACCCATTCTACGAGGAATGGTGGTTCCTGGTGGTTATCGCGCTCATTGGCCTCATCTTCATTCTTCTTCTGGTGTTTGCTTTGATCATCCGAGGACAGAGCAAGAAATATGCCAAAAAATCTGATTCAGGTGAGAGATTTGTCGCAGAAGCTCCGAGTCTACCTATTGTAAAACCGCTCCTCCTCCTTCCTAAAAACTTCCCTCTGTCATCACAGGCTGTAACCCAAAAAACAGCACACTGGGTCACGGTGAGATGGTCAGCCTGGACGAGAGCCGTTTCCCGGCATTGGAGCTGAACAACCGGCGGCTGTCAATGAAGAATTCCTTTTGCAGAAAGAACGGGATCTACACAAGGTGAGAAGACCTGTATATTAATATTGAGTTGTTGGCCATCAAAGACTGGGATGGCGTCTGAGATGCCACAGAGCCTGGTCAAAGGTTGTTCACTTAGCTTCACCAACATGTCACAAACACAATAATAATTGTTTAAAGGAAAACTCTAGTTAAAGTGTTTCTAAAGCCTGAAGGCTTTTTTACCTTCATGCATTCTATGGAGGGCAGCAATAAGAATTTTTGGGCCCCCCTACACAGCTTAAGACCTGGGCCTGACCACCAACATTCCCCAGGGCCTGCCTACTGGCCTTTTCACCAAATCTGGCCATTGGCTGTCCCACCGAGTCCTTCAGTGCACCCACTTTTATTTTAACACTCTTACAACTTAATATATCCTCCATCCCACGTCCTCCTATTCCTCCAGTCCCATCTCCTCCATCCCATGTTCTGCTCCTTCTCCATCCCATGTCCTCCTCCTCCTCCAGTCCCACGTCCTCCATCCCTTGTTGTCCTTCTCCTCCAGTTCCAAGTCTTCAATACCATGTCGTCCTCCTCCTCCAGTCCCATGTCCTCAATACCATGTCCCCCTCCTCCAGTCCCATCCCCCCATCTCATGTCCTCCTCCTCCAGTCCCATCTCCACCATCCCATGGCCTCCTCCTTCAGGCCTATCTCCTCCATCCCATGTCTTCTTCCAGTCCCATCTCCTCCATCCCATGTCCAGCTCCTCCTCCAGACCTATCCCCGCCATCCCATGTTCTCCATGGGGGTGGTGAGAGATAGAAAGAGAGGGGGGAATAAGAGCGTGAGGGGTGGGGGGTCTGATTATACGCATGAAGGTAAACTCTTCAGTATGCAGCTCCTCCTCCCTCAGTCCCCCTAATATTTACCTGTGCCCAATCGTAATCCAGCGATGTGCACGAGAGCAGCTGTTGTCCTGGGTCTCCGCTTCTCCATTGGCTACCACTGCTGTCAATCACAGCCAGTGAGGATGGAGTGGGGGGCAGGGCCGAGCTTCGTTCTGTGTGTCTTATGAACACACAGAGCGGGGCTCGTGAGCCAGCATGCACGAGTGTCCCCCCCCCCCCCATAGCAAGCAGCTTGCTATAGGAGCACTCAGCAGTGGGGGAGGAGCCAGGAGTGCCAGCAGGGGACCTGAGGAGGAATGGGGCTGCTCTGTGCAAAACCATTACACAGAGCAGGTAAGTATAGGTTTGTTATTAAAAAAAAAAAATTACCTTTTAATATTTTAAAATATTTCCAAAAGAGTCCTACCTCCAGTGTAGTTTTGTCATTTATCTAGACAATTCTGGATATTGTAGCTTGTCGCTGCTTCACAATTTTAAAGCTTGACATGTTTGGTATCTGTTTACTCGACACAACCTCACCTGTTATGTTTTACCCCCAAAAATTGTAATATATTGTGTTTGTCTGCCCTAAAATCTACTTTATTGTATTTTTAACTAAAAATATGCCTTTTGATAAACAATTGTGCTAACATCCTAGGTTATAAAAAATTGCAAATACCGCCATGGTTTGTTTCTCCAGGGTCTCTCCTTGCAGGAAATATATAATGTTTGTAGGATTTACAGTGTCACTAAACCCACATCATAAAATAAATGGTGTATTCCATGCTGTTCATACTCATTCACTAGGAGATTCGTTTTCTGTATTCTGCAAAAAATCCTGGTTGATCCTGCTGCTCTCTATCTCCCCCTTCTGTCCATGTCCCCAGTGCAGTTGGGGATTTTGCAGAGCAGTGTTGGCAGCTCTGCACATGCTCAGTTTTCAGTGAGTTTCTATGCTCTTCCCTATCACATCTGAGCAGCCCATGTGACTAGAGAGTCACACATGTGGACGTATACACAGTGGTAAATGACAGCCCACTCCCTCCCTCCTCCTCCACACCCACTAACTAGCTGAACACAATGGGGATGGAATATTACATGTAAAATTGATGGAGGCTTCACCTCCCTCTTATTCTAAGACACAGGCTAAAGGGGACGTGAGACAGCCTGTGACTGGCAGAATCCTGCCCACGCCATGTTATTGCCAAAAATAATAATTTTTTTTGTTTTGTTTTTTGAACATGTGACCAGCAGCAAAGGACTAGAAGCTCCTTCTGCTTATGTTTCCCTGCAGACAAGCTGGGAGAAAGCTGATCCACCGGCTAGTCTGAGACCCATACAAAGCCGGGATCGGCTTTGAACGGATCTCCGCTGTGGAAACCTGACATCCCTTCTGGTTTAACCCAGATGTCAACTGCGCCATTTTTTGAAAACCAAAGTATTCAAAACCATCGATCTTGGAGTTTTGAATGCTTTCAAGGGCAGAGGAGGGATTTGGGGTCCTTTACACCTCAGATCCCTCCATAAAAGAGGGCCTGTCACATGCCTATTGCTGTCACAAAGGATGCTTACGTTCCTTGTGACAGCAATAAAAGTGATCAAAAAAATATATTTTTTTAAAGCAACAATGTAAAAAATAAATAATGAAAAAATGTTTAATATTCCCCCATACCCCCTTACTAGCATGCAAAGGCGAATGCGTGCGGCAGTCCTGCAAACAGACAAACACATGTGAGGTATCGCCGCAAACGTTAGATCAAAGCAAGGTCCATAAAGACATGGGTGAGCGAGTTTGGGGCGGAGGAACTTGACTGGCCTGCACAGAGTCCTGACCTTAACCTGATATAACACCTTTGGGATGAATTAGATTGCAGACTGCGAGCCAGGCCTTCTCATCCACCTGACCTCAAAAATGAGCTTCTGGAAGAATGGTCAAACATTCCCATAGACACCCTCCTAAACCTTGTGGACGGCCTTCCCAGAAGAGTTGACGCTGTTATAGCTGCAAAGGGTGGGGCCAACTCAATATTGAACCTTACGGACGAAGTCTGGGATGCCATTAAAGTTCATGTGCGTGTAAAGGCAGGTGTCCCGATACTTTTGGCAATATAATGTATATTTATGATTGCTGAATAATGTTTATAAGTCACTTTCTATTTATAATAGTCCCCAGCCACCAATCAGAATCATCCGTTTAGATCTGAATCTGATTGGAGACATGATGAGGTCATTGGTTTTTCTGGAAAGTATAAAACTTGATACATTTTAAAAAGAAAATTTTTTGGTTGTGACCTCATTAGATAGACTACAGTATATCAAACAGCTGATTGGTTACGGTGGGTTACCGTATGCCGCTGCCTATTGTGTCCCCCTCCCCCCTTCATGGGTTAATAAAGTGTTCCCGTGCTGAGTGCGTCCCCCTCGGCGGTGAAGGGCCTGGCACAGGACGCGTCGCGGTATAAAGTGGTTTCTCCTCGTTGATATTCAGGTCTTGTTGCGGCAGCGCTCAGCCCGGTCCTCCCGCTGGCCGCGCCACAAAGACTCCTCTGTTAGGAACATCACAGTTGAAGCACTTATGAGCCGGAGAAGAAGAGAGGGCGAGGCCGGCTAGAGTGTCACCGGCTGGCATGGGCTCTGCGGGGTAATTAACAGAGGAATTCTATTCCCGGGACGGGGAGGGGGAGGGCTGCCTAATGGAATTAAATCGGCGTTCGATTCCCTGAAATGTGTCGATTTCAGACTCCGATGTTGTTAAAAATTATTTACTCGCTAATCTTCAGACATTTCTCACAAATTCTTTGATTGGCTTATTTAACATTCCCCCGCCAACTGACAAAAACCTTAAAATTGTTTAATGGCGCTGAAAAATTATTGAGCAATTCGTACAGGTCCTCTTTAACGTAAAGCCCAACTCTGGGAAAAGGAAAGACCTCTTGTGTTGGGGCTCCTCCCTCAGTGAGGGGGGGGGGTGAATTGGTCATTTAGGTCCGGGGGATGCGAAAAGACCAGCAGGTGGCGCACTCCTACACTCGGGCGGTGGACTTTCCCTTGGGCTTCTTCCAGTCTAGTGTAGGGCTATGCAGGGTCAGGACAAGGGGTGGGTGGGAGGGGGCGGCTGCCCTGGGCGCAATGGTTTACAGTAAGGATGGGGGGGGGGGGGCGCCTTTATTCTTTTATGAGGCTGGCCAGTTTGGCATCTTTGCTCTGGGCGCTGGATAAGCTTGTCCCAGCACTGGGGTTATGGGTTCCGCTTTGGTCTTCATGACATCAGAGGACCTGCAACCGCCAGAAGAGGCTACGGGGCTAGTCTAGAAGTGCAGAGGAGCCTGCAGGAGGGGTCCCACTGTATGCAAAAACGTAGCCCCCCCGCCTTGGTCCCACTGTATGCAGAAACGTAGCCCCCCCCGCCTTGGTCCCACTGTATGCAGAAACGTAGCCCCCCCGCCTTGGTCCCACTGTATGCAGAAACGTAGCTCCCCCGCCTTGGTCCCACTGTATGCAGAAACGTAGCCCCCCCCCGCCTTGGTCCCACTGTATGCAGAAACGTAGCCCCCCCCCCCGCCTTGGTCCCACTGTATGCAGAAACGTAGCCCCCCCGCCTTGGTCCCACTGTATGCAGAAACGTAGCCCCCCGCCTTGGTCCCACTGTATGCAGAAACGTAGCTCCCCCGCCTTGGTCCCACTGTATGCAGAAACGTAGCCCCCCCGCCTTGGTCCCACTGTATGCAGAAACGTAGCCCCCCCGCCTTGGTCCCACTGTATGCAGAAATGTAGCCCCCCCCCCGCCTTGGTCCCACTGTATGCAGAAACGTAGCCCCCCCCCGCCTTGGTCCCACTGTATGCAGAAACGTAGCCCCCCCCCGCCTTGGTCCCACTGTATGCAGAAACGTAGCCCCCCCGCCTTGGTCCCACTGTATGCAGAAACGTAGCCCCCCCCCCCCGCCTTGGTCCCACTGTATGCAGAAACGTAGCCCCCCCCCGCCTTGGTCCCACTGTATGCAGAAACGTAGCCCCCCGCCCCCGCCTTGGTCCCACTGTATGCAGAAACGTAGCCCCCCGCCCCCGCCTTGGTCCCACTGTATGCAGAAACGTAGCCCCCCCCCACCTTGGTCCCACTGTATGCAGAAACGTAGCCCCCCCGCCTTGGTCCCACTGTATGCAGAAACGTAGCTCCCCCGCCTTGGTCCCACTGTATGCAGAAACGTAGCCCCCCCCCCCGCCTTGGTCCCACTGTATGCAGAAACGTAGCCCCCCCGCCTTGGTCCCACTGTATGCAGAAACGTAGCCCCCCCGCCTTGGTCCCACTGTATGCAGAAACGTAGCCCCCCGCCTTGGTCCCACTGTATGCAGAAACGTAGCTCCCCCGCCTTGGTCCCACTGTATGCAGAAACGTAACCCCCCCCCGCCTTGGTCCCACTGTATGCAGAAACGTAGCCCCCCCGCCTTGGTCCCACTGTATGCAGAAATGTAGCCCCCCGCCTTGGTCCCACTGTATGCAGAAACGTAACCCCCCCCCGCCTTGGTCCCACTGTATGCAGAAACGTAGCCCCCCCGCCTTGGTCCCACTGTATGCAGAAATGTAGCCCCCCGCCTTGGTCCCACTGTATGCAGAAACGTAGCTCCCCCGCCTTGGTCCCACTGTATGCAGAAACGTAACCCCCCCCCGCCTTGGTCCCACTGTATGCAGAAACGTAGCCCCCCCGCCTTGGTCCCACTGTATGCAGAAACGTAGCTCCCCCGCCTTGGTCCCACTGTATGCAGAAACGTAACCCCCCCCCCGCCTTGGTCCCACTGTATGCAGAAACGTAGCCCCCCCGCCTTGGTCCCACTGTATGCAGAAATGTAGCCCCCCGCCTTGGTCCCACTGTATGCAGAAACGTAGCTCCCCCGCCTTGGTCCCACTGTATGCAGAAACGTAACCCCCCCCCGCCTTGGTCCCACTGTATGCAGAAACGTAGCCCCCCCGCCTTGGTCCCACTGTATGCAGAAACGTAGCCCCCCCGCCTTGGTCCCACTGTATGCAGAAACGTAGCCCCCCCCCCCGCCTTGGTCCCACTGTATGCAGAAACGTAGCCCCCCGCCCCCGCCTTGGTCCCACTGTATGCAGAAACGTAGCCCCCCCCCCGCCTTGGTCCCACTGTATGCAGAAACGTAGCCCCCCCCCGCCTTGGTCCCACTGTATGCAGAAACGTAGCCCCCCGCCCCCGCCTTGGTCCCACTGTATGCAGAAACGTAGCCCCCCCCCGCCTTGGTCCCACTGTATGCAGAAACGTAGCCCCCCGCCTTGGTCCCACTGTATGCAGAAACGTAGCCCCCCGCCCCCGCCTTGGTCCCACTGTATGTAGGAACATAGACCCCTGCCTTAGTTAGTCCCACTGTATGTAGGAACATAGACCCCTGCCTTAGTTAGTCCCTCTGTATGTAGGAATGTAGCAACCCTCTTTTGCTCTTTCCTGACATGGACTATGGGATTTATAATGTGCACCGCTCGTTCCAAACAAACAAAACAAGTGGGGGGGGGGGGGGGGGGAGTTTCAGGAGCTCACAGAGGACATTACAAGGAGGAATGAAAATAAGGAAAGAAAGGATTTTACGAGAAAAAGATAACGGGACCATCAAGTAGTGGATGTGTATGGAGAATTATTATTCGTTACAAGCCTTGCCCCTCCCCCAGCCTGTGACTGAAGAAGGAGAAGCAGAAGACTCATCTCTGTCATTCTGCTCTCTCCTCCTATCAGCATGCTCCCAGTTAGTACTCGAGAACTGCAGTGCAACTAATTAGCTCGTTGTGCCGCTTTTCCCCTCTTCCAGTCATAGTTCTGCTGTACAGGGACTGTGAGAGGCTGATACTAGGCCAAATGGAGGTACTTACAGAACTTGAATTTAGAATACGTTAAATGATGTATTAATGGATAGACGTGTAGAACGGAAAAATTTGTTTAATTTCGGATAGATTCGTTATGTTGCAAATTTCGTTTTGTTGATTCGTTTCTAAATTTGTTTAGCTTAGTTTGGTTGTGTTTGGGTTATTAATATGCTACTGAATTCATCATTTTTGGAACAATTCGAATTTGTATCGGTCGAGAAATGATCGACCGCTTCGAAATCTGGGTGAAGAATAGCTGGTTGTTAAGCAAGGGGTCAGGAAGCCAGCCACTGCGTCCTTAGCAGCCGATGACTCATCATCTGTCAGCAGGCCCCCCCCCCCAACCATACCAGGCAACATGCCTTCAACATGGGGGGGTGCTTTGGGGAAGGGGAGGCTCCCCCCCCCCATTTCCCAAAGTACCTTGTCCCCCAGGGCCTCTTCCCCACAACCCTAGCCCCATGATTGTGGGGGTGCCTTAGTTCTACATGCTAAGTAGGCTCCCGCTGTCTGACAGTTCCTAAATAACTAAGGGGCGGGGCCACCAGATGATGTCACAAGGGGATGTGGTCACCCAGTGACATCATCGGGTGGCCCTGCCCCTTAGTTACTTAAGAACTGTCAGACGGCGGGAGCCTTCGTTGGGCGCATTTACTGTGTTTTTTTTTTTTGTTTGTTTTAGTTTTTTAAGGACTTGTTAAAAACTGTTGTGTTTTTATTTACTTTGTACACTTTTTTGTTTAAGGAGTAGGGGTACTGTGTACCCCTACTCATTCAGATGGGGGGGTGGTGTCAGGTTCTGGGCCCCCCCCCCTGTTAAAGAGGGCTTCCGGATTCCGATAAGTCACCCTTCGCACCCCCACAACTACTGGGCCAGGGTTGTGGGGAAGAAGCCCTTGTCCACATCAACATGGGCAACAAACCCCCCTCCCAATGTTGAGGGCATGTGACCTGGTATGGTTCAGGAGAGGGGAGGTACTCGCTTATCCCCCCCCCCCCCAACCCCTTTCCTGGGCTGTGTGCACAGATAAGGGTCTGGTATGGATTTGGGGGAGGAGCCCATGATGTGTTTTTTTTTCCTAGGTTTGGCATGGGGTTCCCCTTAAAATCCATACCAGACCCAAAGGGCCTGGAGTATGGATTGGGGGGGGGGGGAGGGGGCACACAGTTTTTGTTCTGCATTTTTCATTGCCGGCATTCTCTGATGAGTCATCAGATGTTAAAGTGGGGTTCCGGGGGAAAAAAATAATAATTTTGAAGCCAGCAGCTACACATACTGCAGCTCCTGGCTTTTAATAAATGGAGACTTACCTGTCCTGCAGTCCCTCGATGTCGGCACCGCAGCTGATGTTTCCATCAGCTGTCGGGTGCTGCCGCCGCCATTGCGGGTAAGGGAACCCGGCAGTGTAGCCTTTCGACTTCACCCTGGGAACCCTACTGTGCATGTGCGAGGCCCCGCTCCTCTCTCCTATTAGCCCGGCGGCCGGGGAGGAGGAGGAGGAGGGAGCCCCGCAGTGACGTCTGGGCGGCAGCCGGACACCCGGAAGTGGGAAAGGATACCTGTCAAAAACAGGTATCCTGTCCCCCCTCCCCCCGAAAGGTGCCAATTGTGGCACCGGAGGGGGGGGGAATCCGATGAGCGGTAGTTCCACTTTAGGGTGGAGCTCCGCTTTAAGGGCGCAGTGACCGGCTTCCCAGCCCGCCCCTTAACAACCAGCTATTCTTCACACAGAATTCTAATCGGTCGATCGTTTTTAGACCGATCCGAATTGTTCCAAAAATGTGGAATTCATACAAAACGAATAAACGAAAGGAAATTAAATGAATTTCAACAAAAGTCGTTACGGTTTCATCCAGAGATTCAGATTCATCCAAATCTGAGAATAACCAAAAATGTGTCCAAATTTATATTTGGACCAAAATGAACTGCACGGGTCTCCTCATGGATACAGAGCTGCCTTACGGTGTGGAGTTTGATCAGATTGAACTGAAGGGGGGGGGGGGGGTAGTACTTTCCTCCTATCAAGTCTTCCTGAAGTTGCTTTTTCTTTGCAGATCTCCACCCCGCCCCAGTCCTGGAAGCCTTCATTATTCAGATGAGGACGTAGCTAAATACAACGATCTCATTCCTACTGAGAGTGGAAGTCTGACCGAAAAGCCCTCGGAGGTATCAGACTCACAGGTGAGGGAGAATTGCTTTTTTTTTTTTTAAAAGAGACCCGTCCCCCCGCCATCTACACCCACAGAGTACAAAACAGACGGAAATGATGGTGGAGGTCTTTGAAAGGTGGACCTGGCATTTCAAGCGTACCTTTTGACCATAGATGGTGATGACAACCATTCTGTTTTGAAAGTAGTATGTCAGAAAGTAATAGTCAGGTGCTGGTTATCTGGGAAGGGGCAGACAATATCAATTGGGACAACGGTTCCAAAACGGTCCAATTGACACCCTAAAAATGCTTGGCCAGCAGGTCTCCGCTAGATCCTTCAAAAGATGGAAATCAACTCCATCCAGACTCAAATAGTCAGCTCAGGTCCTATGTGGATAATATCAATTAGGAAAACTTTTCCAAATGGTCCAATATATCAGAGAATGGTTGGCCAGCAGATGTCCACTAGATCTTTCAATAGATGGACATCAGCTTCATCCAAACTCCAATGGCCAACTCAGGTCTTTTGTGGATATCAATTAGTTAGTACAACTTTTCCAAATCGATCCCTGACAACGGTTGGCCACCAGATGTCCACTAGATCCTTCAACAGATGGACACCAGCTCCATCCAAACTCAAAATGGTCACCTCAGGTCCTATGTGGATAATATCAATTAGGACAACTTTTCCAAATGGTCCAAATCGATCCCTGAGAATGGTTGGCCACCAGATGTCCACTAGATCCTTCAACAGATGGACACCAGCTCCATCCAAACTCAAAATGGTCACCTCAGATCCTATGTGGATAATATCAATTGGGACAACTTTTCCAAATGGTCCAATTGATCCCTGAGAACGGTTGGCCACCAGATGTCCACTAGATCCTTCAAAAAATGGACATCAGCTCCATTCAGGCTCAATTGGTCAGCTCACGTCTGTAAGCAGCCTACAGGTGATGCTAATCTTTGTTTTCTTGCGAAGCTATGCCAGCAGCTGAAATCCTTAGCATCTGACAGCGGGAATGTCCTTCACTGGGTATTGTGGTTCCACTGGCCGGCTGCCTTGATCACTACCCTGACTCTCAGACATAATAATGACATAGCAGCCAGTCAGTAGAACCACAGCGCAGAGGAGGACCAGATGTCTATCACACCTGGATTCTTCAGCTCTTCAAGAGAGTGAAGACCAGTTTCATGGGCAGTGGGACATTTAAATAATTTAACTAAACTGAAGTCCCCGTTGCGGTTTGTCGTCCTCCGTGCTGCAAGGGTTACATGCTTGTTTTGTCTAGGGCGGGAGTCTCCAGACCTTTAAACAAAGGGCCAGTTTACTGTCCTTCAGACTTTATGTGGGCTGGACTGTGGCCAATGGGAGTACAAAATGTCCCATCATCAGTTGGAGTAAACAATCCCCCATCATTTGTGTCAGTGGGGAGGAATGGTGCCCCGTCATTGGGCAGAACTGTGCCCCTTTGTTGATATAATTGGTAGGAATTGTGTACCATCATTGGTGTCAATGGGCCCTATCATTGGTGTCATTGGGAGGCATTGTTCCCCATCAATGGGAGACGTTGTGCCCCATCATTGGTGTCATTGGGAGGCATCGTGCCCCCATCATTTATGTCATTGGGCCCCATTGTTGGTGTCATTGTGAGGAACTATGCCCTTTTGTTGATGTCATTGGGATGAATTGTGCCCCATCATTGGTGCCATTGGGAGACATTGTGCCCCATCATTGCTGCCATTGGGAGGCATCGAGCCCCCATCGTTTGTGTCATTGGGCCCCATTGTTTGTGTCATTGTGAGGAACTATGCCCTTTCGTTGATGTCATTGGGAGGAATTGTGCCCCATCATTGGTGTCAATGGGCCCCATCATTGGTGTCATTGGGAGGCATCGTGCCCCCAAAATTTGTGTCATTGGGCCCCATTGTTGGTGTCATTGTGAGGAACTATGCCCTTTTGTTGATGTCATTGGGAGGAATTGTGCCCCATCATTGGTGTCAATGGGCCCCATCATTGGTGTCATTAGGAGGCATCGTGCCCCATCATTGGTGTCATTGGGAGGCATCGTGCCCCCAAAATTTGTGTCATTGGGCCCCATTGTTGGTGTCATTGTGAGGAACTATGCCCTTTCGTTGATGTCATTGGGAGGAATTGTGCCCCATCATTGGTGTCATTGGGCCCCATTGTTGGTGTCATTGTGAGGAACTATGCCCTTTCGTTGATGTCATTGGTGTCAATGGACCCCATCATTGGTGTCATTGTGCGGCATTGTTCCCCATCATTGGGAGGCATTGGGCCCCATCATTGGTGTCATTGTGCGGCATTGTTCCCCATCATTGGGAGGCATTGGGCCCCATCATTGGTGTCATTGTGCGGCATTGTTCCCCATCATTGGGAGGCATTGGGCCCCATTGTTGGTGTCATTGTGAGGAACTATGCCCTTTTGTTGATGTCATTTGGAGGAATTGTGCCCTTTATCGGTGTCAGTGAATGAAATAGTGCCCCAAGGACCAGATAAAAGCAGGCAAAAAGCCGCATCTGGCCCCTGGGGCCACATTTTAGAAACCAATGCTGTAGGGGGAACAGAATCAGCAGTTAGAATTACCATATTACTCACTCCCTAGGCAGCCAAAGCTCTCCTCTGCCCTCCAAGGCTCCCAAGATGTGGGCAGGCCGCCTGGCATCCTCAGGTACAACGCAGGACTACTGGTCCTGCATTGTTCATGACGACGTCAAAGAAGCCCACGACTGGCGAAGAAGAGCAGCTTTGAGAGACCATTTTTAGAGAAGGAAGCCTGCATGAGTGAGGAATAAGGAAACTATAACACTTTATTTACCATCCCCTAGACCTAGTAACAATTTAAATTAGAGTAAACTGCATTCTGGATAGAGTAAGGGAGGGTTATAACCCCTGTCAGGTTTTGTTTTGCAGTGTGTACCATTGGAGAGATTTCCCTTCACTTCCTGTCCCATAGCCAAAAGGGAAGTGTCAGGCAATCCCTACAAAAGTGAGGGAATCCCACAACTGGTGTCCCCATCGGAAGATCAACCCTCAATTCCTGTCCTGGTGACAACCCAAAAATTTGGGATTTTTTTCCCTCTCAGTGCTAACGGTCACCAGGACAAATGAAGAGGCCGAATCTCCCTAATGGGGACATAGCAGGGAAACCTGACAGGGGTTAACCCCTCTCCGCACTATTCAAAAGTTTTGAATAATTCACATTTTAACCCTTGCATTATGGAGGGGGGACATCACTGCAAGAGTAACTTTTCTTTCTGCTCGGCATTGATCTTTGAGGGAGGTATTTCTAAAAAATATTAATAGCCCTATTCATCCTGCAAAACTGCATGTGCATTCGTCCTGTGCGAACGTTGGCAAAATCAAATGTTATTCGGCTACATTTCCTCTAGGTCAGTTGTTCTTCGTTCATAAGAAAAGAGTGGAACAGGAAAATCCTGCATTATGGCCACTAGATGGAGCTACTGATTATCGGACATAAATAAGCGGCCATCTAGTGGCCATACTGTACCTTGTTCCTGCTATTCTTATGAATGGATAACATTCAACCTGGAGAGAAAATAGTCAGACAACATTCGATTTTGCTGCCATTTGAACAGAACCAATGTACAGTACATGTTTCACCGGATGAATAGCTCTGTGCATTTTTTATATTTATTTTTTACGGAGAGTGTTGAGTTTTTATTTGAGTTACCTAAGGTGCCTCCCCCACCATTGCTTGGTCACACATGAATACCACAAATAACACATCTGCTCCAGAGCCAGTTCTTCAAAGGTTGGAGCCGTAATATGGGTAGGTGCCTCCAGCAGAGACCACGTCCTATACCAATGATGCCCCCCCCCCCCCCCCCATGTCGATGAGAGGGGGTGGCAATAAGACGGGTCAATGAGCAACACCAGCAGACCGGCGGGCTAAGAGGTCACGGTATGGTGGATTAAAGTGGATGTAAACCCACTCTCATCCTTTCTAAACTACTGCCATAGTGCTGATCTATAAGGATATACTGTATATACTCGAGTATAAGCCGACCCGAAGATAAGCCAAGGCACCTAATTTTACCACAAAAAAAAATGGGAAAACGTATTGACTCGAGTATAAGCCTAGGGTGTCCATATGCATGCCTCACTGTGCCCATGACTAGACTGACGTTTAACATGGGAGTCTATGGAAGGGGTGCCCGGATTTGAAAAATCTGTGTTCCCCAATCGTAGGTCCCCCAGACAACAAACTTTGCTCACTTGTAGAGGAGAAATGGGGCTACATGTGTGCCAAGTTTCAGGTCCAGGGAGCCTACGACTGGCCGGTATCGGGTCCCCAAAATCACCAAAGAAATGACCGTTTAACATGGGGCCCATTGACATCAATGATGGGGCACAATTCCTCCCAATGACATCAACGAAAGGGCATAGTTCCTCACAATGACACCAACAATCGGTGCTCCCCAGACAACAAACTTTGCACACTTGTAGAGGAAGAGTGGGGCTACATATGTGCCAAGTTTGGGGTCCCATCATTGGTATCATTGGGAGACATTGTGCCCCATCATTGGTGTCATTGGGAGGCATCGTGCCCCCAAAATTTGTGTCATTGGGCCCCATTGTTGGTGTCATTGTGAGGAACTATGCCCTTTCGTTGATGTCATTGGGAGGAATTGTGCCCCATCATTGGTGTCAATGGACCCCATCATTGGTGTCATTGGGAGACATTGTGAGGAACTATGCCCTTTTGTTAATGTCATTTGGAGGAATTGTGCCCTTCATTGGTGTCAGTGAATGAAATAGTGCCCCAATCGTAGGTCCCCCAGACAACAAACTTTGCACACTTGTAGAAGAGAAATGGGGCTACATGTGTGCCAGGTTTTGGGTCCAGGGAACCTACGACCGGCCGGTACCAGGTCCCCAAAATCACCAAAGAAATTACCGTTTAACATGGGAGTCTATGGAAGGGGTGCCCGGCTTTGAAAAATCGGTGCTCCCCGGCCGTAGGTCCCCCAGACAACAAACTTTGCACACTTGTAGAGGAAGAGTGGGGCTACATGTGTGCCAAGTTTGGGGTCCAGTGGACCTATGGTCCGCTAGTACTGGGTCCCCAAAATCCGGGAGATCAGGCGCAAAAAGGTGACTCGAGTATAAGCCGAGGGGGCATTTTCAGCACAAAAAAATGTGCTGAAAAACTCGGCTTATACTCGAGTATATACGGTAGATGCCTCCTGCATGTATCCTTATCTGTCAAATGTCTCCCCTCTGTCTGTTATAAGAACTGAAAAACTGCAGATTCTGTGGGTGGGTCTGTTGTCTGGAGCTCGGTGGGTGGAGTCGTGAGGTCAGTAGACTCCCCGCCCACCTCTACACTCCCCGCCCACCTCAACATGCATTTTCTCCTGTGTATTCCTTCTGCTATGATCACTAACATCCAGTCAAAATCCAGAAAAGTAACCACATGGCTTCAGAAAAGGAGTGGGGGTGGGAATTAAAAAATAATGCCCGTCTCAGGCCTAGTGCACAAGATATGTAAATAACCTGTCACTCACAGCAAGGGGGCGGAACGGACAAAGGTTTTTCTCTGATTGTCCGTTTTATCTCACTGAACAATAAAAGAGGATTGCTCAGAGCTGGATTAACTCTTTGTGGCAAGACCTGGCACAAATGATATTAAATCTACATTGTGACATCCACCTTAAGACTTAATAAATGGTACAACCTTCAGTAAGGGGGGGGGGGGGGTTGGTTCTACCTGTTACCTGTCCTTTTAATATAAAACCACTTCTCCAGATAGGACACAATGGCCACCTTTGTCACCAGCCTTCTGAGGTTACTGGGAGTTTCCGATGTGAGAGCGCACATTGTGCAGGGTGTGACCGCAGCGATCGCTTGACAATAAGAAAAGCGTCTTTACAGAAATGACTTGAAAAAATAGTCACCCACAAAGTCTCCCATAGAATAGTTCTCCAGGGCCGCAGAGGATCGGCTCAGTCTCGGCTGAGTGCAGAATACAAAAGACCGGGACAAACAACGGCGCTCAGCCTAATCCCTCGTAACCCCTTCCTTGTCCTCCCCGGGGCTGCACCGCATTGTCTAGCCAGGAACCGCTGAGCCTTCAGCCGTGACAAGCGAGAAGAGCCTCACCTGGGAGCACCGAGTCACCTGCACATTGAAATGAAGTCAGAAGGTCACATTCCAAGTCAAACAATAAAAAAAATGTAAAATAAAAGTTAAAAAGGAAAGATTCCAAGTAAAACGATCCATCCATCCAGAGTGGATATTTTAGCGTTTGGAAGGATTTGTTATACCTCTAGAAACAGAGACTGCCTTGACTCCTGGTTCCTGACTTCCCAGCCTTGTACACCCGCTGTGCCCATAATGAGCGGCTCCCACCATCCCTGTGCTGAGTTCCTGGGTCTGTACACCTGCTGTGCCCATTATGAGGGGTTCTCACCATCCCTGTGCTGAGTTCCTGGGTCTGTACACCTGCTGTGCCCATTATGAGGGGTTCCCACCATCCCTGTGCTGAGTTCCCGGGTCTGTACACCTGCTGTGCCCATTATGAGGGGTTCCCACCATCCCGGCTGGATTTTATTATGATGAAAAGTGTAGGAGGAGGTGGTGGGTGAAGGTGGGCAGGAGAAGAGCTGGGAACACAATGGAGACTCCATCTATATCTATGAAACCACATTTGGGTGGATTGACCCTTTAAAAGAAATCCTTTTGCCAAAATCCCATAATGAGTCGGGGCCTCGGCCCAAGGCGCTCCCCCTACCCCCAGAGTGAGCGATCGGTACAAAGATGGCGGACTCAGCCAAGATAAATAGGACTCTGCCACTTCCCGAGTCTTCTTGGCTCAGAGAGGAACCTTATACTCCGACCTCTGACCCGTCATTCCTTCCAGGGAACTTATCTGCTCTTATTTACGAGCAGCAGGACTGACTGGTATTGCACAAGATTATCGGTCTCTTCACAACAGGAATATTCACTGTGCAGGAAAGAGCCGAATTCACATTTCATCCAGACCTGCTTAAAAAGGGACAATTCTGTTCAGACAGTCCTGTGATTTAGCCACCAGTGTCACCAGAGCCAAGTCCCTGACATTACTTTTCTGCATTGCAGCTTAACAGTTTGGTCAAGGACCGCCCCCTCCCCCCAAACTGTGATTGGATAGTGAAGGAGCCTCTGCTCTTTGATAGGGTCATCCCTGTGCACTCTCCTCCAGTGAAGTAACTAGCCTCAGGTGATACACAGAGATAAAATCCCCCTACATAAGTTGTACATGTTTATCTGCAGCACTCTTCTCCACATTCATTCAGGAGGGCAGACTTTATACAGTTTGTTTGAACTTTCAGAAAGCAGGGGGCGGGGAGCTGAAGTTGCACCCTGCAGAGCTCAGTGAGAGCCAAGTGGAGGGAAGAGACACACCCACCCCATCACACAGCACACAGGAACACAGCTGAGGCTGCCAATCACAAGCTGGGTGCTGGAGTTCCCTCCCTTGTCTTGGTGTCAGGAAAACTTGTCAGAAATGACTCCTGCTGATAGCAGAGGAAGGAGGCAGCAGAAAGAAATGACACTTAGTGCTCTGGATTGAGACAAGTACACATTATAGAGCAGGGGGTCTCCAAACTTTCTAAGCAAAAGGTCAATTTACTGTCCTTCAAGCTTTAGGGGGGCCGGACTGTGGCTGGTGGGTGTAGAAAATGCCCCATCATTGGTTTAATTGAAGAAATAGTGCCCCATTAGTGGTGTCAAGTAAGGGGAATGGTGCCCCATCCATGGTGTCGGTGGGAGGGATTGTGCCCCATCATTGTGTCAGTGGAAGGAATAGTGCCCCATCATTTTGTCGGTGGGAGGAATAGCGCCCCATCATTGGTGTCGGTGGGAGGAATAGTGAGTGCCCCATCATTGTGTAGGTGAGAGGAAAAGCGCCCCATCATTGGTGTCGGTGAGAGGAATAGCGCCCCATCATTGGTGTCGGTGGGAGGAATAGCACCCCATCATTGGTGTGGTTGAGGGGAATAGCGCCTCATCATTGATGTCAGTGGAAGGAATAGTGCCCCAACATTGGTGTCGGTGTGAGGAATAGCGCCCCAACATTGGTGTCGATGGGAGGAATAGCGCCCCATCATTGGTGTCGGTGGGTGGAATAGCGCCCCATCATTGGTGTCGGTGGGAGGAATAGCGCCCCATCATTGGTGTCGGTGGGAGGAATAGTGAGTGCCCCATCATTGTGTAGGTGAGAGGAAAAGCGCCCCATCATTGGTGTCGGTGAGAGGAATAGCGCCCCATCATTGGTGTCGGTGGGAGGAATAGCGCCCCATCATTGGTGTGGTTGAGGGGAATAGCGCCTCATCATTGATGTCAGTGGAAGGAATAGTGCCCCAACATTGGTGTCGGTGTGAGTAATAGCGCCCCAACATTGGTGTCGATGGGAGGAATAGCGCCCCATCATTGGTGACAGTGGGGGGAATAGTGCTCCATCATTGGTGTCGGTGGGAGGAATAGCGCCCCATCATTGGTAACAGTGGGGGGAATAGTGCTCCATCATTGGTGTCGGTGGGAGGAATAGCGCCCCATCATTGGTAACAGTGGGGGGAATAGTGCTCCATCATTGGTGTCGGTGGGGAGGAATAGCGCCCCAACATTGGTGACAGTGGGGGGAATAGTGCCCCATCATTGGTGTCGGTGGGGAGGAATAGTGCCCCATCATTGGTGTCGGTGGGGGGAAGAGTGCACCAAGGTCCAGATAAAGGCAAGAAAAGGGCCACATCCGGCCCCTGGGCTGCAGTTTGGAGAGCACTGATATAGAGGAAAAGGCTTTGTTCATATTTCATGTCTGAGGTTTACAATCACTTAAAAAAAGAAAAAAGGTGAAGGTCCTCTTTAAGGATTGGTAAACTGCAGCGCATTTCATTTTCTGTACACGCAGCTGATGTCCTTTTGTATATGAGCCTATTAAGAGCGCTGCCTGTTTTTTCAAGCGCGAGAGGCGGGCATGGGTGCCAAGCCTGCTCGGAGTTGCTAGTGCCTTCAGTAAAATGCCATTACTATGGGAACGCCACTATTTTCTACAAGCCGGCTGGATAAACAGACCGCGCCTTCCCCAAGTCAAACAAGGAATCCCACATACACACCGTGCTAATCCCCGGCTCTCCATGGCCCAGAGAAAAGGCGTGTTTGTGCTGCCAGCCATTGTGCAGGTACATGCCTGCGTTCTGCAATATCTCACTGACCGTCCTCGTCACAATCGCAGCCACCGGATTTACACTATATTGCCAAAAGTATTGGGACGCCTGCCTTTACACGCACATGAACTTTAATGACATCCCAGTCTTAGTCCGTAGGGTTCAATAATGAGTTGGCCCCGCCCTTTGCAGCTATAACAGCTTCACCTCTTCTGGGAAGGCCGTCCACAAGGTTTAGGAGTGTCTATGGGAATGTTTGACCATTCTTCCAGAAGCACATTTGTGAGGTCAGGCACTGATGTTGGATGAGAAGGCCTAACTCGCAGTCTCTGCTCTAATTCATTTGTTGAAGAAATTCAACAAAGGAGAACTACACAATCTACAAAGCACTCACTAGGAAATATCATAAAGCAATCTTCAAAGCAAAAAAAGACCATTTCGCTAACACCATCGCAAAAGCCCTAAACCGCCCCCGTGAACTCTTTAAACTAGTGGCCCAGACCATGAATCCCATCTGCTTGGAGTCTTCAGCAAACGAAACACAGGAATTCTGCAATGAACTGTCAAATTTTTTTATCAACAAAATCGACAACATTAGGAAAATAATTCAGAAGGAAAAATCAAACAACCCCACACGGCCAAAGGATGAAAAGAACCAGATAAATAATCTGCAATCAAAGAAATTTACTCTGGTCCCAATTACAATCGACACTACTAAAAACATCATCAGAAGCCTCCGAGATAGCACTTCACCGAACGACATCATTCCGGCAAAACTACTGAAAGAATGTACCGACATCTTGGCACCCCACATAACACACTTCATCAACCAATCGTTCAAAGAAGGTATTGTGCCGACTTCCCTTAAACAAGGAATAATCAAACCCCTCCTGAAGAAACCTAACCTTGACCCGAATGACCCAAATTTTAGAAGACCGGTAACAAGCCTGACCACCATCTCCAAGATCATCGAGAAAGTTGTAACACAACAGCTACAACATCATTTGGATACCCACAAACTCCTGGATCCACTTCAATCGGGGTTCCGCCCAGGCCATGGGACGGAAACGGCACTTCTCAAAATATGGGACGACGTACTAGAAGCAGCAGATGACGGAGAATCGTGCCTCTTGGTGCTGCTGGACCTTAGTGCAGCCTTTGATACAGTAGATCACAAAATTCTACTTACGCGCCTCACAGAAGTGGCAAGAGTCGCGGACGAGGACCTACCATGGTTCACATCCTTTTTGGAAAACAGATCCCAGACAGTGAAACTGGGAGCCTTCACCTCGGCACCACGCATAAATACATGCGGAGTCCCTCAAGGATCACCCCTGTCACCGGTACTCTTCAACATCTACCTCCGACCACTCCTCAAAATCATCAGTGAACAGGATCTACGTTATCACTCCTATGCAGACGACACCCAACTTTACTTTCGCATCAACAACAAAAAAGAACAATATTACGGGCTGGAAAAATGCCTTACATTAATCAACAATTGGATGACAGAGAGCTCCCTCAAGCTTAATGCATCCAAAACAGAACTGTTCATTTTCCACGCTAACCGAAAGAAAAACGCCAGGACCACATGGACACCATCCACCATCCTTGGACAAAACATAACCCCAAGCACCAAAGTAAAAAGCCTGGGAGTCATCTTTAACTCAGACATGACTATGGACGCACAAATAGGATCAGTAGTCAGCGGATCTCACCACCTTCTCCGCCTGCTACGAAGACTTATCCCTTTCATCCCAGAAAAAGACAGAGCAGTAGTAGTCGGAACCATCATCAATTCCCGGCTTGACTACGCTAATTCCCTTTATCTAGGACTTCCCAAATACCAGATTGCACGTCTACAAGTCATCCAAAACACAGCGGCCAGACTGGTAACAGGGAAAAAACCCTGGGAATCAATCACACCATCCCTGAGAAGCCTCCACTGGCTATCCGTAAAGGATCGGGTCACATTCAAGACCCTCTGCCTCACCCACAAATGTGCACAAGGAAAGGCACCACAATATCTATGCGAAAAAATAAAACACTACACCACTACTCGTGACCTTCGATCAACCAACCAAAACCTCCTCCACATCCCCAAGACTCGCTACAAAGCCAAGGGAGAACGAAGGTTTGCTGTCCAAGGACCAAGACTATGGAATGTGCTACCCATGAACATCCGCATGGAAGAAAACCATCGAGCCTTCCGGAAAAAACTAAAGACCCATCTCTTCTAAAGGATCTCAACGACACTGGATGCCAAGCGCCTTGAGGCGATTTAGTTCGCAATTGTAGCGCTATACAAGTTCTCACTCACTCACTCACTCATCCCAAAGGTGTTCTATAGGGTTGAGGTCAGGACTCTGTGCAGGTCAGTTAAGTTCCTCCACCCCAAACTCGCTCATCCATGTCTTTATGTATCTTGCTTTGTGCACTGGTGCGCAGTCATGTTGGAACGGAAAGGGACCATCCCCAAACTGTTCCCACAAAGTTGGGAGCATGAAAATGTCTTGGTATGCTGACGCCTTAAGAGTTCCCTTCACTGGAACTAAGAGGCCAAGCCCAACCCCTGAAAGACAACCCTACACCATAATCCCCCCTCCACCAAATGATTTGGACCAGTGCACAAAGCAAGGCCAGTCGAGTTCCTCCACCCCAAACTCGCTCATCCAGGTCTTTATGGACCTTGCTTTGTGCACTGGCCAAAATCATTTGGTGGAGGGGGGATTATGGTGTGGGGGGTTGTTTTTCAGGGGTTGGGTTTGGCCTCTTAGTTTCAGTGAAGGGAACTCTTAAGGCGTCAGCATACCAAGACATTTTGGACAATTTCATGCTCCCAACTTTGTGGGAACAGTTTGGGGACGGCCCCTTCCTGTTCCAACATGACTGCGCACCAGTGCACAAAGCAAGGTCCATAAAAACATGGATGAGCGAGTTTGGGATGGAGGAACTTGACTGCTCACTGAGCAGAGATGTGGTGACTGTTAGTCAAAGGCTCTCTGCTCGGCCCCCCCTACCACCGTGCTCACTGGAGCGCTGCGGGCGTGAGTGGCCGGCTCAGGCTTTTAGAGGCTCACTGAGTCCGGTGCCGGTCCAGGCATGTGGGCGGATCCCGACCATATGGTCACGATCTTGCCTGGGTCCAGACTGGCACTGTGACATCAGCCGACAGTTCAAAAGGGGGGCCCGGGCCCCATCCGTTCAAAAGGGGGGCCTGGGCCCCCACCGAACAGGAGGGCTGGCTCTACTGTCTTATTGCTGACACTGATCCCCTTGCGGCTAATAAGGCAATACAACTGGCCCTCCTGTACTGGGCCCGGGCCCCATCTGTTCAAAAGGGAGGCCCGGGCCCCATCCGTTCAAAAGGGAGGCCTGGGCCCCCACCGAACAGGAAGCCTGGCTCTACTGTCTTATTGCTGACACCGATCCCCTTGCGGCTAAATAAGGTAATACAACTCGCCCACCTGTACTGGGCCCGGACCCCAGCTGTTCAAGAGGGGGGCCCGGGCCCCAGCCGTTCAAGAGGGGGGCCCGGGCCCCAGCCGTTCAAGAGGGGGGCCCGGGCCCCAGCCGTTCAAGAGGGGGGCCCGGGCCCCAGCCGTTCAAAAGGGGGGCCCGGGCCCCAGCCGTTCAAAAGGGGGGCCCGGGCCTTCACTGAACAGGAGGGCTGGCTCTACTGTCTTATTGCTGACCCCGATCCCCTTGCGGCTTCCCCAGAGAGATTGGTTCCAGTATCTGTGTGTAATTTATGTTGTTTTTGTGTCCACTAATAAAGTTTTTAGTGTATTTTTAGTGACGATATAATTTGATATTTTTGGATGAGGGGCTGTCAGTTAGGCTAAATGGGGCCCCATGGTTTCTAACTGACAGCCCTGCTGGTTATACCCAAGTTGATCGATCGACTTGGTACATTCAGCCTCCCCACACATGGTTTGAATCTTGTCCGGTTCCTGCTGAACCGGTGGAGATTTGAACCATCTATGGCCAACTTAAGGTCCCTATCTCATGTACACATACCAGGTCCCATTTAGACAAGAGCCAATTATCCTACCAGCATGCCCTTGAAGTACCCAGAGGAAAAGCACTCAAGCACAGGGAGAGCACACAGACTCCATGCAGACAGTGTCCCTATTCAAACCAAGGACCCCAGTGCTGGGAGGCACAATTACTAACTATTAAGCCACTGTGCTGCCGATATTTGAACACAACGGGTCTTGGGACCTCTTCTTGACCTCCTTAAAGTTCTAGTTATATACAAAAATGTAGCGCTATGCGTAATAACAATATATATCACTATGCGTGATAACAATATATAACACCCAAGTGCTCAAAGTGACTGGATAAGAATGGATCTAATAATAAGTCCAAATACATCTAGAACTCCAAATGAATGTATAAAAAAAGTCTTTGATAACCAAAACGTGAATGTGGTTGAAACTTTCATTTCAAAATGGTGAATTTTCCAAAAATAGTAAGTGACTTGTGACGTGACCACCACCATGTGGAGGGGAGGCTTACCAGATGGGGTGGACCCAATGCACATACGTGTAGAGGGTCAAACAGGCTTAGTGTGTATGTATCCGTACATATGAAATCCCAGCTGGCACTGCACACATATGTATCCGAGATCCAGACTCAAGGATGACACCAGATATCCAAGCCCAATAGAATGATGAAAATGGCTCACATAGAAATCTGCAGTCTTCGTTGATTTCCTATGAGCGATACTACACGTCACTGGGCCGACTCTTACCAGCTCACCTCATGTTTGCGAGTCCTGGCGTTTCGATCGCAGGGCATTTTGGCTTCTTCGTTCGTGGTCTTCGTCTGCGGTTCCCTCTCACTATCGCATGTACTTTTCGAATCTTTCGTGTCATGTGCAATTTTGCAATTAGTAATGCTTCCTGTCCTGCGTTCCTTTCTTAAAAGTCTGCTTCTGAGTTGTTGTCTGTCCCAAACATACGATTCATTATAAATCCAAACCTCCGAGTCACTGTCGGTCGTTGTCCGATATCACTCGCCGTAGGTTTCACTGGACATAAAGATTCACTGTCCACGGCGAGTGATATCGGACAATGACCGACAGTGACTCGGAGGTTTGGATTTATAATGAATCGTATGTTTGGGACAGACAACAACTCAGAAGCAGACTTTTAAGAAAGGAATGCAGGACAGGAAGCATTACTAATTGCAAAATTGCACATGACACGAAAGATTCGAAAAGTACATGCGATAGTGAGAGGGAACCGCAGACGAAGACCACGAACGAAGAAGCCAAAATGCCCTGCGATCGAAACGCCAGGACTCGCAAACATGAGGTGAGCTGGTAAGAGTCGGCCCAGTGACGTGTAGTATCGCTCATAGGAAATCAACGAAGACTGCAGATTTCTATGTGAGCCATTTTCATCATTCTATTGGGCTTGGATATCTGGTGTCATCCTTGAGTCTGGATCTCGGATACATATGTGTGCAGTGCCAGCTGGGATTTCATATGTACGGATACATACACACTAAGCCTGTTTGACCCTCTACACGTATGTGCATTGGGTCCACCCCATCTGGTAAGCCTCCCCTCCACATGGTGGTGGTCACGTCACAAGTCACTTACTATTTTTGGAAAATTCACCATTTTGAACTGAAAGTTTCAACCACATTGACGTTTTGGTTATCAAAGACTTTTTTATACATTCATTTGGAGTTCTAGATGTATTTGGACTTATTATTAGATCCATTCTTATCCAGTCACTTTGAGCACTTGGGTGTTATATATTGTTATCACGCATAGTGATATATATTGTTATTACGCATAGCGCTACATTTTTGTATATTATTTGTTGTTACTTTTTCCACAGGTATTGTAGCTGCTTATATGTGTTAGCAGCGCGAATATTGTTTGTATTAAAGTTCTAGTTGTCTGGATATTATCCATCCAGTGGGAACATATTGAAGCTAGAGGTTCCATATGATGGCCAGGCACCTAGCATTTTCAGAAGCAGAGGTCAGCCATCAATCTATTTCTTTCCCTATAGCCCCCCCCCCCCCCTCACGTAAAACACAACCTTTGATTTGCGGTGATTTTGGCTGGTGACAGTCTCAGGGTAGAAGGTGTCAGGTTTATCTCCCCTCGTTAGTCCAGGCGCCGCCATCAAACAATATTTAGACTGAAAACAATGAAAGCACAGCTGTGATCTTCAGCTCGCCGCATTTGGAGGTTGGCAAAACATTGGAAACATTCCTTGTCCTTCTAAAAAGCCTTCAAAGAAACACCTATTCTCTGCTATTGTGAGGACACGGTTGGACGGAGGATGTTGAAAACTTCTCATTGGGCTATGAAATAATTCCAAATACACTCTGAGAGGTTAATTAATGATACTTTTGATGAGTGAATGTGGGGGGGGGGGGGGCAGGGCGTTAGAGCGTTATCTTTTTGGAGCAGAGTTTTGGTTGGATTTGTAGAAATGTGTGGAGATGCTCTCTTTGTAAACAATTGGAATGTACAGTGTATACAGCAGGTAAAATTTGTATTCAACATGTCACCATTTTTCTAGGTAAATATACAGTGGAACCTCGGATTACGAGCATAATCCGTTCCAGGAGAATGCTCGTAATCCAAAGTACTCGCATATCTAAAGCAAGTTTCCTCATAGAAGTCAATGGAAACGAAAATAATTTGTTCCGCATTGACTTCAATGGCATGCAATACCGCATGTGGCCAGAGGTGGGGGGCGCCGGAGAGCCTCGTAAACACTCGGAAAGGCCTGAGGACAGCTCGGCTGAACTCGGGAACTGAGCTTTTCGGAATGGCTCCGGCGCCCCCCCCACCTCAGGCCAAACGGGGTACTGCTGTGGCTTGAATCCTGCTTGTTTTGCGTGACAACGCTCGCAAACCGAGTCAGGATTTTGAAAAATACAGTGCTTGTATTGCGAAATGCTCGTTAACCGCATTACTCGCAATTCGAGGTTCCACTGTATTTCTCAAGGTGCTATTGATATAAAAGTTTCCCCACATGTCGGTAACAACCCATGCAATCCCTACATACAAAGACACCAAAACAAATAAGTTCAGAAATTAAGTTCTGTGTAATAAAATGGAATGATACAGGGAAAGAGTATTTAACACATTAAGAAAGGGAGGTGCAAAAAGGCACAGAAAGCCACGACGCCAGCTGAAATCTCTCAGTAATTAGAAAGCAATCCTGCCCCTTGTCACTGAAAATTAATATCAGCTGGTTCAGTCTCAACTGATGGTCTACAAAAAGGTGTCTCATTACCAAGGTGTCACACAAGAAACATCTCATTATGGGTAAAAGCAAAGAACTCTCTCAAGACCTTTGCAACCTTATTGTTCCAAAACCTAGTGATGGCCTTGGTTACAGAAGGATTTCTAAACTTCTGAATGTTCCAGTGAACACTGTTGGGGCCATAACCTGGAAGTGGAAAGAACATAATTTCACCATTAACCGACCCATGACCAGGTGCTCCTCGCAAGATTTCTGACAGAGGAGTGAAAAGAACTATCAGAAGAGTTGTCCAAGAGCCATGGACCACTTGTGGAGAGCTTCAGAAAGACCTGGGATTAGCAGGTACACAATAAGTAATGCCCTCACCCGCCATGACCTGCATGCACGCTCACCATGCAAGACTCCATTGCTGAAGAAAAAGCATGGTGAAGCTCGTTTATAGTTTGCTGCACAACATTTAGACAAGCCTGTGAAATACGGGGAGAATATCGTCCGGTCAGATGAGACCAAAATGGAACTCTTCGGATGCCATAATACACACCATGTTTGGAGGTCACATGGAACATCACCCCAAAAACACCCCCCCCCCCCCCATACTAACAGTGAGGTTTGGAGGTGGGAACATCATGGTGTGGGCGGGGCTGTTTTTCAGCATACGGTTCTGGCAAACTTCATATCATTGATGGAAGGATGAATGAAAAAATGGACCAAGACATTCTTGATAAAAATCTGCTGCCATCTACCAGGATGATGAAGATGAAATGAAGGAGGACATTTCAGCAAGACAATGATCCCAAACACAAAGCCAAGGAAACTCTCCATTGGTTTCAAAGAAAGAAAATCAAGTTGCTAGAATGGCCCAGCCAATCACCTGACATGAATCCAATAGATAATCTATGGAAAGAACTAAAGATCAGAGTTCCTAGAAGAGGCCCACGGGACCTTCAAGATTTGAAGACTGTGTTGAAGAATGGGCCAAAATCGCACCTGAGCAACGCGTGTCTTGAAGCCGTCATTACCAACAAAGGATTTTGTACCGAGTATTAAATACATTTCAGTTAGCGTGTTCAGTACTTTTTCCCTGTGTCATTCTATTTTATTACACAGAACTTCATTTCTGAACTGAATTGCATGGATTGTTACCGACGTGGGGAAAATTTAATGTCAATAGCACCTTTACCAATATATTTACAGAGAAAAATGGTGACGTGTTCAATACTTATTTTACCCGCTGTGTGTTTGTGTATACATATATATTTATGGAGTGGATGCTGAGGAAGCGATTCTCTCACGAAACGCGTTGGTCCTAGACACCAATATCATCATATTGATTATATGTACTCCGTGTTTTTAGATATGATTTTTGCTTTGGTGTTGTATAGATGTTTTTTGTATATTTTGTTTATATTTCAGTTGTTGTAGTAGAACATTCTCGCTAGTGCATATTTTATGTGTGTGTGTGTGTGTGTGTGTGTGTGTGTGTGTGTGTGTGTGTGTATGTATGTATGTATGTGTGTATATATATATATATATATATATATATATATACACACACACACACTTACATACATACATACACACACACACACAAAATCTCACAAAAGTAAGTACACCCCTCACATTCTTGTAAATATTTTCTTCTATTTTTCATGTGACAACACTGAAGAAATGACACGTTGCTACAATGTAAAGTAGTGAGTGTACAGCTTGTATAACGGTGTAAATTTGCTGTCCCCTCAAAATAACTCAACACACAGCCATTAATGTCTAAACCGCTGGCAACAAAAGTGAGTACACCCCCTAAGTGAAAATGTCCAAATTGGGCCCAAAGTGTCAATATTTTGTGTGGCCGCCATTATTTACCAGCACTGCCTTAACCCCCTTGGGCATGGAGTTCACCAGAGCTTCACAGGTTGCCACTGGAGTCCTCTTCCCCTCCTCCATGATGACATCACGGAGCTGGTGGATGTTAGAGACCTTGCGCTCCTCCACCTTCCGTTTGAGGATGTCCCACAGATGATCAATAGGGTTTAGGTCTGGAGACATGCTTGGCCAGTCCATCACCTTTACCCTCAGCTTCTTTAGCAAGGCAGTGGTAGTCTTGGAGGTGTGTTTGGGGTCATTATGTTGGAATACTGCCCTGCGGCCCAGTCTCTGAAGGGAGGGGGATCATGCTCTGCTTCAGTATGTCACAGTACATGTTGGCATTCATGGTTCCCTCAATGATCTGTAGCTCCCCAGTGCCGGCAGCACTCATGCACCCCCAGACCATGACACTCCCACCACCATGCTTGACTGTAGACAAGACACACTTGTCTTTGTACTCCTCACCTGGTTGCCGCCACACACGCCTGACACCATCTGACACCAAATAAGTTTATCTTGGTCTCATCAGACCACAGGATATGGTTTCAGTGGAACCTGTCCTGTTAAACCTTTGTATGGTCTTGGCCACCGTGCTGCAGCTCAGTTTCAGGGTCTTGGCAATCTTCTTATAGCCTAGGCCATCTTTATGTAGAGCAACAATTCTTTTTACAGATCCTCAGAGAGTTCTTTGCCATGAGGTGCCATGAAGAACTTCCAGTGACCAGTGTGAGAGAGTGAGAGCGATAACACCACATTTACCACACCTGAGACCTTGTAACACCAACGAGTCACATGACACCGGGGAGGGAAAATGGCTAATTGGGCCCAACTTGGAAATTTTCACTTAGGAGTGTACAAACTTTTGTTGCCAGCGGTTTAGACATTAATGGCTGTGTGTTGAGTTATTTTGAGGGGACAGCAAATTTACACTGTTATACAAGCTGTACACTCACTACTTTACATTGTAGCAAAGTGTCATTTCTTCAGTGTTGTTACATAAAAAGATAGAAGAAAATATTTACAAAAATGTGACTGAGGGGTGTACTTACTTTTGTGAGATATTGTATATATTACATGTACACACACACACACACACACACACATACACATACATATTTTATATATATATATATATATATATATAATGTGTGTGTGTGTGTGTGTTTATGTGTATATCTATATCTATAGCTATAGCTATATCTATAACGGATCCTGAGGAAGTGAGTTTCTCGCAAAATGCATTGCTCCTAGACACCAACATCATCACATTGTTTCTATGTACTGATGGTATTTTACCTCTCAGTGGCACATTTAAAGCCCCTGTACCTATCCCTGCACTGAATGGGAGTTAATGGAGGGTAGATTTTTTCTTTTTCGCATTTTATGGTTGGATTTCTCCATCAACCCTTAACATGTCCCTTATTTTGCTACAGGGCAGCGACAGTGAATACGAAGTGGACCAAAACCAACAGAAGAGCCATTCCTTCGTCAACCACTACATCAGCGACCCCACCTACTACAACTCTTGGAGGCGGCAGCAGAAGGGCATATCCCGGGCGCACGCCTACAACTACACAGACAACGACCTGGAGGACGACTCTGAACACTGTATCATACCCAACAGCAACAGCAGTCAGCAGGGCAGCCTGTACAGGCCCAAACCCAGTCGGACTCCAACACCTCAGCAGGCCCCAACCCAACAAAACCCCATATACCGCCCGCCCAGCAGCCTCGCCCCTACATCCCGGGCCCCCATCGCTGGATTTTCATCCTTTGTTTGATGACAAACCTTGCACCAATGTACCATTGTTTCTTCAAATTTCAAGAAGCAGATAAATATATAGATATATATAATATATAAAAAAGGTATGTGTGTATATATGCATATACATATATATGAAGGAGAAAAAAAAAAAAAACCTTTATGGAATTTGTGTTGGAGACAATCAGTCATGGATTTAGATCTTTATTTTGCTGCTTCAAATATGTATAATATTCCAAAGGTTTCTGGGTGCAAAAAAAATAAAAGAAATGCGCAAGAGGTGATCTGAACCAAGAAAAAAACTCTCCTTACCGAAGGAACATGGCAGCCATTGCTGTTGCCTCGGAATATCTTGCCGTCTACATTGCCTATACCAAGGATTACCGTGCCTGAAGATTGAGTCTGGCCAGCAAGCGATGGAAGGCAACCTTGCCCGAAAGACGGGTGGCCGCTATGGTTACGGCATATCCAGAAGGATTATAACTGGAGTATTGGACGCTTCACGCTGGTCGGCGATCCTCATACCCGTATGGGTTGGGAATATCAGATTATTAACCACAGGGCCTGTTTTGGACTTGATATCAAGATTATTTGTCTCAAAAACTGCCTGATACCTTACCAATGTTGGGAATAATACATCTATATAGTTTGCGGGTTTAATCAAGTTACAACAATTGATACTGTCCAGGGTTTCAAGGCTTAATGGAAACCTCCACTTCACAGGGTGGACCTCTTTATTCAGGGTGGAAATGTGCTGCCCCTAGCAACCTACAACCCACTTCTCCCTTTCTTGTTGCTAGTTCAAGCTGAAAGGTAGAAGACAATTTGTTACTATGGGCAGCACGGTTCTGGTGGTACCGTCCTCATTTACAGAACCCCATATTTGGGTCAGATTATGGTATCACAGCATTGGAGATGGACTTATGGATCTTAATTGTGTTTTTTCTCCATCCATTGGGAGGTATAGTAAGGACTTTTCAGTCTGCACCATCAAACATTGTATCTTTTTTTTTTTTTATATTTGATACCAAAATTTGCTACCCTTTTCTTAACCTTCTTGGCATCTATAAAGGTTTGGGAAAGGGGACTCAATGATTAGCTGGTAAAAAAAAAAAAATCTCTTCTTTGTGTTGTCCATAGCAACTAAGGAGACGTTCAGTTTAGTTTTCCAATCCGCTAAAGAAAATGAATAGCTGGAATCATATTTCTATGGGAAACAGACCTTTTCCTTTGGTTTGGGCCTAGTGTGGTTTAACAGACAATGGAGTAGCATTGCATATACCTAAGCAGTATTCTAGAAGAGAATGGCCTATGATGAGAGTGTGGTGGATGTGGATTGCTGAATCTATATAGGAGATCAGTTGTGTTGGATGTGATGACATAAGGAGAACTCCAATCAGGACAAACACCATCAGTCAAGATTTTATCACTTTAGGTCCAAGTTTGACGATCAATGAGGTTGCTAAACTTGGACGAAACGTGATGCAGTAAAAGTGATGTTTGAGCTTTTGAAATGACTATATTAGATGTTGAAGGAAACCTGTAGAAAGCAAAATACGGAGTCTGCTTCTGCTGCTGATCTTCTTCTGAAAAAGCTAGATGCCTGTTTTTTTATTTTTTTTTCCTTTAGTAGTTTGACTCAAAACAAATATGCAAAAAAGTAAAATCAGGAATCATGAGCTGCACATATGTTCAAGGCAGAGAGTAAAGAAGTTTTTGGATGGCCTTGACACTCCTGCAGCTGGGATATTCAGAAGGAGAGATCCGCAACGGCAACCTGCGTAGTGTGGGTCTTCTTTTAGAATCAGTTCATGTGGAGCTATGTACTATATTCGAAACACGAATTGCATATGCAAGCCCAGGATTGTGAAGCTGCTCCAGAGCAAAACTTAAAAGGAGTGCCAATCAATTCTGAAAAACATTTTATGCAGCATGCTGAAGTTGCATCTTGACTGGAGTTCTTCCTAAAGTTAGCAAAGGTTAATATCCTTAGGGATTTTTATTCCGTGTATGATATGCCTTCTACTATTTTAAATTTTCTTCTTATCGGAGAAGTTTTCTGTCACATAGGTGAAGTAGACAAAACTACATGATACCCCTTTCATATGGCATGACATCTGAATGGACAATGAATACAAAAACGTATCCATGGCATAACTATGACAAAAAAGCTACAATGGGATCTGAGGGCTGTGTGGGGTACCCATTACCATCCCCTCTTCTCCATGTGACAAAACAATTGCAATGGGGTCAGGGGTTGTGTGGGGAACCCATTACCGCCCCCTCTTCTCCATATGACAAAACAGCTGCAATGGGATCTGAGGGTTGTGCAGGGAAAGCCATTACTATACCCTCTTCTCCAAATGACAAATCAGCTGCAACGGGATCTGAGTGATGTGTGGGGAACCCATTACCATCCCCTCTTTTCCATTTGTGCTGGCCAGTGATTGGTTAGACTTTCTTATAGTGGTTAGCATCATTTATTAATAACTTTACAGCAAAAAGGGCCTGCCTGAGCAGTTCATTCAATTTATGTCCAGTCACCTATACTCACACCACTACATAGTTATGGGTACATTTTGCTAATCTACGTTAATTAAATGGGTGTATGGCCAGCATAAAGCAAACACTTGCAAAGTTTTAAAGAGTGTTAAGGGGTATGTCATTGGCAGGTTTCTGTTGTCATCTATGTCACGATTGCCCTTCACTTCCTGTCTCTCACTGGAAATTCTGCCCAATGGGGTCAGAGAAAAAAAAATGATCAGAGTGGGGAAAAGTTAGAACAACCGTCAGGTTTTTGTTGGGTCTCTCCCGTCTTTTTCTGGTGGCACAGGGACCGAAAAAGTGTATAGTTCTATATATTCTGTATAGACTAGGTAAACATTCTAACTCTTTCCTACTCTGTACAACACTAAAATATAGTTTTGCTTGAGTTGGGCGTTAGGCCTGACTGGCAGCTTATTAGTGCAGGGATAGGATGGGCATGTGTGAAATGCGCTGAGGCAGTTTGATAACAGAATTGATCGGTAATTATGAGATAGAGGTTAAGATGCAAGTGAGGTAGAAGGTTGGGGAACCCAGGAAGCTGATCTTTCCTTCTGTTCCAAATGGGTCTTTATTACATTTTCTGCATTATAAGGACTATAATGCAAATTTTTTTGGATACCAGCCTAAAGCAGAAGGTACTCAACGTTTATGTCATGGCCCCAATGTACTGTTGTTCGGGGACCCACAAGTGTCAGTTTAAAAATAGTTTTTAAGCCCCCCAAAAAGGTGTCTCTCAATAGAACCCAAAAGGAGTGAATAGATTTTTTTTTTTTAAATATTGCAACCCAAATTTTTTATTTTCAAGAGATCATTTAGACCTAAAGGTTGCAGAATCTTTTACCATCATCAAAGTCTGTATTGGTGGATGTACCAACCAGTACGATTTGCCCCTATGATATAATTAGTGGGGGTTTAAAACACATATCGATATATGTTTAAAAAAAGAAAAAAATATATTGTAAAAAAAAAAAAACAGTTGTGTCTGGTTGAAGGGTCAGCCTACCAAAAACTGATATATTTATTTTCAGATGCAGAGAGATCTTTTGAGTTACAAAATTTGTCCACCCAAAGCCATCACTGGTTGCTGGTCAAGTATTCTGCTGAACAAATTCCTCTTGTCCAAAACTTTTGGGTGGAATTCTTATTTAGGAGTGTTGCAGGATTCAAAAAGCTCCACCAGACTGTGTACTCAGCGTTATTTTGCCAGTATTACGTCCAGCCAATGTTTTGTTTGAGCCAATATGCAAAAAAAAAATAAAAAAATATCACAGCTACCACTTCAGTTATGCTGCTTTTCTCACGTCACTGCCACAACAATTATTTGACGTCTACAGAGATAATTTTTTTTGTTACATATTATGTATAAAATGATGTAAAAAAAATTAAAAAAATATTTTTTTTTGTCACGAGTGCCGGAAGAATTATTTTTTTCTGTATAGTCACTACAGTGCACAAAAGGCCAATGCATTTAGCACTTGTGTTAACTACTGCAGTGGAATTTTCACCGTTGGGGTCTCAGATATAGAAGAAGCTGTTTCGCTTCGGGAAAAAGCACCAGCTTGTTGCACTCTGATGACATGAATAAAACGTTATTGTTCCAAACTAAGCCCTGTTGTGGTGAAATGCGTTAGCTAGAGGAGGGTCTTGGAGGATCTTCTGTGTTTTTGGAAAAATAATGTATTATTTATGTTGGCAACATTGGAGTCTGGTTGTTCTCTTGGGCATTTGATATGGGAGGCGAGAGAAAAAGCTGTATTTGGCCAGCACTTGCCTCCTGGTTGGGAGTGGAAGCTCTTCTTTTGGGTTCTGCATTTCAATTTGGGACATGGGTGGCTTTTAGGCTCCATTCACACTTGTACGTCACTCGTTGTGACTTTGGATGGGTGCCACTTGTTGTCCCTCTGCAAAGTCGTACCCACTATTGCACCACAGTTGCACGTAAAACATTCTGGTATGACTTTCATGCAACTTTTGAGGGTTAACATTAAAGTCTATGGCCCTCAAGTTGCAGGAAAGTTGAACCAAAAGGTTCATTCACACCTGTGTGCTTATCATGCAACTTTGGACATCATTAGGCATGTGCATTTCGTTCCGAATCGAAATTCGGACGAATTTTCATTATTCGGACATTCGGATGCATCCGAATTAACGAATTACAATGCTAACGAATTCAACCGGATCAGAAATAACATTTCGAATCGAAAAACCACGGACGAAATTCGAATCGAATTCGAAAAAAATTCTTATCGAATTTGAAAACAATTAGAATAGAATTGAAAATATTGGAAAGAATCGAATAGAAAAACAATAGAACAAAATACAATATATATATTATATTTTATTCTATTCTATTGTTTTTCTAGTTTTCTATTTCTATTCTAATCTTTTCTAATTGGAATTCGAAAAATCGGTCGCATTCGAAAATATTTCAACCAAATTCGAAAATATTTCTACCGGATTCGATAATATTTCATCCGCATTCGTTAATATTTCAACCAAATTCGATAATATTTCATCCGCATTCGTTAATATTTCAACCAAATTCGATAATATTTCAAACGGATTCAAAATTATTCCAACCAAATAGAAAAGGTTATAATAAACCATGTTCCGACATTCGAATTTCGTATAGAATGAATTCTAATTCCAATCAGAAAAGATTAGAATAGAAATAGAAAATAGACTAAAAATAGACGAGACTAGGGAAATGGCTGCTAATAGTTTGCAGGAGACCTGCATAAAAAACAAAAAAATGAAATAGATGCTTATAGTCTGCAGATTTGATGAGAAAATGAAATAGATGCTAATAGTCTGCAGGAGATCTGCAAAAAAATTATATAAATGCTAATAGTCTGCAGGAGATCGGATGGAAATAAATAGTAATCTGCAAAAAAAAGGGAAATAGATGCAAATAGTCTGCAGGAGATCGGATGGAAATAAATAGTAATCTGCAAAAAAAAAAGGAAATAGATGCGAATAGTCTGCAGGAGATCTGCTGAAATAAAGGAAATGGCTGCTCTAATGCAAAAAAAAAGAAAAGAAAAATGAAATAGATGCTAATAGTCTGCAGGAGATCTGCAAAAAAAATGAAATAGATGTTAATATACTGCAGGAGATCTGATGGAAATAAATAGTAATCTGCAAAAAATCAGATTGAAATATTATTGAATCCGGTTGAAATATTTTCGAATGCGGTTGAAATATGCGACCGATTTTTCGAATTCGGTCGAAAACGAAACGTAATCCGAAAACGAATTTAACGAATCTAACTAAACGAAATTAATTAATTAACGAATTAAAACGAAACAAAACATTTTTTTTCCTTTTGCACATGTCTAGACATCATGGGACCCATTTGGACCCATGTTTTCCAATGATAGCCATTCATATATGTGCAACTTAAAGTGATTCATGCACTACTTTGGTCCAACTTTCATGCAACTTGAGGGCCGTAGGCTTCAATGTTAACCCTCACAAGTTGTATGAAAGTCATACCTGAATGTTTTACATGTGGTGCAACAGGGACTTGGCAGAAGGAAACAAGTCACATCAAAGTCAGACCCATCCAAAATTGCATTAAAGTTCCACTCCAAAGCCTCGCAACTTTTGGGGTCTACAAGTGTGAATGGAGCCTTACACCACAGCAAATGTTACTGTAACCCACAGTATATGTTGTGGTGTTGCTTTGCCATAAAGAGACCTTGTCAGGCGCATACAAGAATCCATATAACTAAGAACTACTACAGTGTTTCCCCGAAAATAAGGCCGGGTCTTATATTAAATTTTGGCAACAAAAGACACAGTAGGGCTTATTTTCGGGGTAGGTCTTACCATGTAATGTGCTGTCTTCTCTCCCCCCTCTCTCTCCCTGCCAGACAGGAATCCCCAGTGTGAATGGAGTTAAAATGCTTGGAAAATCCTAGAATCCACTCTATTACAGTAGTATATAATGTACAATGTGTGTGTTTCTGTAATATAATTGTGCCAAATGCCTTCATTATAGCGCCGCTCTGCACTTCTGTGACCTGCCGGAGCTCTCTTCCCCGCAATTATATTACATAAACACACACACATTGTACATTATGTACTACTGTAATAGAGTGGATTATAGGATTTTACAAGCATTTTAAACTAGGGCTTATTTTCAGGGTAGGGCTTATATTGCAGCCCTCCTGGAAAATAACGCTAGGTCTTGTTTTCGGGGTAGGTCTTACTTTTGGGGGAAACACGGTACTACTACTAAGTACGATACTCACCTCTCCGGCAGCTTGTGGCATACGTTGGTTTCTGGGAGTGTTGGATGCCCATGTTCCCCGCAGCACACTGTGGTTCCCGTCCTTCCCACCCCCCCCCCCCCCCAAGTCACTGCAGCCTTGTGACATAGGAGACAAAGATAGGAACCATGGCAGCTTTAATGGCAATGCACAAAAACACCCGCATGTTATGGAGTTATTGCGTCCAAAAAGTCAACAAGAACTGCCGCATCAACACAAACTAATGCTGCACATCATTTTCATGCGTTTCGACTGATACGGTGTGCATCGACGCAACAAGCTGCCCCATACACAGGCAATCTTTTTGGCGTCCTCACGTCAGTGGCCCAGGGGCAATTTTTCATTAGTAAATTCACATGTAGCCTTATTATGTGGGTCAGAAACGCCCCCCGGATGACACCGTATTCCTTGCCTGGCAAACAAGTCGGAGAGCACTGGTTGAGGTTGAAGGCTGAACCTTGGCAGATCTACCACAAGGTGAGAGGCATTGGCCTCCATTTAGAACACCAAGGAAAATAGACAAAAAGAGCACCAGCAGGTTGTCTTGGCAATCCATGATTTGTAGTTGATCTATTTTGACTAATCGCAAGAAATGAGGTAGCCAACGCGTTTCAGAAGCCAAACCATTCCAGTTCATTGAGGCTTAGAGCAGGGGTCTCCAAACTTTATGAACAAAAGGCCAGTTTTTAAGGTCCTCCAGACTTTGAGGGGACGGACTGTGGCCATTGTGGAGTAGAAAATGTCCTGGCGTCAATGGAAGTAAAGAATGCCCCATTATTGGCATTAGTGGGAGGAATAGTGCCCCATCATTGGTGTCAGTGGGAGGAATGGTGCCCCATCATTGGTGTCAGTGGGAGGAATAGTGCCCCATCATTGGGAGGAATGGTGCCCCATCATTGGTGTCAGTGGGAGAATTAGTGTCCCATCATTGGTATCAGTGTAATGATGAATAGTGCCCCATCATTGGTGTCAGTGGAAGGAGTAGTGCCCCATCATGGGTGTCAGTGGGAGGAATAGTGCCCCATCATTGATATCAGTGGGAGGAATAGTGCCCCATCATTGATATCAGTGGGAGGAATAGTGCCCCATCATTGGTATCAGTGGGAGGAATAGTGCCCCATCATTGGTATCAGTGGGAGGAATAGTGCCCCATCATTGGTATCAGTGGGAGGAATAGTGCCCCATCATTGGTTTTCATTTAGAGGAATCGTGTCCTATCAGTAGGAGGAATGGGGTCTATCATTGGTGTCAGTGGTATGAATAGTGCCCTATTATTGGTATCAGTGACAGGAAATTATGCCCCATTGTTGGTGTAGAAGGAATAGACCCTTGTATCAACGGGGGGGGGGGAATAGTGTCCCAAGGGCCTGATAAAAGAAAGCAAAGGGCCACATCCGTCCCCCAGTATAAAGGCTCCTATGTCAAAAAAGAAATACTACTGGTCTCACTACTCCTGCAGCACCCTAGTAATATACACAGGGGGTACACAGAGAGCTGGGGGGTCACGAGTGCCTGTCCATATCTGAAAATCTGTTTTTGTTGAAAATATTTTTTTTTCAGCCTACTGAACACCTCCTATGCAACCCCCACAAAGCCGAGCTTGTTAAAGCGGAACTCCATCCCCGATTTTTTTTTTTTCCGCCTTTAGGATGGAGAAGGGTCATTTACTTATTGCTATCGGTGTCCCCATAAGGGAAGTTTTTTCACTTCCTGGTGGTCACTCCCCCCCAAAACAGGGCTTCTAACCCCCTCACTATTCGGAGCTGAAAAAAAAAAAAAAGTTGTGTCTGGGGTTCCACTTTAACAGCAATGTTCAAATAAGATGCGACACTACCAAAAAAAAAAAAAAAAAAAGATTTCCGTGTGCGGCCAGCCGCGGCGTCCCGGGGACGGTCTATAAGGCTTTTTCGATTTAAAAACTGTCCATCTTCGGAGAAGAGACGGATTCCGTTCATTGGGATTTGTGGTCAGTGTTTTATGTTTGCAGATCGTTGTGTCATCGTTTTTTCCATCGCTGTAAATTCATCATTAAAACTGAATTTATTTTTGTTATCAAAAGTGTATAATAAAAATTTTGCCAAAAATATTTCTATGTTCTAAAGAGTATGTTGTCTATGTGAGGAGATGTTGGAGGATTCGATCTCAGCGGTACAATTCCTGGCGCTGGAGACGTACAATGCAACTACTTTACAAAGCGTAGCGATGACATCATGAGTCTGAACGCCAAAGCGAGAGAGAAATGAAAGCTGAATTTTAATTTTGCTTATATTCCCCTTCTTCAATCATGCCAATTAAATTTTTAAATAAAGACTTGATTTTTTTTTATACACCTGATGTCCTCACTGCGTCCATGTGCTTCTCTATGCCAGTGTTTCTCAACTCCAGTCCTCAAGGCACCCCAACAGATCATGTTTTCAGGATTTCCCTCGGATGAAACGGCTGTGGTAATTACTAAGGCAGTGAAACAGATCAAATCACCTGTGCAAAATAATGGAAAGCCTGAAAACATGACCTGTTGGGGGTACTTGAGGACTGGAGTTGAGAAACACTGCTCTATGCAATGCAGGCAGATCCTGGGCAATGCCTTGATTGGTAGGTGCTAGACATGTGCACTGCCGAGAAATTTGTTAATTTTAGTTTTATTTTTTGTAAATTTGTAAATTCCAAAATCCGATTTTTTGATTTTACGAATTTTAGGATTTTTGGAAATTTAGGAATTCCAAATTGAAAAATTCCAAAATTCGAAATAACCAATAATAACCAACTATTAAATTATAGGTATTGGAATTTCCTTTCAAATTTGGCTGTTAGTGAACGTAACGAATACAAATTTAATCCAAAGTTATCCGAAATAAGGAATGCCGCATCTAAACAAATGGAACGGAACTAATTCATAATAAAAAATAATAACAATAATAATAACAATAGTAATAAAAAGTATTTTATTATTATTACTTTGTTACGTTCCACTTGTTTATTTCGGATAATTCGTAACTTCAGATGAATTTGCATTCATAACGTTCACTAACAGCCAAATTTGAAAGGAAATTCCAATACCTATAATTTAATAGTTGGTTATTATTAGGTCTTTCAAATTTTTTAATTTTCGAATTTCAGAAAACCCGAAAATTAACTATTACCATTTCAGATTTTCGAATTTTCAGGTTTTCTAATTTTCGTATTTTATGATTTTCATTCTTATTTTCGAATTTCTGAAAGTTCCCAATTCTGAATTTTCGGAAATCGAAAATTAAAAAAATTGAAAGACCTAATAATAACCAACTATTAAATTATAGGTATTGGAATTTCCTTTCAAATCTGGCTGTTAGTGAAGGTAACGAATACAAATTTATCCGAAGTTACGAATTATCCAAAATAACGAATGCCGCATCTAAACAAATGGAAGGGAACTAATAAATTATAATAATAATAATAATAATAATAAATAATGATAAACGTTTTTATTATTATTATTGTTATTATTACGTTCCACTTGTTTATTTCGGATAATTCGTAACTTCAGATGAATTTGCATTCATTATGTTCACTAACAGACAAATTTGAAAGGAAATTCCAATACCTATAATTTAATAGTTAGTTATTATTAGGTCTTTCAAATTTTTAGATTTTTCGAATTCCGAATTTCTGAAAATTCGGTAATTAAAAAATTCGGAATTGGGAAATTTCAGAAATTCGAAAATCTGAAAATAAGAATGAAAATCATAAAATTCAAAAGAACGAAAATTCGAAAACCCGAAAATTAGAAAATCTGAAATAATAACTAATAATAACTTTTAACTATTACTATTTCCGATTTTCTAATTTTCGGGTTTTCTAATTTTCGTTCTTTTGAATTTTACGATTTTCATTCTTATTTTCGAATTTCTGAAATTTCCCAATTCCTAATTTTCGGAATTCGAAACTTTAAAAATTTGAAAGACCTAATAATAACCAACTATTAAATTATAGGTATTGGAATTTCCTTTCAAATTTGGCCGATAGTGACTGTGACGAATACAAATTTATCTGAAGTTACGAATTATCCGACATAGCGAATGCCGCATCTAAACAAATGGAACGGAACGAATTAATAATAAATAATAATAAAAAGTTTAATATTATTATTATTAATTTGTTACGTTCCATTTGTTTAGATAAAGCATTCATTATTTCGGATAATTCGCAACTTTAGATAAATTCGTATTCATTACGTTCACTAGCAGCCAAAGTTGAAAGGAAATTCCAATACCTATAATTTAATAGTAATAGTTAAAAGTTATTATTAGTTAGTTATTATTTCGTATTTTCGTTCTTTTGAATTTTCAGATTTGCATTCTTATTTTCGAATTTCAGAAATATTGAAAATCCGAAAATTCGGAAATTCAGATATTTCCGAATTAACTACGGTAATTTGTCAAAATTTGTTTAAAAACGAATCCGGAACTAAAACGAATTGCACGTCTAGTGCAATGTCGGGACAAGATCATCCAGTGCCCAGATACCAAATTGTGCCCCCCCCCTGCTCCTTCAGTATCTGCAAGCTAATGAGGAGGAGGTGGAGAGAGAACACAGCCGCACCTCCTCCCAGCTCCAGCTCTTTCCTTGCAGCTTCCAGCACTGTGCTGACAGAAGTAGTGATGCCGCTGTCACTACTCCTGTCAGCAGGGCCATCGGAACAGGACAGGCAAACCAAGCAACTGCTT
Organism: Rana muscosa; assembly: GCA_029206835.1. Taxonomy (NCBI): domain Eukaryota; kingdom Metazoa; phylum Chordata; class Amphibia; order Anura; family Ranidae; genus Rana; species Rana muscosa. Next base: position 19,256,323 of record CM055128.1, on the reverse strand, counting down.
GGGGTCCCGAGCAACTGCTCGGGGCTCCCGCGATCGGTGCCCCCCCCCCTTAACAACAACAGCACCCCCCCTTCCCGCTCAACAACTTCCTTGACAGGTGAAAAAAAATTCAGTAGCCCCCCCCCACCTCGCTTCTCAACTTGTTTCAAATTTCATTGTCCATCCATTCTGCTTGGGGCCCCCAAATTCCTTCAAACGGCCCTGCCTGTCAGCCTTATAGTAGGAGGAACTTGTGGTGCCCCCCCATCCTTTTCTGCCCACCCCTTGTCCTGGCCCTGGGTAGGTGACATGAAGTGCTATCACTAGGCCATCCAGCACCCAGGGCAAAGATGCCAAACTGCAACCCCCCCCCCCCCCTCCGGTTCATTGCAGTGCGGCTCAGGTACCCCCTTAGGGCTGGTATGGATTTTAACAGGAACCCCTACGCCGAAAAAAAAACGGCCATACCAGACCCTTATCCGAGCACGCAGCCCGGCCGGTCAGGAAAGGGGGTGGGGATGAGCGAGCGGCCCCCCCTCCTGAACCGTACCAGGCCGCATGCCCTCAACATGGGGGGTGGGCGCTTTGGGGCACCACCCCAAAGCACCCTGTCCCCATGTTGATGAGGACAGGGCCTCTTCCCGACAACCCTGGCTGTTGGTTGTCGGGGTCTGCGGGCGGGGGGCTTATCAGAATCCGGGAGCGCCCTTTAGAAAAGGGGGCCCCCAGATCCTGGCCCCCCACCCTATGTGAATGAGTATGGGGAATATCGTACACCTACCCATTCACCTGGTGGGAAAAAAAGTCAATAAAAAAAAACACACTACACAGGTTTTTAAAGTAATTTATTAGGCAGCTCCGGGGGTCTTCTTCCAACTTCGGGGTTCTCTTCTTCTGCTCTCCGGTGTCGTCTCCGCGCTCTCCAGTTCTTCTCCCACTCTCCGGTGCCTTCTTCCTTCTGCCGGGCGCCTCTGCTATCTTTTTCCAGCTCTATTGCTAGCGGGGGCCCGGTCTTCATCGTCGTCTTCTTCCCTCTTCTCTCAGCCCGATGTTGCCTCGACGCTCTCTGCTGCTATAATGCTGTGTGCGCGGAGCGCAACGACTTTTATAGGCATGGGGCGTGGTCACCGGGTGATGCCACCCGATGACCCCGCCCCCGTATGACGTCACAGTCCCATCATCCCCGGTCACTGCATCACCCGGTGACCACGCCCCATGCCTATAAGTCATTGCGCTCCGCGCACACGGCATTATAGCGGCAGAGAGCGTCGAGGCAATATCGAACGGAGGGAAGAAGACGACGATGAAGAAGACCGGGCCCCCGCTAGCAAAAGAGCTGGAAGAAGATAGTGGAGGCGCCCGGCAGAAGGAAGAAGGCACCGGAAAGTGGGAGAAGAATCGGAGAGCGCAGAGACGACACCGGAGAGCAGAAGAAGAGACCCCCGAAGTCGGAAGAAGACCCCCGGAGCTGCCTAATAAATTACTTTAAAAACCTGTGTCGGGAAGAGGCCCTGTCATCAACATGGGGACAGGGTGCTTTGGGGTGGGGGGCTGCAGGGCACCTCCCTGCCCCAATGCACCCACCCCCCATGTTGAGGGCATGCGGCCTGGTACGGTTCAGGAGGAGGGGGTGCTCGCTCGTCCCCATGCCCTTTCCTGACCGGCCGGGCTGCGTGCTCGAATAAGGGTCTGGTATAGATTTTGGGGGGACCCCCACGCCGTTTTTTCCAGCATAGGGGTTCCCGTTAAAATCCATACCAGACCTAAGGGCCTGGTTTGCTCATGGAGGGAACCCATGCTGGTTTTTTTTATTTAAAACTCGGCGTGGATTTCCCCCTCATGATAACAGCGGCGAGACTTCCCTCCCCTCTCCCAGGTCAGCAAATCCGCAGCTAAAAACGCAAAGGAACCGCTGAACAACTGTTTGAGAACTTGGCAAAGAAACCGGAGCTCAAAAACGCAACGCACAAGTGTGAATCCGGCCTTAAAGGGAGCCTGTGCTTTTGCTTATGTGGGGGAAAATGCCGGGTTGACTTCAATGGCGCCCTGCCAGTTGCACTTACCTCCCCTTTTGTTCATTTGCTACTTCACAGAAATAAGGAGTCCTGTGTATGCTCCAAATCATGAACAGGAGCTTATCCAGAGTGAGCGGGTTCTCTCCCTGCCCCCATGTGGCAGCACCACAAGCAAAGACAGCCATTCACCAAATACGAACAAATTCACATAGGTGAAAAGGAGTGTCAATCACAATTTCCCATATAACAAAGAACCAGTTCTTCATTTTCTTCTTGGCCCTTGCTGGCAGAATAGAGCAGCAGAAGTATAGGGACAGCAAGTATGTGCAACTGGTGAGGGGGCATTAACCTGTTGTATTACCCTACACTAGTGGTCTCCAAATTGTGGCCCTGGGGCCAGATGTGGCTGTTTGCCTGTCTTTATCCGGCCCTTGAGGCATTATTCCTGCCTCTGACACTAAGAATGGGGCAGAATTCCTGCCACTGATACCAACAATGGGGCAGAATTCCTTCACTAACAACCACGATGTGGCAGAATTCCTTCCACTGACAACGACGATGGGGCAGAATTCCTTCCACTGACACCAACGATGGTGAACTATTCCTCCCACTGACACCAACGATGGGGCACTATTCCTCCCACTGACACCAACGATGGGACAGAATTCCTTCCACTGACACCAACGATGGGACAGAATTCCTTCCACTGACACCAACGATGGGGCAGAATTCCTTCCACTGACACCAACGATGGGGCAGAATTCCTTCCACTGACACCAACGATGGGGCAGAATTCCTTCCACTGACACCAACGATGGGGCAGAATTCCTTCCACTGACACCAACGATGGGGCAGAATTCCTTCCACTGACACCAACGATGGGGCAGAATTCCTTCCACTGACACCAACGATGGGGCAGAATTCCTTCCACTGACACCAACGATGGGGCAGAATTCCTTCCACTGACACCAACAATGGGGCAGAATTCCTTCCACTGACACCAACAATGGGGCAGAATTCCTTCCACTGACACCAACAATGGGGCAGAATTCCTTCCACTGACACCAACAATGGGGCAGAATTCCTTCCACTGACACCAACAATGGGGCAGAATTTCTTCTACTGACACCAATGATGGGGCACCATTTCTCCCCCCAATGCCAAAGATCAGGATTGGGCACCGTCCAGCCCCCCAAAAATTCTGAAGGACAGTAAGCTGGCCCTTTTTTTTTTTTAGAAAGTTTGGAGACCCCTGCCCTACACTGACAAACTACAGGTCTACTTACACCTTAACCAAACCCCCTACATCTCAAGGGTGGATCTAAGATTGAAGTGTCACACCAAGAGACTAATTGTCCACCAGGAGATTTATTAAAAATGTAGAAAGAGAGAGCCAACACGTTTCGGGGTCAAAAAGACACCACCTTCATCAGGGCTTGAAGTAAAATGCAATGTACTGGACTGGATGCAACCTAAACCTGGCAGGTTTTGATGCACAATGTCTTCCTGCAGCCGGTGTAGGGCATCCACCGCGGACTTGCTGCCAGCCTAGACTCCCAAGACCTTTCCCAACTTCTACTACAACTCCTGTAGCCGTAGGGTAAACCTAGAGTCCCTGTGCGATTCTTAAATTTTTTTTTTTCTTTTAGGTTCCTAAACTTCAAGGATAAACATAATCCAATCACTGATGACAATTACAACAGAAAGCAAGCCACAACTGACACCAATATCATGCACCTAAACAAATCTGTACTGTATACAGTGGCGGCCCGTCCATAGGGGGCGCCCGGGCGCCGCCCCACCCCCCCCCCCCTCCTGTGGTCACCAAAAAAAAAAACGGGCCCTTTAAGATTTATTTATTTATTTATTTTTTTATGTCTTTTTTTTTACACATGGCGGCGCGACCATAGTGGGCGCAGAAGCGCCGCTACCGCTCGCTTCTGCGCCCGGCCGTCACTCACCACAACAATACATAGGTTCATGCATTGCCGCCCACTATTCAGATGGCCGGCCCCTTGAGCGCCGGCCATCTGAGTCACAGCGTCTGATTGGCCTTTAGAAGTGCCTATCAGAGCCAGCTTCCCGACTACAGCCTGAGGGCTGTAATCGGCTTCTAAATACCTAATGAGAGGACGCACAGGGGTGCGTTCCCTGGCCAATCAGGTTCACCGGGTCTGGTTACCGGTAACCTGATTGGCTGAAGTGACATCGAGGGCGGGAGAAGACATCGAGGACGGAAATAGGACGGCGCTGACTCGAGGAAGGTAAGTACAGGGCTGGGGGGGTGAAACTGGCTGTATTATGAGGACAAACTGGCTGCATTATGGGGGAGAAACTGGCTGCATTATGGAGGAGAAACTGGCTGCATTATGGGGGAGAAACTGGCTGCATTATGGGGGAGAAACTGGCTGCATATAGGGGACAAACTGGCTGTATTATGGGGGACAAACTGGCTGCATTATGGGGGAGAAACTGGCTGCATTATGGGGGAGAAACTGGCTGCATTATGGGGGAGAAACTGGCTGTATATTGGGGGAGAAACTGGCTGCATATTGGGGGAGAAACTGGCTGTATATTGGGGGAGAAACTGGCTGCATTATGGGGGAGAAACTGGCTGTATATTGGGGAAGAAACTGGCTGCATTATGGGGGAGAAACTGGCTGCATTATGGGGGAGAAACTGGCTGCATTATGGGGGAGAAACTGGCTGTATTATGGGGGAGAAACTGGCTGCATTATGGGGAGAAACTGGCTGCATTATGGGGGAGAAACTGGCTGCATTATGGGGGAGAAACTGGCTGCATTATGGGGGAGAAACTGGCTGCATTATGGGGGAGAAACTGGCTGCATTATGGGGGAGAAACTGGCTGCATTATGGGGGAGAAACTGGCTGTATTATGGGGACAAACTGGCTGCATTATGGGGGGGGGGGAACTGGCTGCATTATGGGGGGGGGGAAACTGGCTGCATTATGGGGGGGGGGGGAACTGGCTGCATTATGGGGGAGAAACTGCTGCATTATGGGGGAGAAACTGGCTGCATTATGGGGGAGAAACTGGCTGCATTATGGGGGAGAAACTGGCTGCATTATGGGGGAGAAACTGGCTGCATTATGGGGGAGAAACTGGCTGCATTTGGGCACAGTGGCTGCGTTTAATGGGCACAGTGGGCGGCAATTGATGATTTTATTTTTTTTTCAGTTTGTTTGCGCCCCCCCAAAAAATTTGAGCACCAGCCGCCACAGTCTGTAATATATGAAGGATGAACATATCGCCACCAATACAACACGTCATATCATCAGTAATGAAGCATCTGCCATAATCCCAACCAGTCTTTCTCAAGCTTTTCAACACAGTGGATCCCTTGAAATAGGTCTCCGCTCTCAGGAAACCCCTGCTAAAAATGACTCCATCTACAATTCATGGTACATTAGTGCCCGGGTTTACAAACTTCCCAAATAAAAGGGCAGTTTAATGTCCTTCAAACATTTTGGGGGGCCGGATTGTGTCCAGTGGGGGTAGAAAAATTTCCCAGGACCAGCATCCGTGAGAGTAAAAAATGTCTTAGTGTGGTGTTCAGTTGCATAGGGCCTGTGGTCAGGAGGAGGAGTAGTGCCCTGTCGTTGGTATTACTTGGAGGAATAGCGCCCAATCATTGGTGTCAATGGAAGGAATAGTGCCCTATCGCCGGTGACAGTGGAAGGAATAGTGCCCCATCGTTATTATTATTATTATTATTAAACAATGCTTGTAAAACGCAGTCTTACCCATGGGCCTCGATGCATATGACTAATGAGCAGAGAGATTTTGAAATTTTTGATCCTCTTATAGCGCTGCAAATGCAAACTGAATCGCCTCAAGGTGCTTTTAGCAGCCAGTGTCTGCTTGGCTGGTGCGGTCATTCACCCCGTAGGATCTCGACGCGCTTAGGACACACATATATACTGGGCCAATTTGGACAAGATCCAATTAACCTACCAGCATGTCTTTGGAGTGTAGGAGGAAACCTGAGTACCCGGAGGAAACCCACGCAGGCACAGGGAGAACACGCAAACTCCTGGCAGATGGTGTCGTGGTCGGGATTCGAACCAACGACCCTTTTGCTGCTAGGTGAAAGTGCTACCCACTACACCACTGTGCTGCCCATTGGTGATAGTGGAAGGAATAGTGCCCCATCGTTGCAAAACTCCAATTAATAAAAAGTTAAAATATCTCCAAACCACACATAACAAATCAAGGGGGTTATACAGAAGGGTGAGTGAGATAAAAGGAGGACCAGCCAAAACTTTGTCCTTTCTGTTGGGTAAGGGTTGTTGTTGGGTGTTCGTGTCTACAGTATACAAGTAGAATATTCCCATCATACATGTTCCTGAAAATAGCTCAAAGCAAGTGGGTGTTCTAGCAAATATTGTCTGGGAACCGACATCAACACAAGGCAAAGCATATCGCCAGCACACCATGGATCTTCAATATGGCTTTCAAAAGGGACCTCTAATGCCTGATGAAACGTCACAGTTTACTGTTGTGAGGTTATTGCCATGATACATTTTTGGACACTATTTTGAAGATCCATGGTGTGCTGGCGATATACAGCATGCCTTGAACTGTTTACAGTATGTCCCCTTTGGTGAACTTCCCCCTACTTTCTATTCAAGTGGCACCTGCCAAGCAGCAGGGCTGGACCTAGGTGGGGGGGGGGGGAGTTGCTGGGGTGGGCTGTGCCCTCCCAGATTTTGGTCTTGCCCCCCCTCAGGACCAGTGGCATCAGTATGGCAGAACCTATAATGAGGCATTGAAGCCCAGCCCAACCACCGTGGTGCACGTAGCCACAAGGGTAAAGTGAAAAGGGTGTTGATCCTTTGCACCACCAGATCAGACTAGATACGTCCCTGCCAGGAAGTGAGGGAAACACAAGGGTGGCAGACAGCAATACATACCTGTATTGGTGTAATGGTGGAGTTGGGCTATAGCACAGGGGCCTCCAAACTTTCTGAAGGGTCAGTTTACTGTCCTTCAAACTTTAGGGGGCCAGCCTGTGGCCAATGGGAATAGTCAATGTCTCAAGCATCATTGGTATCAGTGGGAGGAATATTGACCCATCATTGGTCTCAGTGGGAGAAATATTGCCCCTATCAGTTATTCAAGTAGAGGGAATAATGCCCCATCATTGGTATCAGTGGGAGGAATAGTGTCCCACCATTGGTCTCAGTGGGAAAAATGGTGTCCCATCATTGGTATCAGTGGGAGAAATATTGCCCCTATCAATGATTCAAGTGGAGGGAATAGTGCCCCACCATTGGTATCAGTGGGAGGAATAGTGCCCCATCCTTGGTATCAGTGGGAGGAATAGTGTCCCACCATTGGTATCAGTGGGAGGAATAGTGTCCCATCATTGGTATCAGGGGGAGAAATATTGCCCCCATCAATGATTCAAGTGGAGGGAATAGTGCCCCACCATTGGTATCAGTGGGAGGAATAGTGCCCCATACTTGGTATCAGTGGGAGGAATAGTGTCCCACCATTGGTCTCAGTGGGAAAAATGGTGTCCCATCATTGGTATCAGTGGGAGAAATATTGCCCCTATCAATGATTCAAGTGGAGGGAGAAGTGCCCCACCATTGGTATCAGTGGGGGGAATAGTGCCCCATACTTGGTATCAGTGGGAGGAATAGTGCCCCATAATTGTTTTCAGTGGGGGGATGGTGTCCCATCATTGGTATTAGTGGGAGGAATAACGCCCCATCATTGGTCTCAGTGGGAGAAATATTGCCCCTATCAGTTATTCAAGTAGAGGGAATAGTGCCCCATACTTGGTATCAGTGGGGGGAATAGTGTCCCATTATTGGTATCAGTGGGAGAAATGGTACCCCACTGTTGGCGTCAGTAAAAATAATAATGTCCCACTGTTGGTGTCATTGGGAGGAATAGTGCCCAAGACCTTGGATAAGGGAAGCATCTAGAACCATGAGCAACAATTTGGAGACCACTGCTATAGGGAATAGATAGGGTGGTTTATCAATTGCTTGAATGGGTGATATTCTCCAAGCTGGTTTCCGATAATATACAGTACTTATTACAAATTCTCATAGAAAGTCATTAAAGCCAAACGTCATTATAAAACTGACCACAAATACGTTGGAAGACAGAATATACAACACAGAAGTATCTCAATGGTGGCGGGTACAGATGGGGTAGAAGAGCAGAAAAAGACAATGTAGGTTTGTTGAAACAGTGTAACAAAAAATAAAATAAAAAATATCATCAGAAGGTTTGTAGGAAGACATACAGTGGATGTTGTTTGGAGTAAAATAATACAAATTATACGAGGAGATCAAATCAACCATAAACTAATCAACTGGGCACACGACCAAAGAAACAATTTCTGATTGGTTGCCTACTACTGTAGGGCGCATCTACAGAACCATCATAGCCGAAATATTGAGATCTTTATAGCTCAGACTTTCAGGAGCTAAGAGTACAGAAAAATAACCAAACTAAATGGAAATGTTATGTTTGTCTCGGTCATAAAGAAAGTTGCCTTCAGTCACATTCCGTCCTAGATAATTATTTTTATCAGCAGTCACAAGGAGATGGTTTTTCATGGATTTGACACATAGCTAAAAGTAGAGCTTGGCCGTGCTTTCGTTGATCTCCAAGTGCCAAAGCCGCGCCATGTGACATAAAGGACTTCTTTGGGAAGCGCCTCGGAAATAATAGTCTGAGCTCCCCACTATGACCAATCAAATTCAGGCTAAAGGCTCGTGAACACGATCAGAAAATTGTATGGAAAATAAAAAAATTTGAAGTGATCGTACGATAATCTGATCGTTTGTACAGAGCTTTCGAGAGCCAATCACGAAAGTTCATCCGATATAATCCGATGGGACAAGCACGAAAATATTCCTTGTACAACACCAGATCGTACGATTTTCATTTAATCAGTACAGTTGTCGTCCGAAAATACACTATACACCACAACACACTTCCGAAATTTTTATTTTGTCGTACGAGAATTTTCGTAACGTTAGTAAACTCTTCATTTTTGATATGAGATTCGCATACAACAAAAAAAACAGATGATCATTCGCTGGAAAGTCTCATCGTCTGAAAGGAGCAAACAAAATAAAAGCAGGTGGCTTCTGATTTCTGGTCCCAAGCAACATAAACACTTTGCACCATTTTCATTTTTTTGAATGTACCCTAAAGCCCGTACACACGGTCGGACTTCCATCGGACTTTTCCGTGGTTTTTTGTCTGAACAGAGTTGGCCGGGAACACCCATAGCATACACACGCTCAGACTTTTCTGCAAACTTTCCTAAAACTTTTTCCAACGTCACGTGGTTTTTCTGCTCTTTTCTGCTCTTTACCGCCACCCTTTGGTCAACTTCTGCTATTGTTGGTTGATTTTAACATTAGTTGTTTTGTCCATCGGACAAAAGTCCGATGGTTTTCTGTACACACGGTCGGACTTTGCTCCATCGGACTTTTCTTGGGCAAAAGTTTGTCCGTTTGCAGACCCAACTTTTGTCCGATGAAAACCAGAAAAAAGCAAAAAAAAAAGTTTGTCCGATGGAGCGTACACACGGTCGGATTGTTGGTCCAACTTGCTCAAAATTAAGTTTGTTGGGCAAAAGTCCGACCGTGTGTACGGGGCTTTACTTTGTAAGAAACGTATCACAAATCAGTCACTGGGTAAATTAATTATATGCAGTTTTTTTTCTTGTAACGGTTAACACAAAATGTTGAAAAATATACTTTTTTATAATAAAAAGCGTTGAAGATAAACCAGCACTCGCCTGTGGGTGTGTTCTTCGGTTTTCTCGTCTCTCCCAGCCACGGGGGTGATGAATCCGACCTTTTTTTTTTTTCCCCCCCATAGTGAAAATGTGTCCCGCCGCGCCTTTGAGCCAGCTCTGCGCAAAACAAAATTTTGAGATTGATATATCAGTTGTTGATATTCAGAATTATGTGCAGGTTCCATCTGTTAAGCAATTAGTAATCTTCCTACACATTCTACAAATTCCAAAACATAAAGCTAAAGATCTGTGAACGTCGAAAAAAAGAAGAAAAAAAAAAAAAGAAGAAAAGTTAAAGATCAACTCCACCCAAAAACCATATTGTGAGGTTTGGCAGTGCCAGGGGGAGGTAGGACCTTTGTTCAGACAGTCATTGAGGCTCTGTTTCCACTATTGCAACCCCAACGTCGCGCGATTTTGCTGCAATTTTTTGCCACTATTTTACTGCGATTTTTTGCCGCGATTTTGATGCGACTTGAAGCAATGCCTGTATATTCTTGAGGTCTATGGACCTCAAGGTCGCATCAAAGTGGGACCAAAGTAGTGCAGGAAGTCGCTGTGACTTGAAGTAGCACAGATATGAACGGTACTCATTGGAAATCATGGGGGGTACGACTTGCCATGCGACTTTGCAGTCCCAAGTCGCATGCTAAGTCGCATGTTAAGCCGCCCTGGTTCACATTGATGCTACTTCAAAACCGCTCTACTTCACTTGATTCACGCAATTTCAAAGTAGCAAGGTCCGCGGGATTTCAGGTGCTACTTGATAGACATCTGTGTGGCTTCATACACAGATGTCTAATAAAGTCGCACCGGAAATCGGCAAACAAAGTGCAGGAACTACTTTTGCAAAATCGGTGCGGCGCCACAAAATCGGTGTAGCACCGATTGGAACAGTGCCATTGCCGCCAATAGGCTGCGAATTGTCATGCGTTTTGATCTCTCAAATCGCATGACAAATCGCTCCAATGTGAACCTAGGCTGACTGTCTGTCCAAGACCAGGGGCAGCAGACCTGAGGACGAGGCTTTTTTTTTTTTGGGAGGGGGCGGATAGCTTAGGTGTACTAGAAGGATTAGGTCCGCTTTACAGGGAACTTTTTACAGCAAGCATATGCAAAGACTTCAGCCAACTTCAAGCACCTTTGAAAAGTTAGTTTTCTAATTTGCATATATGTAAATTACCACAAATTGATTTGCATATACTCAAGTTGGTTAAAGATAGTTACACACTTCCCAACATATTCGTCACGGTCCTCGAAAACCTGTAAACACCACGCAAGGCCCACATTTGATTCGCCCAACCTGCTTAAATTAGGGTGGTCCCGTTCAAATCACGCCCACATTCTGGGTGGTACTTTCACCCCAAATTATGTAGGAACAACAACCCTACTTACAGCCATGATCCCCTCAGCTGACACCCTTTTTTTGTAACTCACATTAGGGTGGTGCTGTGATCTCGAGACCCCCCCCCCCCCCCCAAGAAGAATATGTAGTCTATGCTTAAAAAAATTGTCCATAGAAAAATGTGAATTTTGTTTTTCTACTTTTAAATATAATCAGCCAATCTTATTCACTTAAAGGTTTAGTTCACCCAAACCTAATATGTCAAGTGTTAGGTGATGAAGAGTTAATCTATTGATGATGAACCTTTAAAAATTGGTGAGATCTCTCCATCTATGGTGCCCATTATGAGGGGTTCCCACCATCCCTGTGCTGAGTTCCCGGGTCTGTACACCTGCTGTGCTCATTATGAAGGGTTCCCACCATCCCTGTGCTGAGTTCCCGGGTAAGTACACCCGCTGTGCCCGCTATGAGGGGTTCCCACCATCCCTGTGCTGAGTTCCCGGGTCTGTACACCTGCTGTACCCATTATGAGAGGCTCCCACCATCCCTGTGCTGAGTTCCTGGGTCTGTACACCTGCTGTGCCCATTATGAGGGGTTCCCACCATCCCTGTGCTGAGTTCCCGGGTCTGTACACCTGCTGTGCCCATTATGAGGGGTTCCCACCATCCCTGTGCTGAGTTCCCGGGTCTGTACACCTGCTGTACCCATTATGAGAGGCTCCCACCATCCCTGTGCTGAGTTCCCGGGTAAGTACACCCGCTGTGCCCGCTATGAGGGGTTCCCACCATCCCTGTGCTGAGTTCCCGGGTCTGTACACCTGCTGTACCCATTATGAGAGGCTCCCACCATCCCTGTGCTGAGTTCCTGGGTCTGTACACCTGCTGTGCCCATTATGAGGGGTTCCCACCATCCCTGTGCTGAGTTCCCGGGTCTGTACACCTGCTGTGCCCATTATGAGGGGTTCCCACCATCCCTGTGCTGAGTTCCCGGGTCTGTACACCTGCTGTGCCCATTATGAGGGGTTCCCACCATCCCTGTGCCGAGTTCCCAGGTCTGTACACCTGCTGTTACCATTATGAGGGGTTCCTACTATCCCTGTGCTGAGTTCCCGGGTCTGTACACTTACTGTGTCCATTATGAGGGGTTCCCACCATCCATGTGCCGAGTTCCTGGGTCTGTACACCTGCTGTGCCCATTATGAGGGGTTCCCACCATCCCTGTGCCGAGTTCCTGGGTCTGTACACCTGCTGTGCCCATTATGAGGGGTTCCCACCATCCCTGTGCTAAGTTCCCGGGTCTGTATACCCGCTGTGCCCATTATGAGGGGTTCCCACCATCCCTGTGCTGAGTTCCTGGGTCTGTACACCTGCTGTGCCCATTATGAGGGGTTCCCACCATCCCTGTGCTGAGTTCCTGGGTCTGTACACCTGCTGTGCCCATTATGAGGGGTTCCCACCATCCCCGTGCTGAGTTCCTGGGTCTGTACACCTGCTGTGCCCATTATGAGGGGTTCCCACCATCCCTGTGCTGAGTTCCTGGGTCTGTACACCTGCTGTGCCCATTATGAGGGGTTCCCACCATCCCTGTGCTGAGTTCCCGGGTCTGTACACCCGCTGTGCCCATTATGAGGGGTTCCCACCATCCCTGTGCTGAGTTCCCGGGTCTCTACACCTGCTGTGCCCATTATGAGGGGTTCCCACCATCCCTGTGCTGAGTTCCCAGGTCTGTACACCTGCTGTGCCCATTATGAGGGGTTCCCACCATCCCTGTGCTGAGTTCCCGGGTCTGTACACCTGCTGTGCCCATTATGAGGGGTTCCCACCATCCCTGTGCTGAGTTCCCAGGTCTGTACACCTGCTGTGCCCATTATGAGGGGTTCCCACCATCCCAGTGCTGAGTTCCCGGGTCTGTACACCTGCTGTGCCCATTATGAGGGGTTCCCACCATCCCTGTGCTGAGTTCCCGGGTCTGTAATAGGGGGATAATGGGACATACACAAAACTCCAAGGTGGGTGGGAACAGAACTGGGAATCTGGCTGTTGTAAAGTCTATAAGACATTTTCAGTCAAGAGGCTGACTAAGCCCACCAGGCTTCATCTATAAAGAAAAAACCTGTTCGGGTGGACTAACCCTTTAAGATGTGAGCATACAAACACTGAGCCGTCCACCATTTCTGGGCAGCTATATATATATATATATATATAATTGGTCCGGCACAAGGAGGAAGACGGAGCAACAAATTCGATGAAAATGGGGAAAAGCAGCCGGATAAATCCCCAATGGTGATGAAGAGCGGAGGAGGATCTCTGTAGACCAGAAGGAGTTAATAATGAATCCAACTGGTCATTGGGAAAAATCACTCCGGAGCCTTCTCTCCCCTCACTACAATAAATGGGATGAGCTCATTGGCTTATATTGTCCAAAACTCTGCCATGGTAACAAAACAAGACGCCGGGCCCCAAACAGCGCTCCCTCCAACTGGAGTTTGGGGTCAGGAGGAGTCGGATGTGGAGGCACTTTCAAGGATTTTCCTTTTCATTTTATTTATTGATTTTAACATTGAAAATAGCCGATCGTACATATAAAAAAAAAAAAAAAAGATCCAGAACCCGAGCGTGCAGCGACTGGACAACCAAACCGAGAAGAGTACAGCATGGACAGCATGATGCCTGTGTTCATATATGGCCACCAGGCCAAGTACATGGGATGCAAAGGGCAATAAACGCATGTAATATGCATGGCCTGTGTCTGGACACATAGTAAAGAAAAATCAGCCCTTAGGCTTGCTTCAGACCTGTGTGTGTCGGGGAACGCCAACAAAATTGTGCACTTTTCTGGCACGCAATGAAACGCTTTTGCCAATTGTTTGTTAATGGCACCTCTACGCATCGGCAAACGCAGTGCGTTTTCATGCAGTATTGTGCACTCCATTCCTGGAAGATTCTGGGACTCCTTTTCCACGCATTGAAATGAATGGGCTACCCCTAAACACGACACACGGAAACACGCCCACGCTGGGTCGCACATGTATGTGTCAACCAAGCCTATAGGGTTCAAAAAGATACTAAGAGAGGCATAGGTGTGCGCAGCCTATTGGATTAGGGTGTGCACCCCAAAGTTCAAACAGACATGCGTGTGTGTATCTACATATATATATGGCCCTGGCACATTGACCCCCCCCCCCCCGCTGCCACACAGTGCAAATAATGCTATTGCACACTAGGTGATTAGGGTGTGCCCAGGCACACCCTGTGTGCACTCCTATGCAAACCATAGTAAACACATTTTACTATGCTTCAGTTATTAATTACCACAGTGAGCGAGTGTATTCACTGTGTTCATTTCGAAAAGGAAGGGGCTGGTAACTTATATATTTACTAGTCCCTTCCCCCGCTGTCCATTCTGAAACATCCACCAGGGGAAGAGGAGAGGTGGGAAGCCAGTAGCACTGCAGGGCAGGGGGGGGCAAAATTGAGGGAAGCGGAGGCAGTAGGGGGAACTGGCACCAAACATAGTGATTAGGGTGTGCCCAGGCACACCTGGCACACCCCCTGCGCACGCCTATGAAGAGAGGACAACCCAAGTGATAGCTCCCAACTGTCCCGGATTTCGAGGGACTGTCCCTGATTTGGAACAATGTCCCTCTGTCCCTCATTCCTCCACATTTTGGTCTGATCTATAGAGTTGTATATGCACTTTTTTCTCTTTCAAAAAGGGTTTCCCAGAGCTAAACCTTTCATCCAATTTCTAAATTGCTGCATTTGTAAATTTCCAAAGCCAGTATAAAAGAATAGTAGTGGTTAAAAAAATAAAAAACACCTGTGGGTTCAACTAATCATTTTTTTGTATAATTCTCCTTTAAGGGGGCGTGTGGGCAGGGGGTGTGTCCTATGTCTACATACTTTTGCTAAGAGGTGTCCTTCATTCCCATCTCAAAAATAAGGGAGGTGTGCCCAAGGTGCCGGCTTTAACTGTCATTGGCCGGATAAGCCGCTCTGTGTGCCCCTCTGAGGCTAAGCAGACATCACGGTGCTCTGGGAATCCTTTACCTGTAATATATGTAAATTCTATCACTATCAAATCGCTCATCATTATTATTATACAGGATTTATATATAGCGCCAACAGTTTGCACAGTGTTTTACAACATGGGGGCAGACACTACAGTCACAATACAATTCAATACAGGAGGAATCAGAGGACCCTGCTCGTTAGAGCTCACAACCTATGAGATAAATTGAAATTGCCATTTCAAAAATACATTTTCAATCATTTTTAATCTGCAGCTTTCAGAAAAATAACTTCTGCTGATTAGGGTGCCCACGTGTCCCGGATTGCCCGGGACTGTCCCGCAATTGACATATCTGTCCTGGGTCCCGGGCACCTTCATTCCGGGACAATGCAATGTCCCGGAATGAAATAGAGGACACAGCCACCCCCTACTAACTAATAACTACATTTCCGTAACTGGTTACTAGGGTCAGCGCTGCCTGGCATCTTGCAACCAGTGATAATTTACTCTCAAACAGTGAGACTGGGAGCGAGGCCTGCGCCTAGTGCAGCACTGCTGTGCCCACCCACCTCGGCACCTCCTCCTTCTCTGGCACCCAGCGGCAAGCAGCAGGGACTGGTGTGATCTTCACTCTCCAGATAGTGACGCCACTCCTTTCCTTCTACACACGTGGCTCATGCAGAGGGAGTGACAGCAGCACTGCATCTGGTGGCAGGCTATGGGTGGCAAGCGGCACATTCACCTGACAAATAACCCGCCGCCAAATTCCC
Source organism: Rana muscosa (assembly GCA_029206835.1). Classification (NCBI taxonomy): domain Eukaryota; kingdom Metazoa; phylum Chordata; class Amphibia; order Anura; family Ranidae; genus Rana; species Rana muscosa. Next base: position 19,240,406 of record CM055128.1, on the reverse strand, counting down.
CATCAACCCTGAGACTACATTACCCCCCGCCCCCCTCATCTTTTTTGGGGGTAGGCGAGAGAGGGGGTGTGTCCCTGAATGGCAGTTTGGAAATGTGGTCACCCTACTGCTGATCCTTCTGCCATGAAAGTCCTTTTTTATGCACTTCCTGTTATAGAGTGACAACATTGTCCTTGTCTTCTGATTTACAAACTGCCCGTAAATGTCCGTTACAGGGAGCAGCTGCCCATAAATAATATGACCGCTAGCCGGCAGGGTATGGGCGGGCTCGCAGTGATGTCATGGTGCCGCTTGACACCTTATATGAATTACAGGGCTGGAGGGGGGGAGCCGGGTTTCGGGAGCCGGAGCTTCCTCGGGACTGTAACTGGAAGACTGGTGGTCTATAGGGGAGAAGAGGTGGTGATAGAGGATCAAAGCAGAGGAGCCGGGAGGACCGTGTCGGATACCCTGCACCCAAGTTAGCAATAGAGGAGGTCAGTGACAGCTCTAGCCAGGCCACACAAAGTCTGGGGGGGGGGGGGGGTCACCGATGTGAGGGGGAGTGGACACACTAAGGTTTCCCCTTATATCAGTAACCCCCCCTTAGTGTATTCACTTTATGGAAGGTGGTCTGTGGTCACCAGAGTCCTCCTTCCCATATCAGAGTCCCCAGTGTTCCCCTTTACATTAGAGCCAGCAGGATTCCCGCTTATGCTTACAATGCAAGGGGGGGACTCTGCAGACCCTGATGTAAACGGAAACTGATGTAGAGGGCAAAGCTGCAGACCCTGATGTAAGTGGGAACTCTGATTTAAAGGGGAATGCTGCAGACTCTGATGAAAAGGGGGGGGGGATCTGTTGACCAGAAACCCCCTTACATCAGAGTTTACCTTTACATGCGAGTCTGAAGTATTCCCATTTACATGAGAATCCTCAGAGTTCTCCTTTACATCAGAGCCCACAGTTTTCCCTTTTACATCAGGGTCAGCAGTGTTCCCCCTTACATCAGAGTCCTCCTTTACATCAGAGTCCACAGTGTTCCCTTTTACATCGGGGTCCGCAGAGTTCCCCCTTACATTAGAATCCGCAGAGTTCTCCTTTACATCAGAGTCCCCAGTGTTCCCTTTCACATCAGTGTCGGAGTTCCCCTTTAAATTAAAGTCTGCAGGATTCCCCCTTACAATGCAAGGGGGGGAGGGACTCTGCAGACTCTAATGTAAAGAGGAACTGTGATGTAAATTGCAGCACTGCAGACTTTGATGTAAGGGGGAGATCTGGTGACCAGAGACCCCCTTATATCAGAGTTTCCCTTTACACAGGAGTCTGAAGCATTCCCGCTTACATCAGTGTCCTCAGCGTTCCCCTTTACATTGGAGTCTTCAGGATTCCCCCTTACAATGCAAGGGGGAACTCTGCAGACCCTGATGGAAAGGGAAACTCTGATGTAGAGGGCAATGCTGCAGACCCTGATGAAAAGGGGGGGGGGTCGTCTGGTGACCAGAGACCCCCTTACATCAGAGTTTCCCTTTACACATGAGTCTGAAGCAACTCGCACTGTTGTGTGACTTTTGAGTCGCGCTAGTGTGAAACTTTATTAAAGGTTAACAGTAACAAAAAAAGTGCGCAGCACTTGTATGTGAACAGAGAACATAGAGAACGATCGTTTTGTATTCGATCTTTGCGTTGAGCCTATGAAAACCAATGCAATGCACCTGGTATGAATGAGCCGAAAATAGACCCCCCCCCCCAAAAAAAAATGAAGGAGGAGGTTGTAGCAGCCAATCAGCTCTCACCTTTCATGTTTCTAAGGCAGGCCAGAAAAGAGAAGGACAAACCTGATTGGGTACTGACGGATTTGGGATCAAGAAAAAATCCTTAAACTCTAATAAAAACTGTTAACAGTCAGGCGTGTCACCGAATGAATCAATTAGTCGGGGTGTCACCTGTAAACAGTCAGGGATAATGATAACCAGCCCCGGGCCCCGGCGTTCCTGCCGGAGGGATGAAAGGAGGAATCGCAGCTCATCAACCCAACCGGTTCCCAATAAACCATTAAACATATATGAAATAATTATCCCGTACAGGACTCCGGGGAGGAAACCGTCACCATTCATTTCATTCATCTGGGGATTCAAGTCAATTAGCAAAAGGTGAAGGAGGACAACAATAATAAAAAATAAATAAAAAATTATATGTACAGTGCTGTGAAAAAGTATTTGCCCCCTTCCTGATTTTTTATTTTTTTTGCATATTTCTCACACTTAAACGATTCCCATCAAACTAATTTTATTATTACACAAAGATAACCGGAGTAAATCCAAGATGCAGTTTTTAACCACTTCAGCCCCAGAAGAATTTACCCCCTTAATGACCAGAGCATTTTTTGCAATACCGCACTGCGTCGCTTTAACTGACAATTGCGCGGTTGTGCAAAAAAATTTACATCCTTTTTTTCCCCCACAAATAGAGCTTTCTTTTGGTGGTATTTTGATCACCTCTGCGGTTTTCATTTTTTGCGCTATAAACAAAAAAAAGACCGTCAATTTTGAAGAAAAAAAAAGCAATATTTTTTACTTTTTGCTATAATAAATATCCCCAAAATATATATATAGAAAAAAATAAATGTCTTCCTCAGTTTAGGCCAAAATGTATTCTTCTACATATTCTTGTTAAAAAAATTAAATAAAAAAAATCACAATAAGCGTATATTGATTGGTTTGTGCAAAAAAGTTGTAGCGTCTACAAAATAGGGGATAGATTTATGGCATTTTTATTATTAATTTTTATTAGTTATGGCGGCGATCAGGGATTTTTATAGGGACTGCAACATTGCGGCGGACAGATCGGACACTTTTGTCACCATTTTGGGATCATTGACATTTATACAACGTTTGGAGCTAAAAATAGCCACTAATTACTGTATAAATGTCACTGGCAGGGAAGGGGTTAAACACTAGGGGGCGATCAAAGGGTTAAGTGTGTTCCCTCAGTGTGTTCTAACTGTAGGGGGGGGGGTGAGCTCACTAGGACGTGACAGAGATCACTGCTCCCGATGACATCGAGCTGTAGATCCCCGTCATGTCACTACTCAGAACAAGGGAAATGCCTTGTTTACATAGGCATCTCCCCGTTCTGCCTCTCGTTGTGACGATCGTGGGCCACCGGCTGACATCGAGTCCGCGGTACCTGCGGGCACATTCCGCTGGCGATGACGGAGGGATGTACGGGTACGCCCATTTGCGCACCCGTGCCATTCTGCCGACGTACATTGATGTGCAGCGGTCGGCAACTGGTTAAATTATTATTTCATTTATTAAGGGAAAAAGCTGTTCAAACCTGCCTGGCCCTATGTGAAAAAAGTAATTGCCCCCTCCCATGCTGAATCATGAATGAACTGTGATTAATTTTTGGAAAGCCGAGTTAAATTTCACTTGCCACACCCAGGCCTGATTACTGCCAGACCTGTTGAATCAAAAAATCACTTAAATATATATAATTTTTGGGGGTAATATATATTTCCTTTTTATAATTACATATTTATATTTAAGCCAATATAAATATTTTATAAAAAAAAAAAAAAAATTATATAATATAGAGAATAATAATATAGAGAGAATGTGGCTCTCCAAGGGGGCAATTGAGAATCGGAATAGCTAGGAGCGCCGCTGAGGGACCCCAGAAGAGGAGGATCGGGGCCACTCTGTGCAAAAATATGAGAGGTTTGTTTTTTTGTTTTTTAAATAACTAACCTTTACAAATCCTTTTAAATGTCTTTTTTTTTCTTTATAAATGTCAGTTTTGCTGCAGCAGGTTCTATACATGGTACAGATGCGACACTTTTATCAACTGCCTTATACTATCACAATCTTGAGACAACGATTACTAGCTTTATTTGACCTGTTCCGTTGGATTCTTCTGATCTTATGTATGTATTGATGTCCATATACTGTATCATTGTCAACTTTAATACTTTCAAATAAAAACCTATTTACAGATGCGACACTTTACAGGCAGACTAAGGGGACCCCCCAGGCACTATATTTAAAAGGAAAGTTTCATTTTTATTGTTTCACTTTAAAATCACTGCTCCTGTAAAAACGATCTTTTAAAAAAAAAATGTTTGCATTGATGCATGACCCCCAGGGCAGTACCTGGATCCCAATACCCTTTTTATGGCCAATAACTTGCATATAAGCCTTCAAAATAGGGACCTTTGATTTTTTTACGTTCAGGCCCAAACTTTTGAGACGTTTGAGAGTTCTGGCACGAAAGAAAACACAGGGTATTCAGCCCAACTCTACTAGGGACCCTTCACACCGATGTGCAGCACTGGTCCAATGCACGGTCACACAACATACCTTGGTCACAGCGCAGCACAATGCATGGCAACACATTAGCGTGCATTGCAGTGTGTTAGGCTGCATGCAACTTGTTTTTGTATGTTAGACAGTCTATTGAATTTAATTGGCCGAGTCAACATGAGTGATCCAATGCAACGCAACTGCATTGAAACACATCGGCACGGTGCCACAAGTTCCGCACAATGAGGAAGCCTCTATGCCGAGCAGCTGGCTTAATGGGAGAAGTTCTTCTTGAATGACTATGTGCGATTATCTATTATGGACAACGTGGAACGTTATTCTACCGCTGGCCACCGATATCTCTACTCTTAAGCTTTGGACTTCCTTATTCCATGCATTAGATAAACAAGGAAACCATAGGGGGAAAACCATTCATACATCACTGCTGCAGCTGAGCACATACCTCCCAACTCTGTGAGATAGGCAATTAGGATACATCGTAGTGCAGATTAAGCAAGGGACATAAACCCCCCCCCCCCCCCCCGAATAATGTCGAGGTCCGGTGATATATTTAGGGCAGTAAAACACTTTAGATCAGTGGTTTTTAAACTGTGGCTCGGGACCCCCTTGCTTTCCTTTATCAGGCTCTCGGGACACTATTCCTCCCCTTGATACAAGGATATATTCCTTCTACACCAACTGCAGGGCCCTAGTCCTCCCACTGACACCAATGATGGGGCACTATTCCTCCTACTGATACCAATGATGGGACACTATTCCTCCCACTGATACCAATGATGGGACACTATTCCTCCCACTGATACCAATGATGGGACACTATTCCTCCCACTGATACCAATGATGGGACACTATTCCTCCCACTGACACCAATGATGGGACACTATTCCTCCCACTGACACCAATGATGGGACACTATTCCTCCCACTGACACAAATGATGGGACCCTATTCCCCCCACTGATACCAATGATAGGACACTATTCCTCCCACTGATACCAATGATAGGACACTATTCCTCCCACTGATACCAATGATGGGACACTATTCCCCCCACTGACACCAATGATGGGACACTATTCCTCCCACTGATACCAATGATAGGACACTATTCCTCCCACTGATACCAATGATAGGACACTATTCCTCCCACTGATACCAATGATGGGACACTATTCCCCCCACTGACACCAATGATGGGACACTATTCCTCCCACTGATACCAATGATAGGACACTATTCCTCCCACTGATACCAATGATGGGGCACTATTCCTCCCACTGATACCAATGATGGGGCACTATTCCTCCCACTGATACCAATGATGGGACACTATTGCTCCCACTAATACCAATGTATTGCAATGCAGTGTGTACATTCATCTCCAAGAGTACAGGTCCGCCTTTAGGTCGAGTGTTCCCCCATCTCACCTTTTAGATTTCATAAAATATATGGCTATCATATTGTGTGTTCGCACTAAAATTCATTTTATTAAAAAAATGTTTGCATTTATTAAACAGTTTATGCAAATATCACGCGACAATCATCTTTTGATTCTACAGGGCCTCTGCTTTCAGGAAATATATGTTCTGGGGGTTTAGGTAGTTTTTGCGATAAGATGGGCGCACGCAACTTTACGCTTTTGGTGCGTTTGGTAACTATTTCCTCGACGCAACCTAATCTTTCTTTTTTTTCTTTTACAAATATTTTATTGATGAAAAAGTAGTCACAACATATAAGTATAATAGTGTGATGGATACATCAGACATATGATGAAGTGGAGGATCCCAATGACAGGATACTATATACATGGTACAGTATTTACAGGTACAATAAGTCCCCATTCACACAGGGGCGACTCGTCAGGCGTCTCAGCCGCCTGACGAGTCGCGTCCCATTCTGTACAATGGAACCGTTCTAAGCGGAGCGACTCAAGTCGCTCCGACTTAGAAAAAGGTTCCTGTACTACTTCAAGACGACTTCAAGGCGACTTCCATTGACTTCAATACAGAGGTCATTTTGGAAGTCTGCTTTGAAGTCGTCTTGAGAACGCCCAGCACAGTCGCGGCACGAGTCGTGCCGCCCCTGTGTAAATGGGCTCTAAGGGTTCGGAAAATTAACTGCAGAACGATCATGCGGAACAAAGAAAGATCATTTTTGATTTATTGTGTATGATCTCATCGTTGCAGGTGTCCTGTATCATTATAACCGTCGTCACTAATTAGACTCCAGGAAATCAGGAGTCTCAGAGAAAAGTACACAGAAAAAGAAAGAAAATGGGGATAGGGATGGGATCTACAGGAAAGAGGAGAAACAAAGGGGGGAGGAAAGAAGGGGGGGGGGAGAGTCCAGCAGGTGGGGGGCACATCCTAATCTTTCTTTTTTTTTAATATATAAAAATATAAAACATGAGGTTGCGTCAAGAAAATAGATACCAAACACACCAAAGTCTTAAAGTTGCGTGCGCCTGTGATATCGCAAAAACTACCTAAACCCCCAGAACATAACATATTTTCTGAAAGCAGAGGCCCTGTAGAATAAAAAGATGGTTGCAAATTTTTCTGCCGCATGATATTTGCATAAACTGTTTATTAAATGCAAAAAAAAAATATTTTTTTAAAAAAAATGACTTTTAATGCAAACGCACACCATATACTTTTTTTTTTTTTTATAAAATATAAAAGTATATTGTGTGCGTTTGCACTGAAATTTTATTAAATCGTTTTTGCATTCGATAAACAGTTTACGTAAATATTATGCGACATAAACATTTGAAACCATCATCTTTTTATTCTACAGGGCCTCTGCTTTCAGAAAATATATGTTACGTTCTGGGGGTTTTTGCGATATCACGGGCGCACGCAACTTTAATGCCGCGTACACACAATCAGAATTTCCGACAACAAAACCGTGGCTTTTTTTCCGACGGAATGTTGGCTCAAACTTGTCTTGCATACACACGGTCGCACAAATGTTGCTCGGAAATTCCGATCGCCAAGAACGCGGTGACGTACAACACTACGACGAGCCGAGAAAATTGAAGTTCAACGATTCCGAGCATGCGTCAAATTGATTCCGAGCATGCGTAGGATTTTTGTGTGTTGGAATTGCATACACAGGATTGGATTTTCCGACAAGAACTTTTGTTGTCGGAAAAATTGAGAACCAGCTCTCAAAACATTTGTTGGTCGGAAATTCCGACAGCAAATGTCCGATGGAGCCTACACACGGTCGGAATATCTGACCAAAAGCTCACATGGAACATTTGTTGTCGGAAATTCCCATCGTGCGTACGCGGCATAAGACTTTGGTGTGTTTGGTATCTATATCCTCGACGCAGCCTCATCTTTTATATTTTATTAAAAAAATAACATAAAAAAGGATATTGTGTGCGTTTGCATTGAAATTCATTTTATTAACCACTTAAGGACCGGCTCACGTACATACACATCGGCACTTTAAAGAGGGATATCTCGGTAACGGCCGCAGCTGCTGCCACAACTGAGATATCCATCTTTTCAGTGAGCGGTCCTGTAAACGATAATGGTGGTCTCTGCGACGGATTCGGCGCAAGATCACCGTTATCGGTGGCGGGAGAGGGCCCCCCCCTCCTGACGCTCTCCCGCGCCCTCCGACGCTTACCGGAGCCGTCGGTGGCAGCGGAGGCGATCGGGTCCTTCTCCCTCTGTGGTATGGATACGAGTGAGGGGGAAGATGGCCCCCACCCGTCTCCATACCATAGCAGGGAGGAAGCGACGTCAAAACGTCACTTCCGCCCATACGTCTTAAAGGCACATTTTTTTGTTGTCATTTTTTCAAAATGGCAAATTTTTTATTTTTTTATTTTTTATTGCATTTTAGTGTAAATATGAGATCTGATGTCTTTTTGACCCCAGTTCTCATATTTAAGAGGACCTGTCATGCTTTTTTCTATTACAAGGGATGTTTACATTCCTTGTAATAGGAATAAAAAGTGACCCCATTTTTTTTTTTAAAACAGTGTAAAAATAAATAAAATCAAGTAAAATAAATAGGAAAACAAAAAAAAATAATTTTTTTAAAGTGCCCCGTCCCGACGAGCTCACGCGCAGAAGCGAACGCATACGTGAGTAGCGCCTGCATATGAAAACGGTGTTCAAACCACACAAGTGAGGTATCGCCGCAATCGTTAGAGCGAGAGCAATAATTCTAGCCCTAGGCCTCCTCTGTAACTCATAAGATGCAACCTATAGAATTTTTTAAACGTCGCCTATAGAGATTTTTAAGGGTAAAAGTTTGACGCCATTCCACGAGCGGGCGCAATTTTGAAGCGTGACATGTTGGGTATCAATTTACTCGGCGTAACGTTATCTTTCACAATATATAAGCCCTGGTTCACACTGGTGCGATTTACAAATCTCATGTTTTGAGTGCGATTTGGCACTCCGATTTCTTTCCCAGTCACTTCTGATTTTGTTCCGATTTCTTTTGTATTTGTTTGCGATTTCCGGAGCCTACTTGCGATTTGCAGATAGTATGATTTGTACTTATTCCAATGAAAAGCAAGCTGATTTGTGACTTAATAAAGATAGTAGCGCTGGCTGTGAAAAAAAAAAAAAACGTCTTGCTCCAAACTCCTCACTGTAACACCTTCTAGGGGAGGGGACAGATCATCTGAAGCTGCAATGACATCACCAAAAAAAAAGACTGCTCCAAATCGCACTGATATAAACAGTACTGCGATTTCAGGTCGATTTACATAGCACTCTATGGATGTTAAATCGACCTGAAATCGCAAAAAAGTAATACAAAAACCTTTTGGAAATCGCTAGTGTCTTGTGTCGCACCAATTAGCACATTTCCATTGAAATCCATGGGGTGCGACTTCAGGTACGATTTTGAAATCGCATGTCGCACCTGAAATTGCACCAGCGTGAACCAGGGCTAAAAAAAAATAAAAAATTGGGCTAACTTTACTGTTGTCTTTATTTTTTAATTCAAAAAAGTGATTTCCCCCCCCCCCCAAAAAAAAGCGCGCTTGTAAGACCGCTGCGCAAATACGGTGTGACAAAAAGTATTGCAATGACCGTCATTTTATTCTCTAGGGTGTTAGAAAAAAACAATATATAAATGTTTTGGGGTTCTAAGAATTTTCTAGCAAAAAAAAAAACGGTTTTAAACTTGTAAACACAGAGTCTGAAAAACAGGCTTGGTCCTTAAGTGGTTAAATTCTTTTTGCATTCAATAAACAGTTTACGCAAATATCATGCGACATAAACATTTGCAACCATCGTCATTTTATTCTACAGTGCCTCTGCTTTCAGGAAATAGGTTCTATTCTGGGGGTTTAGGTAGTTTTATTGAAGATTTTTTTTACTGGGAAAAAACTTGCTCTAGAGCTGAACTAGTTAATAAGTTGCATATTTATAAGGATTGTATTGACTGTAGCAGGTCATGTGAGATTTTAGTGATTGATTTACATATAAAATTCACCAAACACACAGAGATAAGATCACCAATGACCCAGCCAGACCTCTTCATTGCCCCTAAATGCAATATAATCCAATCAGAGGCAGCATTTTAAATGTTATCTGGAATTCCTACAATGCAACAATGTAACCTGTGACATCCTATGCAATGACCCCCCTCCTGACCATTGTCACAGGTAAAGCCATTGATCTGCCTGAGCTCAGTCTGCGCAGACTGGAGAAGGGGGAGGGGGCGTGGCCTGCCCGGGGACGGGGGCGTGGCCTGCATTGTGCTGCAGCTCTTTATGTGTCTTGCTCTCTCTGGCACAGAGTCACACGTTGGGAAATCTGCTGGGAGGGCTGGATGGTGCAACTGCTGAGCTGTGCATTCACTTCTCAGGCTCATGGACTGTTGTGGATTAGCAGAGATGACACAGTGAGTAGAAAAAGGATCTCCCCTTTAAATTATTTTATTTTTTGATATATTTTATATAAAATGATTGTAAATGCATCTGCTGCCCCTGTGATTGCATTGTGAGCTGGGAATGCAGTTCTTATTCAATGCCAGGGAGTTCAGCACTGCAGTGGTTACTGGCAGAGGCACCGCCTGCTCCCCCCCCCCCCCCCCCCCACACACATTGCCTCCCTCCCTGCTGAGGTCCCTCTGTTTTCAGATAGGGACACAAAGGCCTCCCTGCCTGTGAGTGCTTTGCATTGTTTGGGGGGGATGGGGGGTGGTCCCTGCACTGAGCCTGGAGGGGGTCTTTGTGATGGCCAATGGATCTTGCCTATCTCCTCCTTGTTGTATTTGTTTGTCTATTGGTCAGATTGCTTCCTATTCCGCCACCACAAGCCAGGCGGAGGGTTAAAGTTCCTCATCCTGGTCACAATAGTCCCATTGATTGACAGGCCGTCTCCAGCCAATGGCCGACGCGCCAGGAGCAAATTTACATAGGACCAGGAAAAGTTATCGGTGGCCACACACTGTGCGATTTTATTTTATTTTTTTGCAAGCAATGCGACCCATTTGTACCCAGCGTGCACCAGCGACCAAGCATAGCGACTTTTTTAAAGTGAGTTTGCAGAACCCTTCTAGCATGCTACATTTGTTTTTGTTTAAGTTCCTTGAGCGCCCCCCCCCCCCCCCTTTTCACGCCAAATGCGGCTTTGAAATCGTGCTACTATTAGCCCTGGTTCACACTGGTGCGATTTGACATGTCAAATCGGCGATATTTGCCGCAAATTGCAGTCAATGGCACCGTCCTAATCGGTGCGACGCCGCATCTGCTGTCGATGCTGTCAGCGGATTCATTCTGGAGGAATAGTGTCCCATCATTGGTGTCAGTGGGAGGAATAGTGCCCCATCATTGGTGTCAGTGGGAGGAATAGTGTCCCATCATTGGTGTCAGTGGGAGGAATAGTGCCCCATCATTGGTGTCAGTGGGAGGAATAGTGCCCCATCATTGGTGTCAGTGGGAGGAATAGTGCCCCATCATTGGTGTCAGTGGGAGGAATAGTGCCCCATCATTGGTGTCAGTGGGAGGAATAGTGCCCCATCATTGGTGTCAGTGGGAGGAATAGTGTCCCATCATTGGTGTGTCAGTGGGAGGAATAGTGTCCCATCATTGGTGTCAGTGGGAGGAATAGTGTCCCATCATTGGTGTCAGTGGGAGGAATAGTGTCCCATCATTGGTGTCAGTGGGAGGAATAGTGCCCCATCATTGGTGTCAGTGGGGGGAATAGTGTCCCATCATTGGTGTCAGTGGGAGGAATAGTGTCCCATCATTGGTGTCAGTGGGAGGAATAGTGTCCCATCATTGGTGTCAGTGGGAGGAATAGTGTCCCATCATTGGTGTCAGTGGGAGGAATAGTGTCCCATCATTGGTGTCAGTGGGAGGAATAGTGTCCCATCATTGGTGTCAGTGGGAGGAATAGTGTCCCATCATTGGTGTCAGTGGGAGGAATAGTGTCCCATCATTGGTGTCAGTGGGAGGAATAGTGTCCCATCATTGGTGTCAGTGGGAGGAATAGTGCCCCATCATTGGTGTCAGTGGGAGGAATAGTGCCCCATCATTGGTGTCAGTGGGGGGAATAGTGTCCCATCATTGGTGTCAGTGGGAGGAATAGTGTCCCATCATTGGTGTCAGTAGGAGGAATAGTGCCCCATCATTGGTGTCAGTAGGAGGAATAGTGCCCCATCATTGGTGTCAGTGGGAGGAATAGTGCTCCATCATTGGTGTCAGTGGGAGGAATAGTGTCCCATCATTGGTGTCAGTGGGGGGAATAGTGTCCCATCATTGGTGTCAGTGGGGGGAATAGTGTCCCATCATTGGTGTCAGTGGGGGGAATAGTGTCCCATCATTGGTGTCAGTGGGAGGAATAGTGTCCCATCATTGGTGTCAGTGGGAGGAATAGTGTCCCATCATTGGTGTCAGTGGGAGGAATAGTGCCCCATCATTGGTGTCAGTGGGAGGAATAGTGCCCCATCATTGGTGTCAGTGGGGGGAATAGTGTCCCATCATTGGTGTCAGTGGGAGGAATAGTGTCCCATCATTGGTGTCAGTAGGAGGAATAGTGCCCCATCATTGGTGTCAGTAGGAGGAATAGTGCCCCATCATTGGTGTCAGTGGGAGGAATAGTGCTCCATCATTGGTGTCAGTGGGAGGAATAGTGTCCCATCATTGGTGTCAGTGGGGGGAATAGTGTCCCATCATTGGTGTCAGTGGGGGGAATAGTGTCCCATCATTGGTGTCAGTGGGGGGAATAGTGTCCCATCATTGGTGTCAGTGGGGGGAATAGTGTCCCATCATTGGTGTCAGTGGGGGGAATAGTGTCCCATCATTGGTGTCAGTGGGAAGAATAGTGTCCCATCATTGGTGTCAGTGGGGGGAATAGTGTCCCATCATTGGTGTCAGTGGGGGGGAATAGTGTCCCATCATTGGTGTCAGTGGGAGGAATAGTGTCCCATCATTGGTGTCAGTGGGAGGAATAGTGTCCCATCATTGGTGTCAGTGGGAGGAATAGTGTCCCATCATTGGTGTCAGTGGGAGGAATAGTGTCCCATCATTGGTGTCAGTGGGAGGAATAGTGTCCCATCATTGGTGTCAGTGGGAGGAATAGTGCCCCATCATTGGTGTCAGTGCAAGGAATAGTGCCCCATCATTGGTGTCAGTGCGAGGAATAGTGCCCCATCATTGGTGTCAGTGCGAGGAATAGTGCCCCATCATTGGTGTCAGTGGGAGGAATAGTGCCCCATCTTTGGTATCAGTAGAAGGAATACTTTATTCCGATTGTGTAATTTCATTGTGAATTTTTTTTTTTTACAATGACAATAAACCTTATCTAACCTTACTGCCCCATCATTGGTGTCAGTGGGAGGAATAGGGCCTTATTGTTGGTATCATTGACAGGATTTCTGCCCCATTGTTGGTGTGAAATGGTGATCTCCAAACTGCAGCCCGGGGGCCAGATGCGGCTCTTTGCTTGCTTTTATCTAGCCCTTGGGGCAATATTTCATCCTCCGACACCAACATTGGGACACTATTCCCCCCACTGACACCAATGAGGGGACACTATTCCTTTCCGATGACACCAATGATGGGGCACAATTCCTTCCAATGATGCATTGTTTACTCCCACTAAAGCCGGGACATTTTCTACTTCCAATGGCCACAGCTCGGCCCCCCTAATGTCTGAAGGACAGTGAACTGGCCCTTTGCTTAGAAAGTTTGGAGTCCTCAGATGCAGAAGACATAGAACCTTGTATCAAGGAGAGCAATAGTGTCCCGAGGGTCTGATAAGGCAAGCAAAGGGCCACATCTGGCCCCTGGGCCGCATTTTGGAGACCACTATTCTAAAAAAATAAATAAAATCAACATGCAGAAAAACAGCCAGTTTAGCCATTTTTTCCATGGACAATTTTCCAAACCCTCAAAAAGTTGAATGAGACATCCGATTGGTAGCACCTTAATTTTAGCGGGAATTGCGTAAATTGGTGGCGCGATCCTAAGAATTAAACGAAGGCCATTAGTAAAAGTTCTGTTCTGAGAACGTTCGTTCAGTTTTGTAACCATTAGCGGGTCAAATCGGTATTCGCTTTCGATCGCGGTGACGAGAAAAAGTTTAAACGCGTGGGATGGAAGATTTTCCCCTCAAACAAATGAATTTCAATGTGGTTGTGGTTTTCATTCACGAAAGTGCATTCGCACAAGAATTACCTACGAATGACATTCAACGAATGAACCAATAAGATTGTCCGTAAAAACGTTTGTTTGAAATCCTACAAACATAAGCCCAGGATTGGCGCTGTGCGTTTAGTTTAGTCTACTTGCCGGACACGCCAACGTAGGCCGCATTCACATTTAGGCATCCGTTCACACCTGAGCGATCCGAATCGTAGGCGGAATTACCGCAATTCTAGAATCGCGTCTAAAACACAGAAAACGCATTTGCAATGCCATCATTTCTTAATGGCACCCTAAACGCGGGGGGGGCGATTTTGCCGCCATTGTCGAGCGACAAATCACGGCACAATCATGGCACAAAATTGTGACCGCAAACGCTTCTGGCTCTGTGCCAAGATTTGGTACATGAGCTTCTTTTTGAGTGTTTTTGGAGCAGAGGGAGGCCCATTCAAATGAATGATGCCGCTCCAAAAATGCTCAAGTAAAAAAAATTAAAAAAGCTGGAAAAAATAAAAAACAATAAAAATAAAACATCGCTCAGGGGTGAATGGAACCCTTAGCGTTTCATGAATGGTCACAAAATCCCGTCACGTTTTTCTGCCATGCGCAACAGGACAGCCATGGATTTGAGCCTGCATTCACACCTCCAGCGTTTTAAATTGCGGGCAGATTTGCCGCGATTCTGCTAGAGATTGCAAAGCACTGAGGTGCGAATGACAAAAATCGCAGAACGCACATTGGAGATGCCATTCATTAGAATGGCACCTAAAATCGTTGCGTGGTTCTGCCACGATTGTCACACGATAAAATCGCAGCAACCCACACTGCGTTCAGCATGTCGACCAAAAGTAGCTCCTGAATTATTTTATTTTTTGGAGCGACAGCTTCAGGCGATCATAGATGTCATTCAAAATGAATGGCATCTCCAAAATGTGCGTTCTGCGATGTCCTTCACACCTCGGCGCTTTGAAATCGCCGGCAGAATCGTGGCAAATCTGCCTGGGATTCCGAATGCCGAGGGGTAAATGCAGCCTCAAATCCATGGCTGCCCTGTTGCGCCTGGTGGAAAAACGCAACGGGATTTTGTGCACATTCATGAAAACGCTAAGGCTCCGTTAACACCTTAGCGGTCTGCAGCCGCTCATTTTTTTTTTTTTTTTTTTTTTTTTACTCAAGCGTTTTTGGAGCGGCACCATTCATTTAAATGGTCCTCCCTCCGCTCCACAAAATGCTCAAAAAGAAGCTCATGTACCAAATCTTGGCACAACGCCAGGATGCATTTGCAGTCGCAATTTTGGCTGCGATTTGTCGCTCGACAATCGCGTCAAAATCGCCCTGTGTTTGGGGTACCATTAAGAAATAATGGCATTGCAAAACGGGTTTTGCAGCGATTATAGGATCGTGGCGATTGCGCCTGCGATCCGGATCGATCAGGTGTAAACGAAGCTTAAAATGCCAATGTGGCCTACGTTATCGTGTGTCCGGCAAGTAGACTAGAACGCACAGCGCCATCCTTGCCTTACGTTTGAAAATCTACTAACAAATGTTTTTATGGACATCCCGCATTGCGTGAAAAGTTCAGGAGCTACTTTTGGGGCGACATGCTACACACGATGCGGGTTACCCCAATTTATCGAGCGACAATCGCAGCAGAACCACACCACGATTTTAGGTACCATTTAAATGATCGGCATCTCAAATGTGCGTTTTTGTGATTTGTCATTCACATCTCTGTGCTTTGAGAATCGTGGCAAATCCGCGTCTCAGACCGCCGAGGTGTGAATGCAGCGTCAATGAGCTGCCCTATGCGCAGCAAAGTAGCTCATGCACCTTTTTATACAATAAGCCTCCCTTGTTTGTTTGTTTTTGTGGGCAAACACGCTTTTTTTTTTTTTGGCGGGTTTGGGTGCCCTTATAATAATAAACGGCGACTGAAGAGCTGCAGGAGTTTTTTTGTTTTTTTTTGTGCATTGCGAAAAACATGCAAATTTGCCCATGTTCATGAAATGCTAAAGTGCGAATGCAACTTTGAATACAATTTGATAAAAACATGAAAGTATAAATGTCTGCTTTTGCTACAAATGTAACATTGTGAGAGGAGAGGATGGAGGCTCCGGGCTGCCAAACACACGAGGAATCATTACCATAAATAAAGAAGAAAAACTCGTCCAACGCAAACTTGTGCTGCAGATTGTAAGCGACAGTTTAACCACCTTTTTTTTTAGAACTTTTTGCTTACAAGTTTAAATCAGTATTTCTTGCTAGAAAATTTACCTAGAAACCCCAAATTATATATATATATATATATATATATATATATATATATATATATATACACACACACACACACACACACACACACACACACACACACACACACACACACACACACACACACACACACACACACATAATTATTATATATATATATATATATATATATATATATATATATATATATATATATATATTTTAATAATATAATGACTACTATTATTATTATTTATTTTTGCAGAGACCTTATAGTCGAGTAAATAGATACCCAACATGTTACGCTTTAAAATTGCTTTCTTTATACTAGTAATGGCGGGGATCAGTGACTTATAAATGGGACTGTGATAGTGTGGCGGACGATCTGACACTAACTGATGCTGGGGGGGGGCTGGCTGCTAACTGCCGCTGACATCACCAGTGACACCAATACAGTGATTAGTGATAATTAGGGATGAGCTCCGGCGTGTTCGCATTGAACACGTGCAGAGCCCGCCAGGATGTCGGCACTGCGCTGCGCTAATCACAGCCAGGGAGACATTTCCCGATCTCTGCAGCCAAGCAGCGGGACAATGTCTCCCTGGCTGTGATTAGCGCAGCGCGGTGCCGACATCCTGGCGGGCTCTGCACGTGTTCAATGCGAACACGCCAGAGCTCCTCCCTAGTGATCATACTATACGCCGTCACTGAACTAATGACACTGGCTGGGAAGGGGTTACCATCTAGGGGGAGATCAAGGGGTTAAATGTGTGCCTAACTATGTGTAATGCATGGATACTCAACCTGTGACCCTCCAGCTATAGCAGAACCACAAGACCCATCATGCCTTTGGGAGTCATGATTGTTTAACTGACAGCCTTGCAATGCCTTATGGGACTTGTAGGTCCAACAGCTGCAGGGCCTCCAGTTTGAGCACCTATATGGTGTAATGTGCTGCTTTTGGTTACTACAGGTCTCTTTGTTTCTTATCTGTGCTTTTCAGGGAGAAGAAACACAGAGATGTTCACTCTGTACAGAGCCCTGTGTTGATTGTTAACACAGAGCACTGGGTTGTGCTTGGACACAAACAATCAGCAGGTCCCGGTGAATCATTGGCCAGGACTTGCTGAAGACTCCCGTTGGGTACATTCACAGCGGGTTTTGGCGGGAGGGCAGCAGTGACATACGGGTAACGTGGTTAAAAAAATAAAAATAAAATAATCAGAAAGAGAAAGTTCACGTAGAGTGTCAGATGGCTTGAGGATGTAAAAAGGTTCAAGGTAGGGTCAGTATGAAAGAGCTACTAGGATGACTGGCTGGATACCGAGCTTGCATGGGTCAGGGCGGGCAGAGGCAGAGTTGGTCATCTAAGCAAGATTCAGGGCAGGCAGCGATCATTCGCATAATTGGTTTCCCAGGCAAGTGTCAGGGCGGGAAGGTGGCTATTGGTAGCGCAGTCCGTTTCCTAGGCAAAGGGTCATGGCAGGTGGCGATAAGGAAGCCCAATCAGTTTCCCAGGCAAAGGGTCAAAGCAGGCGGCGTAATGTAATCTGTTTCCCAGGTAAAGGGTAAAAGCAGGCAGCAATCAGTAGCAGAATTGGTTTCCCAAAGCAAAGGGTCAAGACAGGTGGCAATCTGTAACGCAATCTATTTGCCAGGCAAAGGGTCAGGGCAGGCAGCAATCGGTAGCATAATCGGTTTCCCAGGCAAAGGGTCAGGGCAGGCAGCAATCGGTAGCATAATTGGTTTCCCAGGCAAGAGTCAAAGCAGACAGCGTAATCTGTTATCCAGGCAAAGGGTCAGGGCAGGCAGCAACCAGTATAACATCAGTTCACAAGAGGTGTTCAGCAAACAAGAAGAATCAGAGGCAAGGCACTTTGCCCACAGGTGCCAGGAAACAAAACACTAATACTCCAGAGCCCTGGGCTTGTTCATTTCACTCAGAGCAGAGGAGCCCAAGCCACTGCCTAGCAATGAGAGCGCCTCCTAGAGGTGGCCAGTGAGAGCAGAGGGAGCATTGCCGGTCATGCAAAAGAGAGCGGTGGTTGCGGAAAGAGAAAAGGCATCTCATGCTCATAACTTCTCAGTGTTATGGAGATGAAAGGAGGGGGAGGTGTTCTGAGATCCTGTCCTAAGGTGACAACACTGCTCCACTCTAGATACATGTGCAATGAGTTGTCACTCTACAGGAAGTGTGTTAATGGCTGGATCACCAGGTGTAAATAAAAGTAAAAGAAAGAAAGACACAGACACTACATCCAAGAACTGGTAAGCGGCAATATATTAATTTTGTTTCCTTGGACTTCGATACCCTTTAGCGATGCCTTTCCTGCCCTCCAGACCTGCGATATCCAAATGGGCGGCAGCACAAATTGTTCTCGGGCAAAGTCCATTTGATGACTATATTGGGCAAGGTTTGGAATGGTACCAAGTGACCTTTTTTTTTTTTTTTTATTGTATCAATTGTTTTTTTTTTTTTATTCCAGCCTAACTATGTATCTATGTAAAACAAAGGACCACCAAGTACAACCAATAAAAAAAAATATATATAATAGATAAGTGGAGACGCTCCACATACACAATCCTTAACACACAGTTGATCCAGAAGAAGGCGACAGACAAGGTTTTCAGGAGGGAGATCTGAAGCATGGTTCCTATGACTGATCGTTTCTTTATGATTGGGGACACTATAGATTTCATGGAGCATCTTTGGGGACACCATAGGTTTCACGGACATTAGTTGGGGACACCGTAGATTTCACGGACGTTGGTTGGGGACACCGTAGATTTCACGGAGGTTGGTTGGGGACACCGTAGATTGTACGGACGTTGGTTGGGGACACTGTAGATTTCACGGAGGTTGGTTGGGGACAGCGTAGATTTCATGAAGGTTGGTTGGGGACACCGTCGATTTCACAAAGGGTCTTTTGCTGGGTACACACTATCAGTTTCTTTTGTTCAACCCAGTGGGCTGAACGAAAAACAAACAAACTGAAGAGCTCTGGGGGTGCTCACTGTACTAACTATCCAATATCAGTACAGCGATCTCCCCGCTGAGCTATTGTGTGATAGTAGGGGGGACAACCCCCACCCCACCAAAACACACCCATTCAGCTCTAGCAGCCATTGGCTGCCAGGGCCGATCGGTTGCCAAATGGATGCTGGTTTTCCAGCATGCACGTTCAACAGAAGTTTGGCCGGCTTCTGTCGGATGGGCTGGTGTACACACGGGCCGAATGTCGGACAGTTTCTGTTGAACTAGCTGATACCGCCCCATATTTGGTTCATGTGCACCAGGCTTTTGAGGACACCGTAGATTTCATTGTGGGTCTTTGGGGACCCCGTAGATTTCATGGAGGGTCTTTGGGGACCCCGTAGATTTGATTTCATAGGGGGTCTTTGGAGGACCCTGTAGATTTCATGGGGGGTCTTTGGAGGACCCTGTAGATTTCATAGGGGGTCTTTGGAGGACCCTGTAGATTTCATGGGGGGTCTTGGAGGACCCTGTAGATTTCATGGGGGGTCTTGGAGGACCCTGTAGATTTCATGGGGGGGTCTTGGAGGACCCCGTAGATTTCATGGGGGGTCTTGGAGGACCCCGTAGATTTCATAGTGGGTCTTGGGGGACACCGTAGATTTCATAGTGGGTCTTGGGGGACACTGTAGATTTCATGGAGGATCTTTGGGGACACTGTACTTGGTAAACACTGACAGGCGTCTCAGCCAATCAGGTTCACCGGGTCTGGTTACCGGTAACCTGATTGGCTGAAGCGACATCGAGGGTGGGAGAAGACATTGAGGACGGAAGGACGGCGCTGACCCGAGGAAGGTAAGTGCAGGGCTGGGGGGGAAATGGGCTGCATTTGGGAGGAAACTGGCTGCATTTGGGGGCGCAAACTGGTGGCGTTTGGGCACAGTGGCTGCGCTTAATGGGCACAGTGGCGGCAATTGATGATTTTTTTTTTTTCCAGTTTGTTTGCGCCCCCCAAAAATTTTGAGCACCAGCCGCCACTGCTGTAGATTTCATGAAGGATCTTTGGGGACCCCGTAGATTTCATGGAGGATCTTTGGGGACCCCTGAGATTTCATGGGGGTCTTGGGGGACCCTGTAGATTTCATGGAGGATCTTTGGGGACCCCTGAGATTTCATGGGGGTCTTGGGGGACCCCTGAGATTTCATGGGGGTCTTGGGGACCCCGTAGATTTCATGGGGGTCTTTGGGGACCCCATAGATTTCATGGAAGATCTTTGGGGGACCATGTAGCAGGGTTGCCAACTTTCAGTAAATTTACGAACAGTTTGTAAAATCTGTACTTTTTGCATCTGTCCTTGAATGTCCATTACGGACATGTAGGTTGCATGTCCGTAACTGACATTCATGGACAGATGCAACCATTATGGATTTTACAAACAGTTTGTAAATTTACTGAAAGTTGGCAACCCTGCCATGTAGATTTCATGGAAGGTCTTTGGGGGACCCCATAGATTTAATGAAGGGTCTTGGGGGACACGGTAGATTTAATTGAGGGTCTTTGAGGACACCAAAGATTTTATGGAGGGTATTTGGGGACACCGTAGATTTCATGGACAGTCTTTGGGAACATTGTAGATTTCACAGAGGGTCTTTTTTTCCCGTTGTGCCATGGCTTATTTAAATGCAAATCATGCAGCGGCGTCCTTTTCATCCATCCTTTGCATAGACTTTGTATCTCCTGGCTGTAGAACGCAGCTCTAGCTGTCACATATTTGCAGTATATTGCTGTTTATTTGCTTTTAGTCTAATAGGCTGAACGTTTCATGGTTACTCATTAGTTGTTGGAAAATCAGAGTGCCGTTAATGTGTTTTGGGGCTGGGTGGGGATGGCAGAGTCACTCCAAAGACACGTGAAGCTTTAAATTGGAGGAAGCGCGGCCATTGCTGCCGACGCTATGGGGCGATGCGTGCCGTTGGTGAGCGGGTCCCATCTGGGAATCAGCCATCTGTCGCCACAGATCTTATCTTCGCCTTCTGATGTGAGGAGAGGAAGCCGAGTCTTTGGCGGGTACGGGGGCCTCATCAACTGATTAATTATCTCCCAACAATACGCCAGCGCACATCGCGCCACCCGCCGTGAGCTTCCAGGGCCACTACATCTACACTTACAAGCTTGCTTATGTCACAGGGGTTTGATAACACTCATGGGTGACTACCTACCTTCAAGGGAAAGCCAGAATCATTGCTGATCTATTCCTGAAGAATGCCATGTCTCTGGCTGCCTCAGTATTTTTTTTGGGTCAGTGAACTGCGTCAGAATGTCTGCGCCCCATACATGCTCAGGTCAGTAAGTCACTTTACTTAAACATTCAGTAGCTTTAGAAGTATGCATGAGCCAATTCCTGTCATATGACAATATACACCAACCGTATAATTATATAAAAAATAAATAAAAATAAGCTTCACATTTTATCATTAAAAAGTCGCCCCTGAGCTCCAGCCCAACGACTTTACCTAGGCAGAGATGATGTCATCAGTTTGCTTCAGGCAGGAGGAAGCATTTCCTCAGTCTCCCCATCCCCAGTGATCAGGCTGTACATTGTAACTTTGTAGAAGGGGGAGGAAGCATTTCCTCAGTCTCCCTCCTCCAGTGATCAGACTGTACATTGTAACTTTGTAGAAGGGGGAGGAAGCATTTCCTCAGTCTCCCCTCCTCCAGTGATCAGACTGTACATTGTAACTTTGTAGAAGGAGGAGGAAGCATTTCCTCAGTCTCCCTCCCCCAGTGATCAGACTGTACATTGTAACTTTGTAGAAGGAGGAGGAAGCATTTCCTCAGTCTCCCCTCCCCCCCCTTCCTCTAGGGGGCAGAGACAAGACCAGTCCCCCTGCACAAGGAGAGAGAGCAGAGCTGTGGGAGGGGCCCAGTAGGCTCCACCCACTATAGAAAACTACAGGAAGGGGCTGAGACAAGACCAGTCACCCTGCACAAGAAGAGAGCAGAGCTGTAGGATGTGGGAGGGGCCCAGTAGGCTCCACCCATTACAGAAAACTACAGGAGGGGCGGAGGCAAGACCAGTCACCATGCACAAGGAGAGAGAGCAGAGCTGTGGGATGTGAGAGGGGCCCAGTAGGCTCCACCGATTACAGAAAACGACAGGAGGGGGCGGAGACAAGAACAGTCACCCTGCACAAGGAGAGAGAGCAGAGCTGTGGGAGGGGCCCAGTAGGCTCCACCCATTACAGAAAACTACAGGAGGGGCGGAGACAAGACCAGTCACCCTGCACAAAGAGAGAGAGGGCAGAGCTGTGGGAGGGGCCCAGTAGGCTCCACCCATTACAGAAAACTACAGGAGGGGGCGGAGACAAGACCAGTCCCCCTGCACAAGGGAGAGAGAGCAGCAGTGAGCGGTCTTGATTACAGGAATTCTCACACTGGATTACTGCACAGATCTGGAAGAAATACACAAAGCTCCCCGAAATTCTCGAAGAATATAACCAACCCATTACCCTTGAAGGGGAACTCCAGCATAAGTAAAATTTGTGTAGATGCAAGAGGCATGTGTATTTCTTCGTGAATCATTGATGATGTGTGCCCTCATCTTAGTATCACAACACCCTAAAGGCTCCAACCTGCCCCGTGGTTTCTGAACTAGAGTTGGCTGGAGTCATCACCGTGAGCTGGTTATGAACAAGCGACAACTCGATTTCTTTGCTATAAACAGATGAAATGGGCGGGGCTGTGACATCACATGACCGCAGGCATATCGGAGATGTTGTGTGGCATCGGTGCCAAGGCAGCTGTTAGAAGACTGTTTAGACACTGTTGGTGAACCGAAGACAAGGCTGGGCAAAGCCCATAAGTTGGCCAATCTTAAGGGGGATATGCACTCATTGAGCCTCTTGTTTTCCCTCGTGATGACTTGTAGTCTGGACTGAATGACTCCTGAATTCTGCATCTGGGGGGGGGGGGGGACTACTGTACCTAGTCAATGGAGCCCTGGTCTAGCCCCTAATGTAGCATTTGCAGCAACTGATCACTTATAAGTGATCGATTGCTGCCAGGGAGATGTGGGCATCTCTGTCCGACCCTCCACATTGCTGCCATCGTTCCTATAGTGCCGTGGTCCTCAACCATATTGAGACCAGGGCCCGGTAAATTCTTCCAAAAACCTTCCTTTTCCCCAAAAGTAAAAATAGATGTATACTAATACAATAAAATTGCGGGAATACAAAATATGTATTGTAAGGCTAGAAGGCTGTGGATAGGGCTGGGTGTCACTTTGGGGCTAAGGGGTACTGGAGTCTGGTGGCTTTGAAAGGGGAAGAGCTTTCCCGGAGGTAGCCAAGGTCAACTACGGGGCTGGAATCTCTCTAAGAAGCTATGGGCTTTGCAGGGGCACTGTAGGACATTATTGGAGGCTGGGGGCATTATAGGGGGAGAGGGCTGGAGTCTCAGCAGCATGCTAGATGGCACAGCAGGGGGCTAAGGGCTGTTGGGGAACTGTAGGCCATAATGGTAGGTTGGGTGGCACTGTGGGACACTGTTGGAGGTTGGGGGCACTATGAGGGGGCTGGAGGCTCTGCAGAAAGCTAGATAGCACTGAAGGGGTCCAAGGGCTCTCAGGGGGACTTGGGGTACTGTGGGTGTTGAGGGCTCTCAGGGGGCCGGGGGGCTCTGCAGGCCACTATGAAAGATTTGGTTGTGGGAGGTAAGGGAATCTGCTGCTGGGGTTGGGAGGCCAGGGCTGGTAAAAGAGTTTCAGAGTCTTGTGGCCTTGAAAGGGGATGAGTTTCTGGGAGGTAGCAAAGATCAACTACGGGGGCTGGGCTCTCTGGAAAGCTATGGTCTTTGCAGAAGCACTGTGGTTGGGACACTATTGAAGGTTGGGGGCACTATAGGGGGCTGGAGACTCAGCAGCATGCTAGATGGAACAGCAGGGGGCTTAGGGCTGTCGGGGCCTTGGGGCACTGCAAGAGCTTGAGGGGCACTGCAGGCCACAATGGTAGGTTGGGTGGCACTGTGGGAGACTGGGGGACACTGTTGGTGTGGGGCACTATGAGTGGGAGTCTGGTGGCATTGTAGGGGGATGAGTCTTCTGGAAGTAGCTGGGGGGCAACTGTGGAGACTGGGATCTCTAGAGTGGGCTGGGGGTGTTTCCAGGAGGCTGTGGGCTTTGCAGGAGCACTGCAGGAGATTGGATCCTACTGTGGGAAACTGTTGGAGGCACTATAGGGAGGAGTCTCTGAAGTGAACTAGACGACAACAATATGGGGGGGGGGCTGAGGGCTCTCAGGGGGCCTTGGGGCACTGTGGGATGTTGAGAGAAATGACGGGAGGTTGGGTTGTGGGGGTTATGGGATCAGCAGCTAGCTGAAGGCTCTTGGGTTGGGAGGCCGTGGCCTAGGAAAGGGGTTCTGGAGTCTGGTGGCCTTGTAGGGGGAAGAGCTTTCTAGAAGTAGCTGTGGGCAACTGTGGGGCTGGAATCCCTGGAGTGGACTGAGGGTGTCTCCAAGAGGCTGTGAGCTTTGCAGGGGAACTGGGAGATTGGAGGGTGCTGTAGGACACTGTTGGAGGTCGGAGGCACTATGGGGGGCTGAAGGCTCTGCAGAGAACTACATTGCATGACGAAGGAGGGGGGGCTGAGGTCTCTCAGGGGGCTTTTGGGTACTGTGGGATGTTGAGGGACAATGCAGACCACTACAGGAGGTTGGCTAGTGAGGGGTTAGGGGATCTGCAGCTGGCTGGAGGCCCAGGAGGGAGGCCATGGCTTGATGTTTGAGAACCTCTGCTATAGAGCGCTCAGTAGCTGAAGTAGAAGTGCAGGAGTTGATTGATTTGGCTCCTAGGCTTAGAGCTGGACAAGCGGCTGTCACTGGAAGCCGGTTCCAGGGCTACCGGTCACTTAGCATGCAGCCCACTGTGCTACAGACCCAATTAGATGGCAAGCAATCAGAATTCAGCGCTCAATAGTTTGATGCAGTCAGACCAATAAATGGCGGGTTTGACTGGCGTGAGAACAAAGCCCCCCCCCGTATATACAAGACCATCTTTGTTCTGTATCTTGTTTAGAGGGACATTTGGCGTAAAAAGCGGATTTCCCATATTAGATTTTGTTTTTTGGAAGTTCTCAGAACTTTGAATTTTCTCTTTGTGACGGTTCCTCCCTGATTAAGGGACTTTCAGTGAATGAGCTGTCCGTGTGACGCCATCCCTCCAGTGACTCACCGGCCCAGTAAAGGATATTCCCTGCTGGGGGGGGGGGGGGGGGATATTTAAAAGGGACTCTCTCGACTTTGGCAACATGAAAAAATTCAGTTTACTTTTTACTTCCTCCAAAAAAAAAAATCCTTTTGAATTCAGCTAAAGCAATGACTTAAAATCCATTGTTAGTTTACTACATATGAGCTGAAAGTTGAGATCAGGCTTCAGTGGGGTTACCTGCTTCCTGAGCTGGGGCATTGAAGGAGCAGTGAGGCTGTAGGAGGGGCTGTAGAGAAATACAAAAAGCAGGCGGGGGGACCCCGCCCACTCTCCCAGTCATTAAAGCAGAGTTCCGCCAAAAAATACATATAAAAAAAAAAAAGTCAGAAGCTACAAAAAGTGTAGCTGCTGACTTTTAATAATCAGACACTTGCCTGTCCCACGGTCCAGCGATGCGGGCGTACGAAACCCTGCTCCTCTCCACAGCGCCAGAATTCTTACTGTGGGGGCGCGCACTGCGCATGCGCAAGCCACGCTGCGCGCTCTCAATGGCCGGGAAATCTTCTGGGACCTGTGACGAGTCCCAGAAGATTTCAGGGAGGGAGAGGTGAACTTCCTTCCGGCGCTGCAGAGCCCCGGGAAGAAACTGGGAGCTGGATGCTTCTAAAAACTGGGTATCCGCCCCCCCTCCCAAAAAAAAAAATGACATGTCAAATGTGGCATGTCAGGGGTTCCCATCACTTAAAGCGGAAGTTCGGGTTGAACTCCGCTTTAATTCAGCGTGTATTCTATTCCAGGATTATTGATGCGTGCAAACCATGCCTCTGCTATGAGACCCAGATGCACACAGGGGGTTGTGGGGCGTTTGCAGCGTTTCCCTATTTGCTAGAGTATGTAGCGTCTGGCGGGCTTACTGCCTGCCGATCGCTACATGTTGAATAGAGCTGCACGATTAATTGGCAAGAATCGAGTTCGCAATTATTATTTTTTGCGATCTTAAAGCATTTTCCCGATTCTCTGCCGACGGCTGTCAAGAAGAAAAAAAAAAAGAAGAAGCTAGCTATAAACATTGTAACGTTTTTTTCTTTAGATTAACGGAATGCACTTCGGTCTGTAAACGAGGGACGTTTAACCACTTAAAGACTAAACCTTTTTCTGACACTTGTTGGTTTCAAGTAGAGCTGCACGATTAATCGTTAAGTATCGAGATCGCGATTTTATTTCCCCCCCCCCCCCCCCCCTTGCGATCTTGACAAAGTATTTCCCAAATCTTTCTATGCAGAGAATTCTCTCTGCTCTGCTGAAGCCAAGCCACAGCCTCAAAAAAAAAGAAAAAGTATCACATTTTTTAGCAGTGGAACTAAGTCTAAACATTGTAACAATTTGTCCTTTACATCAAAGGAAAGTTTAACCACTTAAACACTAAACCTTTTTCTGACATTTGTTGGTTTCAAGTTAAAATCATTTTTATTTTTGCTAGAAAATTACTTAGAACCCCCAAACATTATATATATTTTTTTTAGTAGAGACCCTAGAGAATAAAAATGGTGGTTGTTGGAATATTTTATGTCACACTGTATTTGCGCAGCAGTCTTTCAAATGCATTTTTTGGGGAAAAAGTTACACTTTAATAAATAAAAAAAACCTAACCAGTAAAGTTAGCCCAGTTTTTTTTTTTTTTTTTGTATAATGTGAAAAATTTTACGCCGCGAGAATCGTGATCTTTATTCTAAGCAAAAAAATTGTGATTCTCATTTTGGCCAGAATCGTGCAGCTCTAGTTTCAAGTTAAAAATCTGTATATTTCGCGAAAAAATGACTCGGAACCCCCAAACATATTTAGATAGATAGATATAATCATTTTTTTGTTAGCAGAGACCCTAGAGAATAAAATGGCGATTGTTGCAATATTTTATGACGCATCGGCCTTTTAAATACAATTTTTTGAAAGAAAAATACACTTTAATGAATTAAAAAAATAAATCTAAAAAAAAGTTAGCCCAATTTTTTTGTCTAATGTGAAAGATAGTGATGCGCCACGAAAATCGTGATCTTTATTCCAAGCCAAAAAAAATAAAAAATCGTGATTCTCATTTTCCCCAGAATCGTGCAGCTCTAAGGGCCTCATGCCCACAGACGTTTTTACAGCCGTGTTTTTGAGCGTTTTTTACAGCTTAAAAACGCCTGTCTATGTTATTGTATACATTTTTTGACCGTATTTAAAAAAAAAAAAAAAAAGATAAAAACGCAGCCGCGTTTAACGCTTCACTTTTTTTATGCCTAACGCCGACGCCGCGGAACGCACTGGTCCTGGGTTTTTTTTTACAGCTTAAAAACGCCTATGCTATTTGCAGCTCAAAAACGCCTAGGTGGGCATGAAGCTATAGACCAGTCATGGCGAACCTTGGCACCCCAGATGTTTTAGAACTGCATTTTCCATAATGCTCATGCACTCTGCAGTGTAGTTGAGCATCATGGGAAATGCATACCTCCCAACTGGCACGGATTGTGCGGGTTTTACCCGCAGAGGCTCCGCACTCCCGCGAGACTATCATGTTTCCCGCACAGTTTCCCGTGCCCCAAACCCCCCCCCCCCCCCCCCCCCCCCGCTCAAAAACGTTTTTTTTTTTTCTTTGCAAGTCCCTTTTTTTTTTAAATGTTCCGGCGGCAACCAATCACCCCCCCGCTCAACAACTTCTGTGGCAATTCCCGTTTTTTTTGGCAGTGTCCCGGCACCCCCCCCCCCCCCCCAACAACTCTGGTTGGCAGGGGAGAGGGGACATCAGAATGTCCCGCGAAGGGACTTTACAAAGTTGGGAGGTATGGAAATGTAGTTCCAAAACATCTGGGGTGCCAAGGTTCGTCATCACTGCTATAGAATAACATGGACAGGCGTTTTTAAGCTGTAAAAAACGCGGCTGTAAAAACGTCCGTGGGCATGAGGCCCTTAATGTTGAATAATCTTTGCAGCAGCAGTAAAGTGAAGCATTGTGATGTGACATGTAAACACCCCTGTCTGCGGCCTATTGCAAGCTTTAGTTGTTGCAAAACTGGTGTTTGCCTTTAAATGCAAGTCCTGTATGCAAAGTGTTTGGCGCCCTGTAGCGATCCTCCCGGCTGGAAAAAGTGAATTTGGGAAGAGGACTTTGCATATGCAGCAGCTGCCTGCACACAGGGGCCCTTAGAGGGGCGTGGTCTGCTCTTGATTTATTATATGGCGCTTTGAATGAGATCAATAAAAACAAACCCTGTAATACCAGCCAGACCAAAATCCTCATCATACATGAATTCCAGATGGCCATATATAGTCATTAGAAAAGATATGAAGTCCTCCCAGCCTCAGACTGGACGGGATTCCCTGCAAGCATTCATGGAGACGCAGCTGGCTCTGGTTAGCACTCTACATGCGGTTACAGGGAATGTAGAACAAAAAAAGAAAAATATATTTTTTATATACAGTATTTGTATTTATCAAATTTAGAGCTTTGTGCTTTACACATTCAC
This sequence comes from Rana muscosa, assembly GCA_029206835.1. Classification (NCBI taxonomy): domain Eukaryota; kingdom Metazoa; phylum Chordata; class Amphibia; order Anura; family Ranidae; genus Rana; species Rana muscosa. Next base: position 19,211,543 of record CM055128.1, on the reverse strand, counting down.
ACTCCTTTACACATATCTTTTAAAGATTGTTTAGCAGTCGGTTGTAAAAAGCCTGTTCACGGTGCTCTATAGCTCAAGCTACTGCTTTGCACACAGGCAGGGCAGCTGATAAGGCAGTACAGCCAGCCCTCCTGTACTGGGCCCATCAGTTCAAAAGGGGGGACCCGGGAACCTGCCGAGCAGAAGGGCCGGCCGTACTGCCTTATTGCTGACACTTGGGACTCTTAGGCCCCTTTCACACCGGGGCGGGAGGTGCGTCGTCAGTAAAGATACGCTATTTTTAGTGGAGCTTTACCGTCGGATTTGCGGCGCTAGTCGGCCGCTAGCGGTGCGGTTTTACCCCCCCCCCCCCCCGCTAGCGGCCGAGAAAAGGTTAAAAAACCACCGCAAAAGCGCCTCTGCAGAGGTGCTTTGCCGGCGGTATAGCCGTGGTGCCCCATTGATTTCAATGGGCAGGAGCAGTGGAGGAGCGGTAAACACGCCGTTCCTTCACTGCTCCAAAGATGCGGCTAGCAGGACTTTTTTTACCGTCCTGCTAGCACACTGGAGACACAGCAGCGGCTGTTTCAGGGCGCTTTGCAGGCGCTATTTTTAGCACAATAGCGCCTGCAAAATGACCCGGTGTGAAAGGGGTTTTATGCAGTGCTGCCGGCTTCTACTTTTCTTTTCTCCCTTCATTCGCACTGCAGGGGGATCAGTTCTAGTATCTGTGCTCCTTGCTGTCTTTCAAAGATTGCTTAGCAGTCTGTTGTAAAAAGCCTGTTCACAGTGCGCCATAGCTCAAGCTACTGTTTACACACTGGCAGGGTCGCCGATAAGGCAGTACAGCCAGCCCTCCTGTTCTGGGCCCAGGCCCCATCAGTTCAAAAGAGGGGGCCCAGGCATCTGCCGAGCAGAAGGGCCCGCAGTACTGCCTTATTGCTGACACTTGTGACTCTTGTGCAGTGCTGCCGGATTCTACTTTTCTTTTCTCCTCCTCTGCGCTGCAGTTCTAATATCTGCTGTCTGGGACCCGTGTGCGCTTTTCCCCTACAGTGCTGCCGGTCAGGGCCACTGATAATGTAGTACAACCAGCCCTCCTGTACTGAGCCCCGGCCCCATCAGTTCAAAATGCCCCCTTGTGTTCACCTTTCCTACGCAGTGCTTTCCGGCTTCAAGGTTTCAAGATGGAGAGCGGGGGTGGGGGCAGTAAATCATTTACTGGCACCTTACTTTCCTGAATGAACACAGTGGGCAATCAGTACCAATCACCCCTGTGTCCATTCAAACGAAGGATTTTGTACCAAGTTTTAAATACATTTCAGTTAGCGTGTTCAATACATTTTCCCTGTGTCATTCTATTTTATTACACAGAACTTAATTTCTGAACTTATTTGTTTTGGTGTCTTTGTATGTATGGATTGCATGGGTTGTTACTGACATGTGGTGACAATTTCATGGCAATATCGCCTTTACCAATATATTTACCTAGAAAAATGGTGACGTGTTCAATACTTATTTCACCCGCTGCACCAGCCATAGTCAACCTGGGGTACTACCACTGTCTAGGTCAGGGTTTCTCAACCAGGGTTCCATATATGCCTAGGGTTCCTCCAGAAGTTGTTAGGGGTTCCTTGAACAATGACCAGTTTCGGCCTCTCAGATAAGTTTCTAGCGACACCATTGATCTTATTAGCCATCTGTAAGGGGGTACCTCTTTTCAATGATAACATGTGTAAGGACCATCCACTGACCATAACACCAATGTATCAGGAGTTGTAGATCTGGTCATTTTTAGCAGAGGGTTCCCTTAGACCAGAAAGTTATTTCAAGGGTTCCTCCATGCTGGAGAAAGGTTGAGAAAGGCTGGTCTGGGTATTAGTGGTAGACGGCATTGGCTGCTCTGGGACTGGCAGTTCCACTTTAGCTAGAGAACCCCCATCCGCCGCCGTGCGTCCCTTTTGAACGCAGCCTGGGTCCTCTCACAGAATGTAAACAATTCCGACGGGCTGCAGCTAAAATTCAGCACATGACAGGCATCCAACCCCTCCCGCCTCCTACATACATTTGGCATGAGGTCACCTGTGTGCCAGAACGCCCCGAGACTTCACGCCTCTTGCACATGAATCCGTTCGCTCATATTTTTTATTGTAATACATTCTTCTTAAAGTGGACCTGTCCCTAAAATTACCTTTTTCACATGAATTAAATAGGGGGACATAACATTTTCAACTAACTCAAGGGTATCCTTCGTTCTCGCAGGTTTCTCCTTCCATGAGGCCTCTTTCTCGGGGCTGCAGCCTACAACCTGGAGCATTGCAAGTGAGGGCGCTCAACACCAGCCCACAACCTGGAGCATGGGGGGGGGGGGGGGGCAGGGGGCAAGTTAGCAGCCCCCTTTCCAGATACCCTAGTCAAAAAGGAGCACTTAGCCCTTGCAGCGCAAAGAAACCACTTTGAAAGTCCTTGTTTTTTTTTTTTCTGTTCAGCTTCAAGATCGCATCTACAGTTGTGCTCATAAGTTTACATACCCTGGCAGAATTTTATGATTTCTTGGCTATTTTTCAGAGAATACGAATAACACAAAAACTTTTCTTTCACTCATGGTTAGTGTTTGGCTGAAGCCATTTATTATCAATCAACTGTGTTTACTCTTTTTAAAGTGGTTGTAAACCCACTTATGCAACTTGCACCTACAGGTAAGCCTAGATTAAGGTGACCAGATTTTTTAAATGAAATCCGGGGACATTTTTTTTTTTACTAGTAATGGCGGCAATCAGCGACTCATAGCTGGACTGCGATATTGCGGTGGACAAATTGGACACTAACTCACACTTTGTGGGAACCAGTGACATTAATATAGTGATCAGTGCTAAAAAATATGCACGGTCACTGTACTAATGACTCTGACTGGGAAAGGGATAACATCTAGGGCAATCAAAGGGTTAAATATGCGCCTAACAAATTCTCTCTTACTGTGGAGGAGGTGCTTTTACTAAAGGGAAGGCATAGATCCCTGTACCTGCTTTGCAGGAACACAGGATCAATGTCTTCCATACTGACAGAACAGCGATCTGCCTTGTTTACATAGGCAGACCACCGTTCTGCCTATGTACATAACGATCAGCGGGTACCGGTGGACATTGAGTCCGCCAGAGCCGCCGATTGGCTCCCATACCCAGAAATGCAGGATCACGCATATACGTGATCCTGTGCAGCGCGGCCGATCTGTAGCAGTAAATCTGCTATCAGGTGATCAGCAACTGGTTAACATCATCAGCATTATGATAACTCACAGGCAGCAGGCACTCTATCATGGCTCTTGCTGGCTCTGTTACAGTGTCACATAACATGGCTAGGAGCGGGGGGGGGGGGGTGTAATTCATATATTTTTTTTTATTCTGCACTGACTGTCTTTGAAATTGCCCCAGCCCTTGTTCAAATCCAATCCGGGGACAAAACCGGGCACAGGCTTAGTCCGGGGACAGTGTCCTCAATCCAGGGACTGTCCCCGGAACCTGGGGATGTCTGGTGACCCTAGCCTAGATTAAGGCTTACCTGTAAGTGCAAGAAATATCTCCTAAACCTACACGGTTTAGGAGATATTTTCAATAAAAGACATGCACCGGTGTCTACGGTGCATGTGCGCCGTAGACATTGGTGCATTTACAGGGTTAATCCCATTCACAAATCCGGATTTGACGGCTCCGGCGCGCATGCGCAGTTTGACGTCTTCGCTGTGATTGGCTGGAGCGGCGATACCCGGAAGTAACCTTCCGGGTATCAGAGGAGCGATGGCTGGAGGGGGAGATGAGGACGGCTTTGGGGGCCCCGATCTAAGGTAAGTGATGCATACTGAGCTAGTATGCTAGTGGCCATCTCAGTCTCCTGACCTCAATATCATTGGGCCCCTCTGGGGAGATCTCAAACGTGCCGTTCATGCGGGACAAGCCCAAGAGTTTACAGGAACTGGAGGCTTTTCTGCCAAGAGGAATGGGCAGCTTTACCACCTGAGAAGATAAAGAGCCTCATCCACAAATACCACAAAAGACTTCAAGCTCTCATTGATGTTAAAGGGCGCAATACACGGTATTAAGAACTGGGGTATGTAAACTTTTGATCAGAGTCATTTGGGTAATTTCTGTTGTGATTATGATTTAAAAAGAGTAAGTACAGTTGATTGATAATAAATGGCTTCAGTCAAACACTAACCATGAGTGAAAGAAAAGTTTTTGTGTTGTCATTCATATTCTCTGAAAAATGGCCAAGAAATCATAAATTCTGCCAGGGTATGTAAACTTATGAGCACAACGGTATAAGTGCCTGCATTACATAGAAGCCTCTTGTCTGGTACAAAGGACGCTGGTCTGCCGTTATGACGAGGTAGTCCGCGGTGTCGGTGGTTTGCTCGAATTGCCCAGAGTATGAAAGGCCCCTTTGATGGCGCTCAGTCAGGGGACCGAAAACATTGACGCTGCTCCGTATAGAGTGTTTGGCCGTGACGTGTAATGTTAGTATATGAGCGAGGTGGGGGAGGGGGGGAGGGGTACACATTGGAGTACTGTAAAGAGAACAGAAGCCGCTTGTGCTTTTACTTTAAGCCTAGGCCTTTCAAGGACACACGGCTGGATTATTTGAGCCGTCTTACTTTATGCCAAGAAGAAGAAAAAAAAATAAACCTTGTTCACTTTTTTTTTTTTTTTTTGCATCGACAGAAATAGATCTGGCCTGGATGCGGGCCTTCAAATAACAACGCTGAGCTGCGGCCCGCGCTTCAGGGATTGCTAAAAAATATTTTCCCCCTCTGATCCTCCATGGGACGGAGCATGCAAGTATGCAATGCACGTTAAAAAGGGTACCGCCCCTTTAAAAATTAAAAAATGTAAAGTCAGCAGCTACACATACTGTAGCTGCTGACTTTTAACATGAGGACACTTACCTGTCCAGGAGTCCAGCCATGTCGGCACCGCAGCCGATTTTTTTACATTGGCTGGTCGGTTGCTGCCGCCACCATTGCTGGTAAGGGAACCTGGCAGTGTGGCCTTTGGCTTCACGGCCGGGACCCTACTGCGCATGCACAAAGTGCACTGTGCTCTCTCATTGGAAGTGCGTCGGCGGTAAAGCGCCGCCATTTTTTTGCAGATTTGCGGCGCTATTCAGCCACGAGCAGTGCGGTTTTACCCCCCGAAAGGGTTAAAAGCCACCGCTCTCTCACTGGCCCGGGCAGAAGGGGAGGGAGGAGGAGGAGGGGGGGGGACCGACCTGCTGACCTACTTCGCCGCGGCCCGGTCTCCCGGAAGTGGAGAAGGGCACCGGTCAAAAAAAAAAATCCAGTTCAACCATGAAAAAAATAAATAAATACATTTTTATAATCGGATTTTCCCCGGATCAACTTTACCTATAAATGTTAGTAGCCAGTTATATTATGTATGTATGGAAGTGCTGAGGGTATAAGAGGAATTAGATTGGTGCCTTCGTCCCATCAACATATTATGTACATTTAGGAAAGAATCCAGGCCTTTCTTAAAGTGGAAGTAAACCCTCCTATCATTTTCAGGCAAGGAAGCTGCCATCTTGGCCTCTGTTTAATCTTCAACTGCCATGATGCTGCACATGTGATCAGTTATGACACCAGCCATTGGAAGGTTTGACAGTTTGGTTGAGAGCACAACCAATGTGACAGTTGGCCATCCCGGCATGCCGGGAATGCAACTGATTTTTTAATCCGTTAAATCGATGGGTTTACTTCCGCTTTAAAGTAATCTACTGAGCTGGCCAGATCCACCTCTGCAGGGACTCTATTTCACATTTTCACAGCTCTTACTGTGAAGAAACCTTTCCGTATTTGGAGGTGAAATCTCTTTTCCTCTAGATGTAAAGAGTGCCCCCTTGTCCTCTGTGATGACCGTAAAGTGAATAACTCAACACCAAGTTCACTATGTGGACCCCGTATATATTTGTACATGTTGATCATATCCCCCCTTAATCGCCTCTTCTAAAGAGGGAATAAATTCAGTTCCTCTAATCTTTCTTCATAGCTGAGCTCCTCCATGCCTCTTATCAGTTTGGTTGCCCTTCTCTGCACTTTCTCCAGTTTCCCAATATCCTTTTTGAGAACTGGGGCCCATAACTGAACTGCATATTCCAGATGAGGTCTTACAAATTAAGCGTTACTTTAGCAAGAAATGCCGGCAACTCGATTGCTTCTTCTTAAATCTTTATTGAGCACCAACAGCAGTGCGCCATCTAAAGTGCCAACATGTTTCTGCCAGAGCCTTCCCCTTATAGCATGCCATGAGGAAGGTTCTGGCCGAAACATATTAGCACTTTAGATGGCGCACTGCTGTTAGTGCTCAATAAAGATTTAGGAAGTGCTCAATAAAGATTTAGGAAGTGCTCAAAAAGATTTAGGAAGAAGCAAAGAGCAGTGCGCCATCTAAAGTGCTAACATGTTTCGGACAGAACCTTCCTCATGGCATGCTATAAGGGGAAGGCTCCGGCCGAAACATATTAGTACTTTAGATGTTGCACTGCTGTTAGTGCTCAATAAAGATTTAGGAAGAAGCAATCGTGTTGCCGGAATTTCTTGCTATTTTGAGGTTTATGTGACACCACAATCCTGAGCACCCTTATTCAGCTCATCATTTTTACAATCATGCGGTAGGGATTGGGTGAGTTTTTGTCTACAATACTGCGTTACTTTAACTGACAATTGCGCGGTTGTGTGATGCTGTACCCAAATAAAATTTATGTCTGTCTTTTTTCCCCACAAATCGAGCTTTCTTTTGGTGGTATTTCACCTCTGCGGTTTTTATTTTTTTTAAACCTCATATATTATTATATATTTTCTCTTTGGAGGATTACTGTACTATACTCACGCATCCTGATGAACCATAATTCTGGCGAAACGCGTTGACACGAGGACCCCTCATTTGGGTGTATCGAGCAAGAGCAATACCTTTTTGTTCTATGTACAGTTAATCAATCAAGCACCATAAATGGTTTTAATAAGCCTGTTTTACTTTTTAATCATGTGAACTAAACATTAGATATTTTATCTTATGACTCCTTGTCTGGCCTGTACAGTCAGATCTTTTTTTATTTTGGTTTTGGCTTATAAACCAAAAAAAAGCGGACAATTTAAAAACTTTTTTTTTACTTTCCGCTATAAAACATATCCAGTAAAAAACCAAAAAAAAAAAAAAAAAAAAAAAATGTAAAAAATTAAGTTTCTTTATCAATTTAGGCCAATATGTCTTTTGCTAAAAATAAAAAAATAAAAAAATCCCAATAAGTGTATATTGATCGGTTTGCAGAAAAGGTAGAGCGTCTACAAACTATGGGATGTTTTTACTAGTAATGGCGGCTATCGGCAACTTATAGCGGGACTGCGATATTGTGGCAGACATTCGAACACTAACTGACACTTTTTGGGGACCAGTGACACGAATACGGTGATCAGTGCTATAAAATATGCTACTAATGACACTGGCAGGGAAGAGGTTATCAGGGGTGATCAAAGGGTTAAATGTGGGCCTGACCAGTGCTTTACCACTGTGGGGGAGGTGCTTGTACTAGGAGAAGGCATGGGTTGGTGCCCCTGCTTAGCAGAGACACAGGATCCATGTCTTCTGTAGTGACTGGTAAAAGGAGATAATGCAATGCTCACAATCAGTGGAAGTCCTTTGCAGGCTTGTGATGAAATCCCCAGTGGGTGCGCTGGCTCTGATGCTCTCACACCGATACAGACCTAAATACAAAGAATAGAGCTTGCCAATTAAAACCCCCAGCACCCCCGTCCCTGGCACCCTAATCCAACCAATCCTGCTGCCCAAAATTCTCCCATCTGCCCGTGCCGAAATTTCCCATCAAACCTGAATGGGGCCATACTCCTACAATAGGGATGTCAGGGGGGCAGCCAGTACCAGAGAGATTTGGACCAGGGGAGGGTACACACTGACAGAAGCCATTGCTATCGGGAAAGGGCAGTTGGGGGTATCTAGGTTAGATGTAGGGAGGATAGATTCTATATTCAGGGTGCAAGATGAACCATTGTCAGCATGCATATCATTACACCTCCATCCCCAATTCCTTCTATAAAACTGCAGAGCTTTTCCTCCCTTGTTCAGTGAGAGATACTTTTTATCTCTCTCTCTCTCTCTCGCTACTTTGTCTCTCTCTCGTTACTTTGTCTCTCTCTCGTTACTTTGTCTCTCTCTCTCGCTACTTTGTCTCTCTCTCTCGCTACTTTGTCTCTCTCTCTCGCTACTTTGTCTCTCTCTCTCTCGCTACTTTGTCTCTCTCTCTCTCGCTACTTTGTCTCTCTCTCTCTCGCTACTTTGTCTCTCTCTCTCTCGCTACTTTGTCTCTCTCTCTCTCGCTACTTTGTCTCTCTCTCTCGCTACTTTGTAGCTCTCTCTCTCTCGTTACTTTGTATCTCTCTCTCTCTCGTTACTTTGTATCTCTCTCTCTCGTTACTTTGTATCTCTCTCTCTCTCGTTACTTTGTATCTCTCTCTCTCTCGTTACTTTGTATCTCTCTCTCTCTCTCGTTGCTTTGTATGTCGCTCTCTCTTTTGTTACTTTGTATCTCTCTCTCTCTCGTTACTTTGTAACAAAAGAGAGAGCGACATACAAAGCAACGAGAGAGAGATACAAAGTAACAAAAGAGAGAGACACAAAGTAATGAGAGAGAGAGAGACAGACAAAGTGTGAGAGAGAGAGAGAGAGATACAAAGCAATGAGAGAGACAAAGTAACGAGGGAGAGAGCGACACAAAGCATTGAGAGAGACATACAAAGTAACGAAAGAGAGAGAGAGACCTACAAAGCAACGAGAGATACAAACGAGAGAGGGAGAGAGAGATACTTTATCTCTTTGTCTCTCTCGTTACTTTGTCTCTCTCGTTACTTTGTCTCTCTCGTTACTTTGTCTCTCTCGTTACTTTGTCTCTCTCGTTACTTTGTCTCTCTCTCTCTCTCTCGTTACTTTGTCTCTCTCTCTCTCTCTCGTTACTTTGTAACGAGAGAGAGAGAATGTAACAAGACAAAGTAACGAGAGAGAAAGAGATACAAAGCAACGAGAGAGAGACAGAGATACAAAGTAATGAGAGAGAGAGATACTTTGCATCTCTCTCTCTCTTGTTACTTTGTATCTCTTTGTCTCTCTCTCGTTACTTTGTAACAAGAGAGAGAGATGCAAAGTATCTCTCTCTCTCATTACTTTGTATCTGTCTCTCTCGTTGCTTTGTATCTCTCTCTCTTTCGTTACTTTGTATGTCTCTCTGTCTCTCTCTCGTTGCTTTGTATCTCTTTCTCTCTCGTTACTTTGTCTTGTTACATTCTCTCTCTCTCGTTACAAAGTAACGAGAGAGAGAGAGACAAAGTAACGAGAGAGAGAGAGACAAAGTAACGAGAGAGAGAGAGACAAAGTAACGAGAGAGAGAGAGACAAAGTAACGAGAGAGAGAGACAAAGTAACGAGAGAGAAAGAGATACAAAGCAACGAGAGAGAGATAAAGCATTGAGAGAGACAGAGAGACATACAAAGTAACGAAAGAGAGAGAGATACAAAGCAACGAGAGAGAGACAGAGATACAAAGTAATGAGAGAGAGAGATACTTTGCATCTCTCTCTCTTGTTACAAAGTAACGAGAGAGAGAAAGTAACGAGAGAGGGACAAAGTAACGAGAGAGGGACAAAGTAACGAGAGAGAGAGACAAAGTAACGAGAGAGAGGGACAAAGTAACGAGAGAGAGGGACAAAGTAACGAGCGAGAGGGACAAAGTAACGAGCGAGAGGGACAAAGTAACGAGCGAGAGGGACAAAGTAACGAGCGAGAGGGACAAAGTAACGAGCGAGAGGGACAAAGTAACGAGAGAGGGACAAAGTAACGAGAGAGGGACAAAGTAACGAGAGAGGGACAAAGTAACGAGAGAGGGACAAAGTAACGAGAGAGGGACAAAGTAACGAGAGAGGGACAAAGTAACGAGAGAGAGAGATACAAAGTAACGAGAGAGGGACAAAGTAACGAGAGAGGGACAAAGTAACGAGAGAGAGAGAGAGATACAAAGTAACGAGAGAGAGAGAGATACAAAGTAACGAGAGAGAGAGAGATACAAAGTAACGAGAGAGAGAGAGATACAAAGTAACGAGAGAGAGAGAGAGATACAAAGTAACGAGAGAGAGAGAGAGATACAAAGTAACGAGAGAGAGAGAGAGATACAAAGTAACGAGAGAGAGAGAGAGATACAAAGTAACGAGAGCGAGAGATACAAAGTAACGAGAGCGAGAGATACAAAGTAACGAGAGCGAGAGATACAAAGTATTGTTTAGACAGAGAGTAATATTGTTACTTTTTTATGTACTCTCATTCATCTTCAGATCAAACCCCCACAGCCAGTATTTTCTTATAATAGGGAGATCTTTTGTCCTCTTATTTTTAGGTTTGGGAACTCGGGGGATTCAGGGAAACAGCATAAGAAGGGAAGTAAAAAGTAGCATTTTGTGAAGAAAAAACAATTGGGCCGTTTTCACCTTATAAATTGTGTCCTGGATTTATAAGATCAGTACAATTTTCTGCTTTTTATCTGAAGCTCCCTAAATGTATTTAAAGATTTCTCTCTGACAGTAATTCCCCCGGATTGTGTGTACAGAGAATGATCGTCTACAAAGAAATCCTCCAGTATGTTGAATAAATAAATATCTGGAGTATCGTCTCCCATTTGTCAGTTATTGGTAAACATTTCTCAGTGGATCGTTTCTTTTATCATTTGGAAACGCGTCGTAGAGGTTTTGGTGGAATCTCCATCTATGTTGGGCGGAGGCGTCTGGTTGGGTCGTATTGCCGGGCGATGATTTCCGCTCATCGCTCCGGAATGAAGATCTATTTTGTGTGGTGTGACTCAGGGGAAGGACACGCTTTGTTATTCTGAGCCAAACTCCTCTCTACCAGAAGATCTGGGAAGTCCCACCGTCTCCCGCTTTATGACTGGACCTCCATGGGATCGCACAGACACAATAATAACCAGAGAAAAGTCTTCATATGGGAAGAAAAGCCATCCACTGCTCAGGTGTAAAAAATCCTAGAAAGTCCCATTTCTAGGAATGTGAGGAATGCTGATCTTGTATTATCATCTCCATTGTATGTTTTTAGCCATCACAAGTTCCGGGAAGACTGACTGCATAACCATAAAAGGACCCCTTTACTTTAAATCCAACCTCCCCCCCCCCCCCTTCAGTCCTCTAGGACACTGAAATTACCTTCCTCTGATTTCACTGCACACTGTGAGCCCCTCACAATGTGCATTAGAAGCTCCAGCAAGTCAGAGCCCCGACCCCATTTCCTGTCTGGAGGACATCCTGCATCGTCTAGCTCGGGGGTCTCTAAACTTTCTAAGCAAAGGTCCAGTCAACTGTCATTCAGGCATTAGGGGGGCCCAGAATGTGGCCAGTGGGATTTGAAAACACCCTGGTGTCAGTGGGAGGAATAGTGCCCCATCATTGGTGTCAGTGGGAGGAATAAGTGTCCCATCATTGGTGTCAGTGGGAGGAATAAGTGTCCCATCATTGGTGTCAGTGGGAGGAATAGGTGTCCCATCAATAGTGTCAGTGGAAGGAATAGTGCCCCATCATTGGTATCAGTGGGAGGAATAGTGCCCCATCATTGGTGTCAGTGGGAGGAATAGTGCCCCATCATTGGTGTCAGTGGGAGGAATAGTGTCCCATCATTGGTGTCAGTGGGAGGAATAGTGCCCCATCATTGGTGTCAGTGGGAGGAATAGTGCCCCATCATTGGTATCAGTGGGAGGAATAGTGTCCCATCATTGGTGTCAGTGGGGGGAATAGTGTCCCACCATTGGTGTCAGTGGGGGGAATAGTGTCCCACCATTGGTGTCAGTGGGGGGAATAGTGCCCCATCATTGGTGTCAGTGGGGGGAATAGTGCCCCATCATTGGTGTCAGTGGGGGGAATAGTGCCCCATCATTGGTGTCAGTGGGGGGAATAGTGCCCCATCATTGGTGTCAGTGGGGGGAATAGTGCCCCATCATTGGTGTCAGTGGGGGGAATAGTGTCCCACCATTGGTGTCAGTGGGGGGAATAGTGTCCCACCATTGGTGTCAGTGGGGGGAATAGTGTCCCACCATTGGTGTCAGTGGGGGGAATAGTGTCCCACCATTGGTGTCAGTGGGGGGAATAGTGCCCCACCATTGGTGTCAGTGGGGGGAATAGTGCCCCATCATTGGTGTCAGTGGGAGGAATAGTGCCCCATCATTTGGTGTCAGTGGGAGGAATAGTGCCCCATCATTTGGTGTCAATGGAAGGAATAGTGCCCCATCATTGGTGTCAATGGAAGGAATAGTGCCCCATCATTGGTGTCAGTGAGAGAAATAGTGCCCCATCATTTGGTGTCAATGGAAGGAATAGTGCCCCATCATTGGTGTCAGTGGGAGGAATAGTGTCCCATCCTTGGTATCAGTGGGAGAAATAGTGTCCCAAGAGCCAGCCCACTGCTTCTATCAGGACTGAGGGCTCTTGAGAGGAGTACTGAGCCGGGTGTTGTGATGTTTTCAGGAAGCTCTGTGCAGACTCCTGCCGGCCCCTCCCACCAACCATGATCTGCCTGCATTGCATAAGGAAGCACAGAGACCAGGTAATAATATCTGTAGTAAAAAAAAAAAATTTAAAAAAAGGTCGTTAACATGGAATGGGATGGTCCAACAAGCCCATAAAAAGGTGCGATAGTCAGGTGTCCAAAAACTGGCGGTAAATTATAGCTACATGCTAGAAACTGAGCACTACATGGAATATAATGTCTATGGAACTATGTATTACCCACATTTAATTGGAATGTGTAATGTGATCGTACTTGTAATCAGAGGTTGTAGTTTATGATGTAGTGACAAATGACATGTTTAGACAGGTGACCAATCCGACTTGCCGACAGACGAGATGTTATGACACGGCGCTGTATTGCACCATAATGTCAGATGACGCACACGGCGACAGCGCTGCTGTGACAAGCGAGATTTTATCACAGCGAAATGTTCTGCCCTCTGCAATGATACATAATGTAATTTCATTCTAATTATAAAGGGAACGTAATAAATCAATTAGCGGGAGTCTTAGTCATGTGTGAAGCACTGCAAAACTGTTGGAACCATCTCAGTCCTGTACAATATACAGCGCCTTGAAAAAGTATTCATACCCCTAGAAATTCTCCACATTTTCTCATGTTACAACTAAAAACATAAATGTATTTTATTGGGATTTTATGTGATAGATCAACACAAAGTGTCACATGATTGTGAAGTGGAAGGAAAATGATAAATGGATTTCAACATTTTTTACAAATAAATCTGTGAAAAGTGTGGGGGGGCATTTGTATGGCGCCCCCCGGAGTCAATACTTTGTAGAACCGCCTTTCTCTGCAATTACAGCTGCAAGTCTTTTTGGGGATGTCTCTACCAGCTTTGCACATCTAGAGAGGGACATTTCTGCCCATTCTTCTTTGTAAAATATCTCGAGCTCTGTCAGATTGGATGGAGAGCGTCTGTGATCAGCAATTTTCAAGTCTTGCCACAGATTCTCAATGGGATTTAGGTCTGGACTGTGACTGGGCCATTCTAACACATAAATATGCTTTTATCTAAACCCTTCCATTGTAGCTCTGGCTGTATGTTTCGGGTCGTTGTCCTGCTGGAAGGTGACCCTCCGCCCCAGTCTCAAGTCTTTTGCAGACTCTAACACGTTTTCATCTAAGATTGTCCTGTATTTGGCTCCATCCATCTTCCCATCAACTCTGACCAGCTTCCCTGTCCCTGCTGAAGAAAAGCATCCCCACCACATGATGCTGCCACCACCATGTTTCACGGTGGGGATGGTGTGTTCAGGGTGATGTGCAGTAATAGTTTTCCGCCACACATAGCGTTTTACTTTTAGGTCAAAAAGTTGAAAACCATTTATAATTTTCCTTCCACCTTACAATTATGTGCCACTTTGTGTTGGTCGATCACATAAAATCCCAATAAAATACATTTAGTTCGGGATTTCTCTCAGCATGGACACGTGCCCATGTGTATGGCAGAAGCTGATTGGTTGCCTAGTCCACTATTATTCTTTCACTTCTCATAGGAGGTGCGTTGATTTTAATTGACCCCCACCATCCTTGGTGACTGGCTGCATGGGGCGGGGTAGAAGCAGTTCGTCCTCGCTGTGTTTCGGGCAGGAAAAGTGCGCAGTCACGAGTTCCTAGTTCACCAATCCCATGACTACAGATAACACAGCAACTGCTTAGAGGAGGGCGGTGGGAATATCCAAATGTAGATATTGTGTGTGGGGGGGGGGGGGGGGTCAGTGTGGACAGCGAGTGATACATTGCCATCGTTCAGTGACACGACTCTTCTATTCTAAGCTGCTGGAATGCTTTCCTCATTTGTCGGCTTTGTATTGTTGGTACACAGATTAGGTGATTTAGCAAGTGCTATGGTCAATGCAGGTTGGGAAGATTAGGAATGGATTACCCCAGACACAGCACATTCGTCTTCCCTAAAAATATTCCTAAAGTGAAGCTCTCCAGAAGACTGACCCTCCATTTCTCTTCTGGTGAATCATTGGGGAGACTTTACTAGAATTCCAGTCTTTAGACACAACAGGAAGTCAAATTAAATCTCTCCAAAAGTATGGAATCCTCTTAGTTGTCCTCAGAGCAAGTGTCTCTAATGGAAGATTTCCCCTTCATGTTCTAGTGACCCACTGGGGAGATTTTCCTCCAACTCTAGTCTTGAGACACAACGGAAAGTGAGGACTGATCTCTCCGAAGCAACGAAATTGTCTAATGCCGCGTACACTAGAGCTGCACGATTAATCGTATGAGAATCGCGATCTCGATTAATCGTATGAGAATCGTGATCTCGATTCACCCCCCCCCCCCGCGCGATCTCGATCCTGGATTACCGCGATTTTTCGGGTCACCGAAATGTAGCCTGGACCGGAGGAGAAGCCGTCGGAACCAGCGTGGAACAGGGATAGTTAAACACACCTTTACTGTTGATTGGTCGGCAGCAGCTCCTGCTTTTCTCTGAATCTGCGATTGGCGGCGACGTGAGACACGGTCCTCCATTGGTTTTAAGAAAGCTCATAATGTGATATGCCAGGGGGAGGAACATGGCGATGGTTGTTTATTCGTATAGCCACACCCCCTGGCTGTGTTCCTGTGGCTGTGATTGGATAGCGCGGGAGAAAAGTGTGCGAGTGGAGAAGCTGCATCCTTGTAACGAAGAGAGGACACGGAGGGTGCCCGGGACGTGCGGCCTATGGCAGGGTGCCTATGTGGTAGCTGGAGAGGTGAAGAGCCCCATCTGCTCACACCATGAGGCTGCTCAGGGCCCTCATGAGAAGTGCCTCCCTCACCAGCAGCAGCACCCAGGGACTGGTGGACTACTACTCCAAGTTCTCCCCCTCACCCCTCTCTATGAAGCAGTTCCTAGACTACGGCGAGTCACACAGGGCCCCATTCATTGCCAGCCTCTACGGACTTCTCCAGACTCCACACATGAGGAGGAATCCCACCTTTACTCCTCATACATGGAGAAGATCCCACCTTCCTCCTCATACATGAAGAACACCCCCACCTGTCCTCACACCTTCCTCCTCATACATGAAGAACACCCCCACCTGTCCTCGCACCTTCCTCCTCATACATGAACACCCCCACCTGTCCTCACACCTTCCTCCTCATACATGAAGAACACCCCCACCTGTCCTCACACCTTCCTCCTCATACATGAAGAACACCCCCACCTGTCCTCACACCTTCCTCCTCATACATGAACACCCCCACCTGTCCTCACACCTTCCTCCTCATACATGAAGAACACCCCCACCTGTCCTCACACCTTCCGCCTCATACATGAACACCCCCACCTGTCCTCACACCTTCCTCCTCATACATGAAGAACACCCCCACCTGTCCTCACACCTTCCGCCTCATACATGAACACCCCCACCTGTCCTCGCACCTTCCTCCTCATACATGAAGAACACCCCCACCTGTCCTCACACCTTCCTCCTCATACATGAACACCCCCACCTGTCCTCACACCTTCCTCCTCATACATGAAGAACACCCCCACCTGTGTCCTCACACCTTCCTCCTCATACATGAACACCCCCACCTGTCCTCACACCTTCCTCCTCATACATGAAGAACACCCCCACCTGTCCTCACACCTTCCGCCTCATACATGAACACCCCCACCTGTCCTCACACCTTCCTCCTCATACATGAAGAACACCCCCACCTGTCCTCACACCTTCCGCCTCATACATGAACACCCCCACCTGTCCTCGCACCTTCCTCCTCATACATGAAGAACACCCCCACCTGTCCTCACACCTTCCTTCTCATACATGAACACCCCCACCTGTCCTCGCACCTTCCTCCTCATACATGAAGAACACCCCCACCTGTCCTCACACCTTCCTCCTCATACATGAACACCCCCACCTGTCCTCACACCTTCCTCCTCATACATGAACACCCCCACCTGTCCTCGCACCTTCCTTCTCATACATGAAGAACACCCCCACCTGTGTCCTCACACCTTCCTTCTCATACATGAACACCCCCACCTGTCCTCGCACCTTCCTCCTCATACATGAAGAACACCCCCACCTGTGTCATCACACCTTCCTCCTCATACATGAACACCCCCACCTGTCCTCGCACCTTCCTCCTCATACATGAAGAACACCCCCACCTGTCCTCACACCTTCCTCCTCATACATGAAGAACACCCCCACCTGTCCTCACACCTTCCTCCTCATACATGAAGAACACCCCCACCTGTGTCATCACACCTTCCTCCTCATACATGAACACCCCCACCTGTCCTCACACCTGTCTCTTCATACACGAAGAACACCCCCACCTGTCCTCACACCTTCCGCCTCATACATGAACACCCCCACCTGTCCTCGCACCTTCCTCCTCATACATGAAGAACACCCCCACCTGTCCTCACACCTTCCTTCTCATACATGAAGAACACCCCCACCTGTTCTCACACCTTCCGCCTCATACATGAAGAACACCCCCACCTGTCCTCACACCTTCCTTCTCATACATGAAGAACACCCCCACCTGTCCTCACACCTTCCGCCTCATACATGAACACCCCCACCTGTCCTCACACCTTCCTCCTCATACATGAAGAACACCCCCACCTGTCCTCACACCTTCCTCCTCATACATGAAGAACACCCCCACCTGTCCTCACACCTTCCTTCTCATACATGAAGAACACCCCCACCTGTCCTCACACCTTCCGCCTCATACATGAACACCCCCACCTGTCCTCACACCTTCCTCCTCATACATGAAGAACACCCCCACCTGTCCTCACACCTTCCGCCTCATACATGAACACCCCCACCTGTCCTCACACCTTCCTCCTCATACATGAAGAACACCCCCACCTGTCCTCACACCTTCCTCCTCATACATGAAGAACACCCCCACCTGTCCTCACACCTTCCTCCTCATACATGAAGAACACCCCCACCTGTCCTCACACCTTCCGCCTCATACATGAAGAACACCCCCACCTGTGTCCTCACACCTTCCTCCTCATACATGAACACCCCCACCTGTCCTCACACCTTCCGCCTCATACATGAACACCCCCACCTGTCCTCGCACCTTCCTCCTCATACATGAAGAACACCCCCACCTGTCCTCACACCTTCCTCCTCATACATGAAGAACACCCCCACCTGTCCTCACACCTTCCTCCTCATACATGAAGAACACCCCCACCTGTGTCATCACACCTTCCTCCTCATACATGAACACCCCCACCTGTCCTCACACCTTCCTCCTCATACATGAACACCCCCACCTGTCCTCACACCTTCCTCCTCATACATGAAGAACACCCCCACCTGTCCTCACACCTTCCTCCTCATACATGAAGAACACCCCCACCTGTGTCATCACACCTTCCTCCTCATACATGAACACCCCCACCTGTCCTCGCACCTTCCTCCTCATACATGAAGAACACCCCCACCTGTGTCATCACACCTTCCTCCTCATACATGAACACCCCCACCTGTCCTCGCACCTTCCTCCTCATACATGAAGAACACCCCCACCTGTCCTCACACCTTCCTCCTCATACATGAAGAACACCCCCACCTGTCCTCACACCTTCCTCCTCATACATGAAGAACACCCCCACCTGTGTCATCACACCTTCCTCCTCATACATGAACACCCCCACCTGTCCTCGCACCTTCCTCCTCATACATGAACACCCCCACCTGTCCTCACACCTTCCTCCTCATACATGAAGAACACCCCCACCTGTCCTCACACCTTCCTCCTCATACATGAAGAACACCCCCACCTGTGTCATCACACCTTCCTCCTCATACATGAACACCCCCACCTGTCCTCACACCTTCCTCCTCATACATGAAGAACACCCCCACCTGTGTCATCACACCTTCCTCCTCATACATGAACACCCCCACCTGTCCTCGCACCTTCCTCCTCATACATGAAGAACACCCCCACCTGTCCTCACACCTTCCTCCTCATACATGAAGAACACCCCCACCTGTCCTCACACCTTCCTCCTCATACATGAAGAACACCCCCACCTGTGTCATCACACCTTCCTCCTCATACATGAACACCCCCACCTGTCCTCGCACCTTCCTCCTCATACATGAAGAACACCCCCACCTGTCCTCACACCTTCCTCCTCATACATGAAGAACACCCCCACCTGTCCTCACACCTTCCTCCTCATACATGAAGAACACCCCCACCTGTGTCATCACACCTTCCTCCTCATACATGAACACCCCCACCTGTCCTCACACCTTCCTTCTCATACATGAAGAACACCCCCACCTGTTCTCACACCTTCCTTCTCATACATGAAGAACACCCCCACCTGTCCTCACACCTTCCTCCTCATACATGAAGAACACCCCCACCTGTCCTCACACCTTCCGCCTCATACATGAACACCCCCACCTGTCCTCACACCTTCCTCCTCATACATGAAGAACACCCCCACCTGTCCTCACACCTTCCTCCTCATACATGAAGAACACCCCCACCTGTCCTCACACCTTCCTCCTCATACATGAAGAACACCCCCACCTGTCCTCACACCTTCCGCCTCATACATGAACACCCCCACCTGTCCTCACACCTTCCGCCTCATACATGAAGAACACCCCCACCTGTGTCCTCACACCTTCCTCCTCATACATGAACACCCCCACCTGTCCTCACACCTTCCTCCTCATACATGAAGAACACCCCCACCTGTCCTCACACCTTCCGCCTCATACATGAACACCCCCACCTGTCCTCGCACCTTCCTCCTCATACATGAAGAACACCCCCACCTGTCCTCACACCTTCCTCCTCATACATGAAGAACACCCCCACCTGTCCTCACACCTTCCTCCTCATACATGAAGAACACCCCCACCTGTGTCATCACACCTTCCTCCTCATACATGAACACCCCCACCTGTCCTCACACCTTCCTTCTCATACATGAAGAACACCCCCACCTGTCCTCACACCTTCCTCCTCATACATGAAGAACACCCCCACCTGTCCTCACACCTTCCTCCTCATACATGAAGAACACCCCCACCTGTCCTCACACCTTCCGCCTCATACATGAAGAACACCCCCACCTGTCCTCACACCTTCCGCCTCATACATGAACACCCCCACCTGTCCTCGCACCTTCCTTCTCATACATGAAGAACACCCCCACCTGTCCTCACACCTTCCTCCTCATACATGAAGAACACCCCCACCTGTCCTCACACCTTCCTCCTCATACATGAAGAACACCCCCACCTGTCCTCACACCTTCCTCCTCATACATGAAGAACACCCCCACCTGTCCTCACACCTTCCTCCTCATACATGAAGAACACCCCCACCTGTCCTCACACCTTCCTCCTCATACATGAAGAACACCCCCACCTGTCCTCACACCTTCCGCCTCATACATGAACACCCCCACCTGTCCTCACACCTTCCGCCTCATACATGAAGAACACCCCCACCTGTCCTCACACCTTCCGCCTCATACATGAAGAACACCCCCACCTGTCCTCACACCTTCCTCCTCATACATGAAGAACACCCCCACCTGTCCTCACACCTTCCTCCTCATACATGAAGAACACCCCCACCTGTCCTCACACCTTCCGCCTCATACATGAACACCCCCACCTGTCCTCACACCTTCCGCCTCATACATGAAGAACACCCCCACCTGTCCTCACACCTTCCTCCTCATACATGAAGAACACCCCCACCTGTCCTCACACCTTCCGCCTCATACATGAAGAACACCCCCACCTGTGTCCTCACACCTTCCTTCTCATACATGAAGAACACCCCCACCTGTGTCCTCACACCTTCCTTCTCATACATGAAGAACACCCCCACCTGTCCTCACACCTTCCGCCTCATACATGAACACCCCCACCTGTCCTCACACCTTCCTCCTCATACATGAAGAACACCCCCACCTGTCCTCACACCTTCCGCCTCATACATGAACACCCCCACCTGTCCTCACACCTTCCTCCTCATACATGAAGAACACCCCCACCTGTCCTCACACCTTCCTCCTCATACATGAAGAACACCCCCACCTGTCCTCACACCTTCCTCCTCATACATGAAGAACACCCCCACCTGTCCTCACACCTTCCGCCTCATACATGAACACCCCCACCTGTCCTCACACCTTCCTCCTCATACATGAAGAACACCCCCACCTGTCCTCACACCTTCCGCCTCATACATGAACACCCCCACCTGTCCTCACACCTTCCTCATACATGAAGAACACCCCCACCTGTGTCCTCACACCTTCCTCCTCATACATGAAGAACACCCCCACCTGTCCTCACACCTTCCTCCTCATACATGAAGAACACCCCCACCTGTCCTCACACCTTCCGCCTCATACATGAACACCCCCACCTGTCCTCACACCTTCCTCCTCATACATGAACACCCCCACCTGTCCTCACACCTTCCTCCTCATACATGAAGAACACCCCCACCTGTCCTCACACCTTCCTCCTCATACATGAAGAACACCCCCACCTGTGTCATCACACCTTCCTCCTCATACATGAACACCCCCACCTGTCCTCACACCTTCCTTCTCATACATGAAGAACACCCCCACCTGTCCTCACACCTTCCTTCTCATACATGAAGAACACCCCCACCTGTCCTCACACCTTCCTCCTCATACATGAAGAACACCCCCACCTGTCCTCACACCTTCCGCCTCATACATGAACACCCCCACCTGTCCTCACACCTTCCTCCTCATACATGAAGAACACCCCCACCTGTCCTCACACCTTCCTCCTCATACATGAAGAACACCCCCACCTGTCCTCACACCTTCCGCCTCATACATGAAGAACACCCCCACCTGTGTCCTCACACCTTCCGCCTCATACATGAACACCCCCACCTGTCCTCGCACCTTCCTTCTCATACATGAAGAACACCCCCACCTGTCCTCACACCTTCCTTCTCATACATGAAGAACACCCCCACCTGTCCTCACACCTTCCGCCTCATACATGAAGAACACCCCCACCTGTGTCCTCACACCTTCCTCCTCATACATGAAGAACACCCCCACCTGTCCTCACACCTTCCTCCTCATACATGAAGAACACCCCCACCTGTCCTCACACCTTCCTCCTCATACATGAAGAACACCCCCACCTGTCCTCACACCTTCCTCCTCATACATGAAGAACACCCCCACCTGTCCTCACACCTTCCGCCTCATACATGAACACCCCCACCTGTCCTCACACCTTCCTCCTCATACATGAAGAACACCCCCACCTGTCCTCACACCTTCCTCCTCATACATGAAGAACACCCCCACCTGTCCTCACACCTTCCTCCTCATACATGAACACCCCCACCTGTCCTCACACCTTCCTCCTCATACATGAAGAACACCCCCACCTGTGTCATCACACCTTCCTCCTCATACATGAACACCCCCACCTGTCCTCGCACCTTCCTCCTCATACATGAAGAACACCCCCACCTGTCCTCACACCTTCCTCCTCATACATGAAGAACACCCCCACCTGTCCTCACACCTTCCTCCTCATACATGAAGAACACCCCCACCTGTGTCATCACACCTTCCTCCTCATACATGAACACCCCCACCTGTCCTCGCACCTTCCT
This sequence comes from Rana muscosa, assembly GCA_029206835.1. NCBI lineage: Eukaryota > Metazoa > Chordata > Amphibia > Anura > Ranidae > Rana > Rana muscosa. The sequence goes on along the minus strand of CM055128.1, from coordinate 19,189,276 downwards.
CCTCATACATGAAGAACACCCCCACCTGTCCTCACACCTTCCTCCTCATACATGAAGAACACCCCCACCTGTCCTCACACCTTCCTCCTCATACATGAAGAACACCCCCACCTGTGTCATCACACCTTCCTCCTCATACATGAACACCCCCACCTGTCCTCACACCTTCCTTCTCATACATGAAGAACACCCCCACCTGTTCTCACACCTTCCTTCTCATACATGAAGAACACCCCCACCTGTCCTCACACCTTCCTCCTCATACATGAAGAACACCCCCACCTGTCCTCACACCTTCCGCCTCATACATGAACACCCCCACCTGTCCTCACACCTTCCTCCTCATACATGAAGAACACCCCCACCTGTCCTCACACCTTCCTCCTCATACATGAAGAACACCCCCACCTGTCCTCACACCTTCCTCCTCATACATGAAGAACACCCCCACCTGTCCTCACACCTTCCGCCTCATACATGAACACCCCCACCTGTCCTCACACCTTCCGCCTCATACATGAAGAACACCCCCACCTGTGTCCTCACACCTTCCTCCTCATACATGAACACCCCCACCTGTCCTCACACCTTCCTCCTCATACATGAAGAACACCCCCACCTGTCCTCACACCTTCCGCCTCATACATGAACACCCCCACCTGTCCTCGCACCTTCCTCCTCATACATGAAGAACACCCCCACCTGTCCTCACACCTTCCTCCTCATACATGAAGAACACCCCCACCTGTCCTCACACCTTCCTCCTCATACATGAAGAACACCCCCACCTGTGTCATCACACCTTCCTCCTCATACATGAACACCCCCACCTGTCCTCACACCTTCCTTCTCATACATGAAGAACACCCCCACCTGTCCTCACACCTTCCTCCTCATACATGAAGAACACCCCCACCTGTCCTCACACCTTCCTCCTCATACATGAAGAACACCCCCACCTGTCCTCACACCTTCCGCCTCATACATGAAGAACACCCCCACCTGTCCTCACACCTTCCGCCTCATACATGAACACCCCCACCTGTCCTCGCACCTTCCTTCTCATACATGAAGAACACCCCCACCTGTCCTCACACCTTCCTCCTCATACATGAAGAACACCCCCACCTGTCCTCACACCTTCCTCCTCATACATGAAGAACACCCCCACCTGTCCTCACACCTTCCTCCTCATACATGAAGAACACCCCCACCTGTCCTCACACCTTCCTCCTCATACATGAAGAACACCCCCACCTGTCCTCACACCTTCCGCCTCATACATGAACACCCCCACCTGTCCTCACACCTTCCGCCTCATACATGAAGAACACCCCCACCTGTCCTCACACCTTCCGCCTCATACATGAAGAACACCCCCACCTGTCCTCACACCTTCCTCCTCATACATGAAGAACACCCCCACCTGTCCTCACACCTTCCTCCTCATACTTGAAGAACACCCCCACCTGTCCTCACACCTTCCCCCTCATACATGAAGAACACCCCCACCTGTCCTCACACCTTCCGCCTCATACATGAACACCCCCACCTGTCCTCACACCTTCCTCCTCATACATGAAGAACACCCCCACCTGTCCTCACACCTTCCTCCTCATACATGAAGAACACCCCCACCTGTCCTCACACCTTCCGCCTCATACATGAAGAACACCCCCACCTGTGTCCTCACACCTTCCTTCTCATACATGAAGAACACCCCCACCTGTCCTCACACCTTCCGCCTCATACATGAACACCCCCACCTGTCCTCACACCTTCCTCCTCATACATGAAGAACACCCCCACCTGTCCTCACACCTTCCTCCTCATACATGAAGAACACCCCCACCTGTCCTCACACCTTCCGCCTCATACATGAACACCCCCACCTGTCCTCACACCTTCCTCCTCATACATGAAGAACACCCCCACCTGTCCTCACACCTTCCTCCTCATACATGAAGAACACCCCCACCTGTCCTCACACCTTCCTCCTCATACATGAAGAACACCCCCACCTGTCCTCACACCTTCCGCCTCATACATGAACACCCCCACCTGTCCTCACACCTTCCTCCTCATACATGAAGAACACCCCCACCTGTCCTCACACCTTCCTCCTCATACATGAAGAACACCCCCACCTGTCCTCACACCTTCCTCCTCATACATGAAGAACACCCCCACCTGTCCTCACACCTTCCGCCTCATACATGAACACCCCCACCTGTCCTCACACCTTCCTCATACATGAAGAACACCCCCACCTGTGTCCTCACACCTTCCTCCTCATACATGAAGAACACCCCCACCTGTCCTCACACCTTCCTCCTCATACATGAAGAACACCCCCACCTGTCCTCACACCTTCCGCCTCATACATGAACACCCCCACCTGTCCTCACACCTTCCTCCTCATACATGAACACCCCCACCTGTCCTCACACCTTCCTCCTCATACATGAAGAACACCCCCACCTGTCCTCACACCTTCCTCCTCATACATGAAGAACACCCCCACCTGTGTCATCACACCTTCCTCCTCATACATGAACACCCCCACCTGTCCTCACACCTTCCTTCTCATACATGAAGAACACCCCCACCTGTGTCATCACACCTTCCTCCTCATACATGAACACCCCCACCTGTCCTCACACCTTCCTTCTCATACATGAAGAACACCCCCACCTGTCCTCACACCTTCCTCCTCATACATGAAGAACACCCCCACCTGTCCTCACACCTTCCGCCTCATACATGAACACCCCCACCTGTCCTCACACCTTCCTCCTCATACATGAAGAACACCCCCACCTGTCCTCACACCTTCCTCCTCATACATGAAGAACACCCCCACCTGTCCTCGCACCTTCCGCCTCATACATGAAGAACACCCCCACCTGTCCTCACACCTTCCGCCTCATACATGAACACCCCCACCTGTCCTCGCACCTTCCTTCTCATACATGAAGAACACCCCCACCTGTCCTCACACCTTCCTTCTCATACATGAAGAACACCCCCACCTGTCCTCACACCTTCCGCCTCATACATGAAGAACACCCCCACCTGTCCTCACACCTTCCTCCTCATACATGAAGAACACCCCCACCTGTCCTCACACCTTCCTCCTCATACATGAAGAACACCCCCACCTGTGTCATCACACCTTCCTCCTCATACATGAACACCCCCACCTGTCCTCACACCTTCCTCCTCATACATGAAGAACACCCCCACCTGTCCTCACACCTTCCTCCTCATACATGAACACCCCCACCTGTCCTCACACCTTCCTCCTCATACATGAAGAACACCCCCACCTGTCCTCACACCTTCCTCCTCATACATGAAGAACACCCCCACCTGTGTCATCACACCTTCCTCCTCATACATGAACACCCCCACCTGTCCTCACACCTTCCTTCTCATACATGAAGAACACCCCCACCTGTCCTCACACCTTCCTTCTCATACATGAAGAACACCCCCACCTGTCCTCACACCTTCCTCCTCATACATGAAGAACACCCCCACCTGTGTCCTCACACCTTCCTCCTCATACATGAACACCCCCACCTGTCCTCACACCTGTCTCTTCATACACGAAGAACACCCCCACCTGTGTCCTCGCACCTTCCTTCTCATACACAAAGAACACCCCCACCTGTCCTCACACCTTCCTTCTCATACATGAAGAACACCCCCACCTGTGTCCTCACACCTTCCTCCTCATACATGAAGAACATCCCACCTGCCTAGATGATAAAATGGTGGTTGTTGCAATATTTTATGTCACACTGTTCTTGCGCAGCAGTCTTTCAAATGCAATTTTGTGGGGAAAAATTACTTTTTTTTTTTTTTAAACCAACCAGTAAAGTTTTTTTTGTATAAGGTGAAAAATTTTACTCCACGAGAATCGTGAGAGAATTGTGATCTTCATTCTAAGCAAAAGAATCGTGATTCTCATTTTGGCCAGAATCGTGCAGCTCTAGCGTACACCCGATCGGAATGTCCGATTTAAAAAAGTCAGACGGAATTTTTTGCATCGGATATTCCGACTGTGTGTGTGTGCGCGCGCGCCCCATCTGACTTTTTCCTGTCGGAAATTCCAACGGAGTTAGAGAACATGTTCTCTTTTTTTTTTTTTTTTCCCCCTCGACAAAAAAAAAATTCTATCAAATTCCATCCGTCTGTATGGAACTCCGACGGAGGAAAAAAACATGCATGCTCAGAATCAAGTCGACGCATGCTCGGAAGCGTTGAACTTCATTTTTCTCGGCTCGTCGTAGTGTTGTACGTCACTGCGTTCTTGACGGTTGGAATTTGGTGCGACAGGGTGTATGCAAGACAGCTTGAACGGAATTCCGTCTGAAAAATCCGTTGGAGTTTATCCAGGCGGAAAATCCGATCGTGTGTACGAGGCATTAGTTGTCCTCGGAGCAAGTGTCTTTAATGGAAGATTTCCCCTTCATGTTCTAGTGACACACTGGGGAGATGTTCCTCCAACTCTAGTCTTGAGACACAACGGAAAGTGAGGACAGATCTCTCCGAAGGAAATTGTCTAATGCCGCGTACACACGGTCGGAATTTCCGATGGAAAAAGTCAGACGGAATTTTTTCATCGGATTTTCCGACCAAGTGTGTGCCCCATCAGACTTTTTTCCGTCGGAATTTAGAAAGAGAACATGAACTCTAGTCTTGAGACACAACGGAAATGTGAGGACAGATCTCTCCGAAGAAAGGAAATTGTCTAATGCCGCGTACACACGATCGGATTTTCCGTCGGGATAAACTCCGACGGATTTTTCAGATGGAATTCCACTCAAGCTGTCTTGCATACACACTGTCGCACCAAATCCGAGCCGAGAAAAATAAAGTTCACTGCTTCCGAGCATGTGTCGACTTGATTCTGAGCATGCATGGTTTTTTCCACCGATGGAGTTCCATACATACAGACGGACGGAATTTCCGCTAGAATTTTTATTTTTTTCCCGTCATGAAGAAAAGAGAACATGTGCTCTTTCTAATGCCCCATACACACGATCGTTTTTCATGCCGTTAAAAATGGCATTTTTAAAAATGGGCATTAAAACCGATCGTGTGTATGCTCCAGAGCATTTTTAACAACGTGAAAAACGGCCATTTAAAAATTTCGAACATGCTCTATTTTTTCACGTCGTTTTTCATGTCGGTTTTTTTTAACGACGTGAAAAACGATGGTGTGTATGCTTTTACGAGGTGAAAAAAAACACGCATGCTCAGAATCAAGTATGAGACGGGAGCGCTCGTTCTGGTAAAACTAGCGTTCGTAATGGAGATAGCACATTCGTCACGCTGTAACGGACTGAAAAGCACGAGGCTGCAAAGCGCGAATCGTCTCTCAAAAAACTTTACTAACATGAAGGGTGGCGCCATCCGAACGGAACTTCCCCTTTATAGTGACGTCGGGAGGTGTTGTACGTCACTGCGCTTTGCTTGAACGTTTTTTAAAATGATCGTGTGTACGCAAGACAGGCTTGAGAGGGAACATGAAAAAAAAAACGACGAGGAAAACGTCGGTTTAAAAAATGGCATGAAAAACGATCGTGTGTACGCCGCATAACTCCATCGGAATTTCCGACAGGAAAAAGTCCGATGGGGCACACACACACGGTCGGAATATCCGATGAAAAAATTACGTCTGACTTTTTCCCATCGGAAATTCCGACCGTGTGTTAGGGCTGGGAAAAAAATCGATTTTAATCTTGAATCGAGTTTTGAGCTCAAATCGATTCAGTTTTAAAGAAAATCGATTTTTTTTTTTTTTTTTTACTTCCCTTCAAAGTTTCCGTAGCAGGACTGCAGGGGGCGTATCCGGAATGGCACTGGGCAGCGTTACCCCAATTACATCTACTTGCTGCAGCCGCCGTCTGCCTACCTGATCAGCGTGTCATGCAGACAGACGGCGGCCATTGCAGTGTTCAAAAGCCGCGCCTCCCGAGTCCTCGTCGTCTGTGATAGGCGGAACACTCAATTTCACAGCAGGCAGTATTCAGCCTATCACGGACATCCTCTCATCCTCGTCTGTGTTATGAGGATGACCATGATAGGCGGAACACTGAATGCTGGGAAATTGAATGTTCCGCCTATCACAGACGAGAAGGAGGCGCGGCTTTTGAATACTGGAATGGCCACCGGTGTAGCAGTAAAATCCGTATACCATGAAAATCTGCATCAGGTACGGGCACAGTGATTGAAGCATGGGCACAGTGAGACACGGGCACAGTGAGACACGGGCACAGTGAGGCATTGGACACAGTGAGACACGGGTACAGTGAGGCATGGACACAGTTCAATTCAACTAAGAGTAACCTCAGGATTTTTTGTTGTTTTATTAGCTAAATCCAAATACAGTATTAATAATTTGGATGTTTAACAATCTTTGTTGCACACTGCAAAAAACAACAAAAGGTCACAAGCGCTAAATTGGTGGATAAAGAAAAAAATATAATGGATGATAATAAGAAGAAAAAAATCCCAAATATTTTGGGAAGTACAAAGTATCCAAAAGGGGGAAAAAACAGGATCCAGCGCAGCAAGAAAAAATCCGTACCCAGAAGTACAAAATACACAACATGCACACAATATAATCCAGCGCTCATGGAACATACATTATTAACTATTGAAAACTCTTGAAGAAAAAAATCTTAGTCCATTTATCACAATAAAGAGAGGGATCCAATCCCAAATGTGCAGAGGGCAAATGAATCTTAACTCTCCAGTTGCCAGTGGTGACAAACTTGTTAAACTTGCAGTGACATCCGTGGAGCAAGGAGGGGTTAAAAAAGTCAAAACAAAGCCTGTGGCATGATCTCCGTGTGAGCACAGTACCTTGAATGATGGACAACAGGCAGACCAGCGTGTGGAGGGCCCTCCAACCCAATAGGATGCAGAGCCAGGATGGCAGCAAGGCTGGGACAGAAGGAATCACACACAGAGTTTCAAGAGTTTTCAATAGTTAATAATGTATGTTCCATGAGCGCTGGAATATATTGTGTTTGTTGCACACTGACTTTGCAGTTAGAGAAAGGGTTTGCCTTTGCAATTTTGTTTGTTGATGCACTTTAATTAATATAATAAAAAAAAAAAAAAAAAAAAAAAAAAATCGAATCGTAAATCGAGTTTTTTTATAAAAAAAAAAAAAAAAAAAAAAAAAAAAAAAAATCGCAGATTTTTTTTTTGGGGGAAAATCGCCCAGCCCTACCGTGTGTACAAGGCATTAGTTGTCATTGGAACAAGTCGATTTTCCCACTATTTTTGCTCTGGTGACTCACTGGGAAGATCTTTCCTTTGATACACCACAGGAATTATGTAGAGATCTCTGAAGGAAGTGAGGCCTTAGTTGTCATCGGAAATAGTGTCATCACTGAAAAAACGTTCCCTCAATCTCTGTTCTGGTGACCCATTGGGGGAAATTTTCCTTCAATTTTGGAATTTCGGAAATGAGAGAAGATCTCAAAGAAAAAGGAGTCCTCTCTCAGTTGTCATCAGGGCAAGGGTCCCCACTAGAAGATTTATCCTCCATTTCTGTTCTGGCGACCTATTGGGAAGGGGGGGGGATTTTCCTCCAACTGTAGTCTTGAGACACAACAGGAAGTGAGAGATCTCTCTCATCAGAACAAATGTCTCCACTGGAAGATTTCCCCCCCCCCCCCCACCCTTAATTTCTGTTCTGGTGACCCATTTGGGAGATTTTCTTCTATTTCTAGTCTTGAGAAGTGTGAAGAGATCTCTCAGGAAAAATGAAATCCTCTTAGTGGTTATCGGGCCAAGTGTCTCCATTGGAAAATGTTCCCTCTTTCTGTTCTGGTGACCCATTGGGGAGATTTTCCTTCAATATTGGTCTCAAGACGCAACAGGAAATGAGAGATCTCTCCAAAGGAAGGTACTTCTCTTAATTGTTACCAGGACAAGAGTCCCTACTGGAAGATTTCCCCCTCCATTTCTGTTCTGGTGAACCATTGGGGAGATTTTCCTTCAATATTGGTCTTAAGACGCAACAGGAAATGAGAGATCTCTCCAAAGGAAGGTACTTCTCTTAATTGTTACCAGGACAAGAGTCCCTACTGGAAGATTTCCCCCTCCATTTCTGTTCTGGTGAACCATTGGGGAGATTTTCCTTCAATATTGGTCTTAAGACGCAACAGGAAATGAGAGATCTCTCCAAAAGGAAGGTACTTCTCTTAATTGTTACCAGGACAAGAGTCCTTACTGGAAGATTTCCCCCTCCATTTCTGTTCTGGTGAACCATTGGGGATATTTTCCTTCAATTGTTGTTTCTGAGACACAACAGGAGGAGAGAGGAGATATGTCTTTGAAGGAATCCTTTTAGTTGCCATCATAACAAGCATCTCCAGTGGACAGCCCCCCCCCCCCTGTTCTGGTGACTGGGGAGATTTTCCTTCATCTAGTCTTTATACACAACAGTATGTGGGAATAGGTCCTCTCCAAAAGGGAGGGAATCCTCTTAGTTGTCATCAGAACAAGTGTCCCCATTCGGAAGTGTTCCTTCTTTCGGTTCTGGAGACCCATTGGGGAGACTTTCCTTCAATTCTGGTGTAGAGGCACTACAGGAAATGAAAGAAGATCTCTTTAAAAAAAGGGTACAGAATCCTCTCTTAGTTGTGTAGCGGCCTCACCCCATCTCCTTTGTCTAGGGGTATGTCACACGACAGGGTGAGATGCGCTACGGCCCATGTCCTCCCCATAGCTGTGGGTGAGGTGAAGGCCAGCACCAGATATTTCCTCGGGCCTGTGTGTTCTGTTCTAGAATACAGTCCTGCTGTGTCAACACTTCCCTCTGCTCCCATTAACCAGAGTTCCACACACCGATCACAGTCCAACTCTTGTTTTATTGTACATCTCACAATAAACAGTGCTTCAGTAGCCAACTGGTTGCGACTTGATAACATTTTGATACAGGGGTGAGCAGGTCGAGGCACTATCCTGGTTATTAACTAAACCACTGCGATCTCGCCAGCGGTTACTATAGCATTAGCTAGAAAGGACTTAGAATCTGGGAGTCTCTACCAGCGACTCAAGAGAACGTAGATAGGATTACCTTCGCTGCGCTGCGGCCCCTGTCAGGGGAAGATGTCCCTCCAAGGAAGTTACCAGAGGCCCATCCGTCACTGGGTTGATGCTGCTCCAGACTCTCCGGACGGGTAACCTCCCCGGCCTCCTCACCTCAGACATGGGCCCCATCCACCTCAGGGACCCTCGGACGTCTCCACCCTCACGGGATCCAGTCGAAGTCACTGGACCCCAGACCTCCTAGTTCAGTACCTCACCCCAGGCTGAAGGTGCCTGGGATGGACTCCGACTCCATTCCGGTCAGGCCTAGGGCACCTGAGCCGGAATCCAGAACCGCCCGCACCCAGGCCTAAAGGTGCCTGGGCGCGTGAAGAAGAACCTCGTGGCAAGGGCGTCCCCCCCCCCCTTTATCTCCTCCCATCGACACCACGGCGGGTTCCCCACCCTCGCCGTACCATCTCTGGAAAGGGACAAAAAGGGTAGCACTATCATGGCAAATCTACCTTGAGCCTCCAGGTACCCCGCCACCCAGAGGCCAAGGAGATTATTACACCATCCTCTCCTTTACGAACACAAGTGGTCCACTATTCCTATACCTACACACCTGGGTGTCCCACATAAATTTAGAGATCCCGCTACAGTTGTAACCAGGACAAGTGTCCCCACTGGAAGATTTCCCCTCTATTTCTGTTCTTCTGACTCATTGGGGAGACTTTCCTTCAATTCCAGTATTTAGACACAACAGGAAACAAGATGAAATCCCTCCAAAAGTAGGGAATACAGAGCAATCCATATGAATCCTCCACTGAAAAATTTCTGCTAAATTTCTTTTCTGGTGACTCATTGGGGAGATTTTTCTTCAATTCTGGTTTTGAGAAGCAACAGGAAGTGAGAGATTAACAATTCTCTCAATGGTCACCAGAATACGTGACCCTAATGGAAGATTTCCCGTTGACATTTTTGTTGCAGGAGATGCCCAAAATCTGACTTGGATCTTAGTGCAGACTCCTGGGTAAATCAGTGAGCCAATCACACAAAGCAGGAAATTACATATCTGGGGGGCGTTCTGCATACCATCTGTGTACACCGCGCCTCCAGGCGGCCATATTGCATTTTGCAGAAAATTACTATTCTGGTTACCCATTGGGGAGAATTTCCTTCAATTCCTGTCTTGAGACGCGGCAGAAGGAGAGATGAGGAGATCTCTCCGAAACAAGGAAGTAGTCATCAAAACAAGTTGAGATCTCCCTCCAAAGGAAGGGAGTCATCTGGAGATTTTCCTTCACATCAAGTCTTTAGACACAACAGGAAGTGGGAGCAAGTTCATTTAAATAAAACATTATTATATTTGTATAATCTTTGTTTATGCATTTATACTTCAGTGCACCCATATAGTCTCATATCTCTCAAAATATTATTTTCTTCTTTGCATTATATACAAGGGATGTTGGCGCCATACCCAATGAAGTTGTTGATACTGGGCTCTGATCACATATTTCTTTATAATAAATGGCATGGTGCGAAATTCTTCTTGTGGCCCTTGTATGTATGGAGATGCCTCTCCAGGGATATGATGATAAACAGAAATTGCCGCTCCAGGCAGGTCTAACTTGGCTGCAATCTTTCTCTCAGGAACAGAGGGTGCTGGCAATGCACGTGGCAATTTAGAACAAGACACGATTAGGACTGCCGCACCCCAATCCAACGTAGCTTTACTATAAAAATTAAAACAGGCACTACAAGTCACAGCAACGAAACCCAGGACAACTGACGCGTTTCACACTACACTTGGCGTTTACTCACAGCTTTGAGTAAACACTAAGTGTAGTGTGAAACGCGTCAACTGTCCTGGGTTTTCGTTGCTGTGACTTCTAGTGCCTTTTTCCATTTTTATAATAAAGCTACGTTGGATTGGAGTGTGGCTGTCCTAATCATCTTTTGTTCTAAATTTCCAGGGATAGGATACCCGCCCAAAACCCCAAAGAAATCTTTTTTTTTTTTTTTTTTTAAAGAGGAACCCAACATAGCATTTTGGATCCCACACCTCCCCCATCATTAGGGTCACAAAAGCAATAGCTAGTGGACAGGGATTCTGAAAAAGGAAAAAAGGTACCCCTAGGGCAGGGATATGCAATTAGCGGACCTCCAGCTGTTGCAAAACTACAAGTCCCATCATGCCTCTGGGTGTCATGCTTGCTGCTGTCAGAGTCTCGCTATGCCTCATGGGACTTGTAGTTTGGCAACAGCTGGAGGTCCGCTAATTGCATATCCCTGCCCTAGGGGCTTTGAGTTGCAGCAAATGGTGGAGAAGAATTAAATGGAAAAATGTAAAAAATAAGTATAAATGTAGTTTATTGATGTAAAACATACATAGTAGGAAAACCATCTAATGGGAGTCAGGATATGGGCTTCAAGGTATAGATAAAAACCATGTATACATCGGTACAGCCAATATGAATTCATACAACAATAAAATTAATAACTTATGCGCAAGACCCTGACACGTTTCGACCCTTGTGATGGTGTGTGTCTTCAGGGGGAAAAAGTTTGCAGGCATAAATTCTATTAAAAAAAAGATATGTACAATTGTACATATAAATAAAACTTTTTGAAAAAACAAACAAAAAAAAAAAGGGCATACATATATAGTACCATTGAATATGCCGTCATTCTCAGGGACAATGATCCAGATGCATATAATTACCAAGATGACAGGGATTCTAACCCCTCTACATGCCAACCAAACTAAAAAAAATAAAAGTTTCTAAATTTTAGATGTGTTTTTTTTTTTTTCTAATACGCCTTATTACCTTGCATGCGTAAACAATGTAGCAATGCAAACAGCAATGTATCAATTCCACCAATCATATTCAACCCATACGGAAGTGAGAAGATGGGTCGGGTTTGCTTTTGCTTTTTTGTTGGATTATTGGCTAAGCCCGGGTGTATTAAATAAACACATCCATTAGTGCTCCGTCTATATTTAGAGGGCAAGGGTTTCCTTTCCGAGAGCCCGGCTACAGGGAACGCTTTCTGATGGCGGAGCTTTTAATGGACGCGTTTGAGCATCAATAATGACAGCCGCCCAAAAATTGTGCTCACCGAGTATAAAGCCAAAAGGACGGAGGTAACCGGGCAGAAAAGACGGATCTGACAATCTGCTCGTGGAATTATCTCAGAGACGGTGGATGTGAAGTACAGAAGTCTTCTTCATGTACAATAATGGGGAGACATTTACAGAGCTACTCTAAGCAAAACGTCTAAACGGGTGGAACGCTCCTACAGGAACCGTTCTGTCTGCCGAATATTTATAGACTGTATAAAGTTTTTTTGTGCCACCCATGCCTGCAATGCTGTATATATGGCTGTCTACTGCGGTCGGTTGTGACACTTCTCTTGTGGCGGCGGTAACGCAAGTCTCCTGCGGAAGTGTGCTATGGTAGCCAAACAGTCTTTTTAAAAGGCAGACTATGCTAACATGGCAGTCCCTTGAGGGAGCAGGCTTTGGTAACAAAGCAAAATGTTGCAATTTGAATGGGAGTGACTTTATAATTATCAATCAGCTGCTGCACCTGCAGGGCTCTAATGAGGAAAGTGGCAGGGTCTGCATCCCTTTAGGCTAGGTTCACATCTATACGGTTGAAGTTTACTTCCTCTTTAATATACACAGTAAATGTCTGATTTTAATTAAGTACTAGGTGAGCAAAGTACAGCTCGGCGGTATTGTATGAAACGTGGGTGTATGCTCTTGTGAATAAGAAAACACGATGTTAGAAAGCGGGGCTTACAGGGTAATTAATACACGGACAGTTTAGTGAGCTTCTAGCACACAAGGCTGGATTCAAACCGATTTCTTCTTAAAGAATGAAAGTTATCGGCTCGTGACTTGTTTCCCCATTTACAAAAGGAGTAGTGGAGTACCTGGGATATCAGTCCAACAGACACATACAACATGAACGTACAACAATATGAAACTCCGGAAGAGATTCTGAGAACTTATATAATGTGCTTAGAGTACTGTATATTGGTCGGGCGCATGTCATATAAAGCCTAGCGTAGAGCATGCAGTAGTCAGGAGTGTAAAAAATTCACTAAGTGCAGGGGTCAGGAATAGATATTGCACAGAGAACGCAGGGCTCAGATGTATGTAAAGGAATATACAAAACAGAATGCAGAGGATAGGGTAGGGTAATGCATATCATGTGCAGCCCGCTCCTGAGCCCCGGCGCTCTGCCCGCTCCTGAGCCCCAGCGCTCTGCCCGCTCCTGAGCCCCAGCGCTCTGCCCGCTCCTGAGCCCAATGCGCGCTCCTGAGCCCCTGCGCGCTGCCCGCTGAGCCCCTGCGCGCTGCCCGCTCCTGAGCCCCTGCGCGCTGCCCGCTCCCGAGCCCCTGCGCTCTGTGTTACCCAGTCTTGTTCCCTGAGAGTGCAAGGCTCAGAAGTATGTAAACACAGAGCACAGGGATGCGTAAAACACACAGAATGCAAGGGCCTGGAGTGGGTAAAACAAGGTGCAGGACTTCGGAGCATGTAAAGCAGAGACTGCAGGGCTCGGGCGTATATAGCACAAAGAATGCAGGGGCCAGGAGTCGGTAACACAGAGTACAGGGGTTAGGAATTGCATAACACACACACGCCATTCTAGAGAACAAAAATACCTCCTCCTGCCAGAACAAACTGCCAGAACAAACCCCCCACAAAACAAAATCTCCCCCAACAGCCCTAAACCCCTTTCACGGAACACCTCCCCCCCCCCCAGTACAGACCCCCCCATGCCAGCATAACTCCTAAATATAGACCCCTTTCTACTGAAGTTGTCAACGATTTTGGCAGTCCATATTCCTGGCTGATAAACCTTTTGTAGATGGCTTCAAGCCAGGACCGTGTATATGGAGTTAGATCAAAGAAAAGGACATTTTATCTAGGCGTTTATTCACAAAGCCACTGAACTGCTGCAAGAATGAGAAGCAAACACAACTACCAGGGTGCATTGGAAGCTTCTTGTATTTTCTTTCCCCTTGTGAGTGGCAAGTCCTCCCTTCCCGCTGTTCATCTGTTCAAGAGTTAAGAGAGCCAAGAATCTTCACCATTCTAACATACCTTCATCAGATGCCTGTCCTGCTACATCACATAACACGCCATGACATAGGGGGCAGCCATCTGACACGCTTGGAAATATGTCAGATGCTGAAGATTCTTCAGCTGCCTTCGCACATGAACACCGCAAATTAAAAGACTCCCCGACTACCGGAGAGGAAAGTATTACCAGCCTTTTATTGCAACAAGGGAAACCCATCAGGGCCAACAGGAAGGCCGTAATTGCTGACCATTCCTCCGGAAAGTGCTACTGGCCTGACCCTAACGAGTACTTTGAATACTGGCCTGACCCTAACGAGTACTTTGAAACACTACTGAGAAGACTATGTAGATTGCGACCTTCGACTTTTTGTTCTTCAAACTTTTTCTGGGTTAGAGTCTCAGAAAATGTTGAACCAGTTGGTCAGCGCGATAGTCAGGAAGTAGGTCTGCAATGGCAGCCTCCATATTTATTTTGTGACAGGTACTCACCATGGTGTCCTCACAAGTTCAGGAAGTCCTTCTGATGCAACAGTACATATAGTAGGTATTTTGACCCTTTGCCCATCAATAGTCAATGTAGTCAGTGGTCTCCAAACTGTGGCACTTTGCTTGCCTTTATTCCGCTGTTGGGGCAACAATCCTCCTACTGACCCCAATGATGGGGCACTATTCCTCCCACTAATACCAAATGATGGGGCACTTTTCCTCCCAATAATACCAATTACGGGGCACTATTCCTCCTCCTACTGAGCATCGAGCCTGAGGGTATGTTTATTGTCACCATAGCTGGACCCGGGACATTCTCTACCCTCACTGGCCACAATTTGTCTCCCCTAAAGTCTGAAGGACAGTAAACTAACCCTTGGTGTTGAAAGTTTGAAGACGCATGTACTAAGTTATGCTTTAGAACTTGACATTCTTTCTTTTGTTTGTTTTCCAGGTTCTAATGGATAGCTGAGATTAGCAGTGGACTTGTCTCAACAATATTCGGGCATTGGCTTCATTGGACTTCTACAGAAGGTTCGTCTGAGAAAATCTCAGTTTAACATTGTAAACAATCGACTGGAATTACAGAACTAGCAAAAACAGGGATTTATTACGTAGACTGCCAAGATGCCGATTCTAAAGCCCCTGGTAGCCAACTCCAATGCATCCAAAAGGCGCTCCCGGGCTGACCTCACGGCAGAAATGATAAGCGCCCCCTTAGGGGATTTCCGGCACACCATGCACATAGGCAGGGCTGGAGACGCCTTCGGAGACACGTCTTTCCTGAGCAAACCAGAAGATCAGCAAGAACCAGAAGAATCGACTTCCAAGCCAGGGCTATTGTCCCGAACCTTTCGCAGCAGCAAGCGATCCCTTTCAGTGACGAGAGGCGACCGAAGGGACATGCTAGGGTCGCTCAGGGACTCTGCCTTGTTTGTGAAGAACGCCGTTTCTTTGCCTCAGCTGACCGAAAAAGAAGCAGAAAAAAACGCAAGCAAAAAGATGCCAAAAAGTTTGTCATCCAGCCCAGTAAAGAAGGTTCCCGAAGAGCCACAACACATGAACGGGGCATCTGCTCGTAGCTCGGCACCCATTAAAAACCCCTATTTAGCAGAGAAAGAGTTTGGAGATCTAACAGACTTGCCGGAGCCGGCTCCCAAAAGCACCTACGGCATGAAACATGCAGAGTCCATCATGTCGTTTCATATTGACTTGGGCCCATCCATGTTGGGTGATATATTGAGCATCATGGACAAGGATCAATGGGAGCAGGAGCTTGACCTAGGTCTCGACAAACTGGATGGAAATGGTGCCAACAACATCAAATATTCTATGCCTTCTAAGCCAACAGGTCCCTCAACAAAAGCCGAACACGGAAGCCTTCCTACATCCAGCAGAAACCACAAAATTCAGCCAACCAAAGAATACCATTCGGTTTCCAGAGGTTCCTCAGGAATCCCAGAGGAGAAACCAAGAAAGGGAAGAGACTTCTCCTTTGTGGACGAGGAGGAGGATGAGATAAGGGTGTAGGAACTAGTGACTTTAGTTTTAACACAGTTGACAAGCTAACCAAGAGCAGGTCAGACTGGCTTATTCCCGCTTTGATTTGCACTCAGAACATTGGGATTGTTCCAGGAATTGTCCCCATTATCTGGGAGGTCTACAGAAGCTCTTTTTGAGTTCTGTAGGCATCGTACAAATCGATCGCAATAACACCCAACGTTTTCGAAAGGTAGAGCGCCTACTTCGAAGGCTCAAAAGAGGCCAAGGTTTGACCAATGTGGATCACTAGCCAGAGCCACCCAAACACGATGGGGAAAAAAACTTTCCTGAAACACTACGAAGAGTCAGAAGGAAAACATCTACATGCAAATAGGAAAATGCTACACAAAAAGACGTTTTTCAGTCTGTTTAAAGAATCCAAAAATAAACTATGGAAATTTATCACTACAGCTTCTTTGTTTACCCAAAATATACTTCTGTGGCTGCCTATTTTTTTTATCCAAAACTTCCAGTTTTTGCTGGTTCTACCCACATTTTTGGTTGTTGTTTCTACCCATGTTTTTGTATGTTCCACCTTTCCTCGAACCCCAACCTCCTTTTGAAAATTGCTATAGAAGCCTTTTATGATGTCAGGTTTTAAACCGGAGCTCATGTTCAGCTGTTGTGCCTGTAAAGTATATTTTTGGAACTTTATTTTCCAATAAACGGTGTTCCAGCGACTGGAAGTCACATTGACGTGATGAGACTCCCATCCATGTCCACCTTTTACGTGTGACACGCATGTATATAGACAATCAGTTTTACTAGAGGGGGCTCTGACTTGTTTTTTACCACCAAATGCAGCCGCGTGGCAACTGATGGGAACGTCAGAAGAACGCCGACGTTTGGGAAATTAATAGGACCACGTTTGTGATGTCACCCCCTAGAATTCTTTGCTATTTGTTAACCTTTGCCAGTGAAGTGTACCATACCAACTCCTTTAGCAGAGATGACATTTTTCCTGTGGGAATGATACTAATCTTTAGAGGAACTTATCCCTAAAAAAAAAAAAAAAAAACTTCTTGTGTACAAGGAGGTTATTTTTTTTGTATTATTTATGGTGCTTGGAGTAAAATAAAAGTGACACTATGCATTCTGTCCTTTTCTGTGCACCACACCCAATATATCTGAGCAGATCTAAACCCCATCACTATCATCTCATCTGAAGCTTTCACCTAGTGATCTTGTCATAAGAGTCCCTTGTCAGGCACTTCTTGTTATGGGGTGACAACTGTCTCCCATTTGTGCTCCTGTGTTAAACAGTATAGTGCTGCTCCAGGCCGGCCCGTCACCACATACCCATACACAACAAGGCACTGTGGGGAATGAGAATAAAGTCAACGCGTTTCATGCTGCATCAGCGCTTAATCAGGACTCCATAGGAGTTGACTTTGTTCTCATTCCCCACAGTGCCTTGTTGCTGTGTCTTGTTGGAATGGGAACCAAGTCAACACATTTCGTGCTGTATCAGTGCTTAGTCGTGACTCCATAGGAATTATGATCAAGCAGGGATACAGCACGAAACACGTTGACTTTGTTCTCATGCCAACAAAATACAGCAACAAGACCCTGTGGGGAGTAAGACCAAAGTCAACTCCTATGGAGTCATGGTTAAGCACCAATACAGCGTAAAATGGGTTGACTTTGTTCTTATTCCAAAAAGGCACTGTGGGGAATGAGAACAAAGTCAACACATTTCTTACTGTATCAGTGCTTAATCAGGACTCCATAGTAGTTGACTTTGTTCTCATTCCCTACAGTGCTTTGTTTGAATGGGAACAACGTCATCGCATTTCGTGCTGTTTCAGTACTTAATCAGGACTTCACATGAGTTGACTTTGTTCTCATTCGCCACCGTGCCTTGTTTCTGTGTTTTTGTTGGAATGGGAACAAAGTCAAACACATTTCATGCTGTATCAGTGCTTAGTCGTGACTCTATAGGAATTATGATGAAGTACTGATACAGCACGAAACACATTGACTTCATTCTCATTTCAACAAAATACAGCAACAAGTCACTGTGTGGAATAAGACCAACGTCAACTCCTGTAGGGTCATGGTTAAGTGCTGATACAGTGTAAAATGGGTTGACTTTGTTCTTATTCCAACAAGGCACTGTGAGGAATGAGAACAAAGTCAACGTGTTTCATGCTGCATCAGCGCTTAATCAGGACTCCATAGGAGTTGACTTTGTTCTCATTCCCCGCAGTGCCTTGTTCCTGTGTTTTGTTGGAATGGGAACAAAGTCAACGCATTTCAGGTTGCATCATTGCTTAATCAGGACTCCATAGGAATCATGATTAAGCGTTGACACAGCATGAAACACGTTGACAGTTTTCATTCCAACAAAATATAGTAACAAGACACTGTGGGGAACTCAACTCCTATGGAGTTATGGTTAAGCGCTGATACAGCATGAAATGGGTTGACTATTTCCTCAGCACAACCTTATCTTTAATATTTTACCTAAATATTGTGACCTAAAATTTATTATTTTTACTGAAAATTCGCACTTGATAAAATGTGCAAATTAAAAAATTGCAACAACCACCATTTTATTCTCTAGGCTGTTTGCTTTAAAAAATATTTGGAAGTTTTAACTAATCTTCAGGCCTAAAATGATTTTTTAAAACATAGGCAACAGCTCCGGCAGCTGGATTAACGGGGGACGTGGCTGAAAACAAATTGAGAAACATTCTTCTTCTAATTTGATTGCTACACAAGTCATATTGTAATTGAATGTTTTTACAAATGTATCTTTCCTTTTCATTCTGCAGCTGCTGTCATTTTCTGTAAAATGCAATATGGCCACCTGGAGGCGCTCTGGTATACAGAACGCCCTCCAAAAATGTCATTTGCTGCTTGTGTGATCGGCTCACAGATTTTCCCAGAAGTCTGCACTAAGGTACAAGTCAGATATTGGGCATCCCCTGCAACGTAAATGTAATTTTTGGTGAGATATAGGGACAGGTCAATGTCTTTCTGTTGGGGTTTAGACCTTTTTTAAAGTGGGTCAAAAGAGGCATTCCTTTTTGGAATTATTTTGTTCAACTTTTTTTGCATTTCAGTGCGGCAAGTCTCTTCCAGCCTTTTTCAGGCACGTCCTGTTTCCTTGAAAGCACACCAGCATTGGTTGCACATCATTGCTCTAGATCAGCTTCCTGATGGTGACAATGTTGGACCAAGCCTACACAAGGTCAACGCATTTCACGCTGTATCGACAATAAATCATGACTCCAATGGAGCCATGATTAAGCGTGAAACGTGTTGATTCAGAGCGAAACGCATTTATTTTGTTCTCATTCCCCCCACAGTGCCTTCCTGATGGTGACAATGGAGGACCGCACTTGTATTGCCTATCAGAGGAGCATGTGACAACATAGGAGCACAATGAAAAGCACCAAAATCTGGACCGCTGAACTCCAAAATGAGAACCATATTTAATGCAACATAAAAAGCATCAAAATACAGCAGCAAGGCGCTGCAGGTAATAGGGAAAAAAATCAACACGTTTCAATCTGTAGCAGCACTTCATCATGTGTCCTATGGGGTTGTGATTAAGCACTGATACAGCGCAAAACACATTGACTTTGTTCTTATTCCAACAAAATACAGCAACAAGGCGCTGTGGGGAATGAGAACAAAGTCAACAGATTTTGCTCTGTATTAGCACTTAATCAGGAGTCCTATGGAGTCATGATTAAAGCGGTTGTAAAGGCAGAAGGTGCATTCTATGTCCAGCGATGTCCACCAGAGCCTTGCCTCTCCGGGGACTCGCACTCCCGATTGGCTTTGGCAGCAGCGGGAGCCACTGGCTCCCACTGCTGTCAATCACAGCCAGTGAGCCAATCAGGAGACTTTGGGGGCAGGGCCGAGCCACTGCTCCGTGTGTGAATGGACACACAGCCACAGGTCGGAGGCACGCCTGCTTAGGTGCCCCTAAAGCTAGCTACTTTCTGTGGAAGCACCCAGCAGGAGGGAGGAGCCACCAGGAAAGCTGGTGTGGGACCCGAGAAGAGGAGGATCTGGACTGCTCTGTGCAAAACCATTACACAGAGCAGGCAAGTATAACATGTTTGTAATTAAAAAAAAAAAGCCTTTAATATCACTTTAAAGCGGAGGTTCTGCGGAACATACTTTTTTTTTTTTTAATATTCATTGTTATCAATTATCAATGTAATTACCTTAGCAATGTCTGCGGCACTTTAAAACACCCCCCGTCCGTTTCGCGGTAAAAAAAAGAGTTTATAAAACTCTTTCTCCTTTTGTCATTTTGCTTGTGGGCATCTTGAAGCCCACAAGCATATCCTTCCGGGTAGAGACGAATTCCTCTCTCCCGGCATTCAGCGCTGATCTCGCGCACGCGCTGTGTTGACGGCGAGCAGCGCCGTCAACACTTCCTGGTTGCCATGACAACCTGCATAAATACACCTGCATGCCCTTATCTAAAATGGCGGAATTAGATCCGCCCCCGTCACGTGACCGGCTAGACGAGTCACGTGACGATACAATTATCGTGAGATCTCACTGAAATGAGTGTAGATATTAGTAATCGGAAGCAGGGCAAGTTGGAGGTAGGAAAGGACACGCCTACTCCCACGGGAGTAAATACCGGAAGCAGGATCATATAAAACATATATTTGGAAAACTACTTAGAATAAAAAAAAAAGGTTAGTGATCCGCTAATGTATGCGCTAAGAGCAATTAATGTATTTAAAGTTAAATATGTGGGTGAACCTCCGCTTTAAGCACTGAAACAACACAAAACGCGTTGTATTTGTTCTTATTCTCCACAGTGCCATGTTGCTGTATTCTGATGAAATGAGAACAAAGTCAACGCATTTCACTCTATCAGTGCTTAATCACGATTCCATAGGAGTTAAGTGCTGATACAGCATGAAACGCTTTGACTTTGTTCTCATTAATCTGCACAGGACACCCAGAGGGGGGGTCGTTGTACACCTTATATTAGACCCAGTGATGTCACCATATATTTATTACCCAGTGACGTTATCACTCGGTCTCTGTTCTTTTCTATGCAATGCAGGTACAGCATGGGGACATTGATGTAAGGGGGAGGAGGCTGATGGGGACACTGATGTAAGGGGGAGGGGGCTGATAGGGACTTTGATGAGGGGGGGGCAGTGATGTAAGAAAGGGGGGGACCCTGTTGTAAGGAAGTGGGGGGGGCCCTGATGGTGTCATCAAAAGGGGGGGAGGGGGGCAACCCTGATGGGGACAGTGATGTAATGTGGGGGGAGAGGACTCTGATGGAGACCCTGTTGTAAGGAGGTAGAGGGGACAGGGACTATAATGGGGACATTGGTGTAAAAGGTGTGACCGTTAGGGACTTTGATGGGGGGGCATTGATGTAAGGGGGGGCGAGTCTCTGATGGTGACATTGATCAAAAAGGGGGAAGGCTCGGATGGGGACATTGATGTAACGGGGAGGGGGCAGATGGGGACATTGATGGAAAAGGGGTGGCTGATAGGGACTTTGATGTGGGGGGGAGGGGGCATTGATGTAAGGGATTGAGGGAACCCTGGTGACATTAATCAAAAGGAGGGGGGGGGGATCTGATGGGGACAGTGATGTAAGGAAAGGGGAGGACTTTGATGGGGAACCTGTTGTAAGGAAGGAAGTGGGGGGGGGGGGGTGACAGGGACTATGATGGGGACATTGATGTAAGAGGGGTGACTGATAGGGACTTTGATGTGGGGAGGAATTGATGGGAGGGGAAACTCTGATGGGGACATTGATCAAAAGGGGGGAGGGAATCTGATGGGGATAATTATGTAAGGAAAGGGGAGGACTCTGATGGGGACCCTGTTGTGTGGAGACTTGGATGGGGACATTGATATAAGAGCGGCGACCGATAGGGACCTTGATGTGGTGACATGGGAGATTGATGGAGGGGGGGGGGGGACTCTGATGGCGACATTGATGTAAGAGGGGGGGGACTCTAATGGTGACATTAATCAAAAGGGGGGGGGGGATTCTGATGGGGACATTGATGCAAGGGAGAGGGGGAACTGTGATGGTACCATTGACCCCCCCCCCCCCATCCCAGTTTAAACCATACACATTCTATAGTAAAAGCCCAAACAAAACAAAAATGTGTAGCGCTAAACTAAATGAGGACTGCACTCTGATCAAGTGCAGTATAAAACAGTGAAATTTGATTAAACAATCAACGTGACATCTAACACAGATATGTGAAAACATTCAAATAATCCACCGTGATAAAAATTGAATCACACAATCCACAGTGATGTGAATTGTGTAACATTGAAAGTCATCAGAAAAAATTCATTCCCGAGGCCACAGATATAATAGGGCAGATCACCGGCGTGCACCCCTTTCCCCCCTACAAAGTCTCTGGTCTCGGGGGGGGGGGGGGGGTCATGCCCAGGGCAGGGAAAGGACCCCTTTGGTCTTCCATCATGACATCTGGCTGAATGTTGGACAAACAATCGATTTGTGATTTTTCTTTCTAAGATTTTGTAACAGCCGGAGGCGGGGAGTCGCTCATTTTGGGGTTAACACAATCTGTCCAGAGGAGAGCGCGGTGCCTGTCACATGGCGGCATTAATGTCCCCTCTGCAGCGGCCATACACTAAGGCTTTGTCTGGCAACCGCATCATGTGACACATGAAGGGGGGGGAGGGGGGGGGAATGAAGTAATGTGGCCTGTCATCTGAATTAAGATCATGCAAAAGATCTCAGATAAACGAGAAACTCGAGGAAAAGCAGCAAAAATCAATCAGGGCCGGAAAACGAGGAAATCAGCCGGATTCTAAAAATACCCTCCGGGCCACCATGATGGTGGCAACGTGCCAGCAATAGGATCATTACCGGGACCTGTCACCGGCTCCTATGGATTCTGTACCCAACGGCAGGGAGGGCAGTAATGGATCGATTTCACGAGTTTGGTTGCATTGGTTTGCTTTGGCCCTCATACTGCCAACACACGAAGCAATGCAATCCGATTGTACAATCTCCTTTAGCCCTGGTTCACATTGATACGATTTGACATGCCAAATCTGCGGCAATTGCCGGCAATGGCACCGTCCGAATCGGTTCGATGCCACACCGATGCCCAAAAGCAGCTTCTGTACTCATTTTGACAATTTCTGGATCTGATTTCCATTGACATCTCTGCAGAAACCCGCACAGATGTCTCTGAAATCGCCCCCCGTCCCCCCATCAGGACTGACCTGCGGGAATGAAATCGTGCGAGTTCAGCGGAATTTCATTCCCGCAGTCAGTGTGAACCTGGGCTTAGGGCTCATTTACAAGTGCAACAAGGATTGTCACACCTCTGAAAAGCGTTCCTCATTGGAATCGCTTTTCAGAGTGTTTATTTTATGTACAAGTGGCAATATGTTGCGTATTCACCACCCGATTTAACCCTCCAAATGCCACACAACCATGCCGCAAACGTGTGCATTACACAAAATAGAGGCTGCAGACCAGTCCTTGCTCAGATCTCGTAACAGACCTCATCAGTGGGTCAGTGCCCACCCCTTAGGGTGACCATGTGTCCCAGGTTGCCCAAGACAGTCCCGCATTGCCCAAGACAGTCCCGCATTGCCCAAGACAGTCCCGCATTGCCCAAGACAGTCCCGCATTGCCCAAGACAGTCCCGCATTGCCCAAGACAGTCCCGGGCACCTTCTTTCCGGGACAATACAGTGTCTGTGCACTGATTGGGTGCAGTAAAAGCTGGTTGTTCAGGAGTGGGACAGGAAGCTGGCCGTGGAGTCCTTAACAACCGATGAGTCATCGGCTGTCAATGGGCTTTCCGGCTGACAGCTGAATAATAAAAAAAACAATTGCTGGTAAAAAAAAAAAAAGTGAAAAAAAAAAAAAAAAGTCCTGAAGGCCCCACTTTTTTGAATGGGTCTCATTCAGCAGGTATTACAGCCCACCGAACGAGACCCATTCAAGTAAATGGAGCAGCGCTGCAACCCCACGCCGTTTTTGTTTTCTTAACATTTTGGCATGGGGGTTCCCCTTAAAATCCATACCGCCAACGTGTGCAGCGCTACTCCATTTACTTGAATGGGTCTCGTTCGGTGGGCTGTAATACCTGCTGAACGTGACCCATTCAAGTAAGTGGGGACTTCGGATCGGTTATGGGGGGGGGGGCAACGTTTTTTTTTTTTCATTTTTGTTTACCGGCAAATGTTTTTTTTTATTATTCAGCTGCAAGCGGGGAAGTCCATTGACAGCCGATGACTCATCCGTTGTTAAAGACGCCACGGCCAGCTTCCCAACCCACTCCTGAACAACCAGCTTTTACTGCACCCAATCAGTGTGCAGAATGCACTGTGCAGGGTGGCTGTGTCAGTTTCATTCCGGGACACTGTATTGTCCTGGAAAGAAGGTGCCCGGGACAGACCTGCAAAATGTGGGACTGTCCCGGGCAATGCGGGACTGTCCCGGGCAATGCGGGACTATCCTGGGACGCATAGTCCCCCTAAGGGGTGGGCACTGATGATGTCTGTACGAGATCTGAGCAAGGACTGGTCTGCAGCCTCTATTTTTTCCCACCGAAATCTCACAAAATCTTGCAAGACAAAATCTTTCTCTGGAAGGCACTGGTGATGTAACCTTCCCAGGAGGTAGCTGTGAGGTCCTGGCTACATCACCAGTACTTACTGAAAACCAGGAAGTGGAAGGGGAGAAAAAAAAATAAGTAAGTTACCAATCTCTTCAATTGTAAAATGACTTAAAGAGGAACTGCAGTCTGCTCACATAATTTATAATAAAAACATCTTTGCCATTCTGAAGCTTCCCTCCAACCACTTTGCATATTATTTTATATATACTGTGATTCTGTACTTGCCAAATATGCTTCAGAAATCTCCCTCCCCTGCATGCATTTTAACTGTGGGCAGCTGAACCTGCTTCCTGTTCACTTCCTGGGATTTACACAGAGGCACACCTCCAGCTCTGCAGCTCTCATTGGCCCTCTTATGACTCACCCTCCCTTCCTGACAAACTCGCTGTGCATGATGTCATAAGCCTAATGACTAATGACCAGACAAGAAACAGGAAGTGGGCTGTATAAGGGATTTACTGGCAGAAAAAATTATTTTACTATCCAAAGTTAAAACAACAACAAGGGCAGAAGATTTAATAAATGGAAAGATGAAAAAATTACTGAAGGTCTGCTTTAATTTTTAGGGGTGTGCATGCAAAGCTGCCCGAACTATGCAAGAAGAATACTTCCAGGTGTGTATATTTTATACATAGATACAGTACATTGGTGCAAGCTGCAACATTGTAACTATTTATATCCCATACCTGTGGGAGTCCTTTAAAAGTGGGAAATCACTGTAGTAGATAGCACTACTACACCGCTACTACAGTAATCCGCACTAGCTTAAGTGTCCTGAGCCGAGTGGCTGCCCTGCCCTGATTGGACGAGGTGGAGAATGTGACATCACTGCCCTGCCCTGATTGGACGAGGTGGAGAATGTGACATCACTGCCCTGCCCTGATTGGACGAGGTGGAGAATGTGACATCACTGCCCTGCCCTGATTGGACGAGGTGGAGAATGTGACATCACTGCCCTGCCCTGATTGGACGAGGTGGAGAATGTGACATCGCTGCACTGTGAACACAGGAGGTGGGCTGCTGGGCGCAGGCGCCATTTACAAGATCACTTTCCATTTTCTAATGAATACAAAGCATTCTCTGATTGGATGAGGGGAAGACATCACTGCCCCCGCTTCCTCACCTCATCCAATCAGAGAATGCTTTGTATTCAATAAGAACATTCCACAAGACATGAAAAATAATGTCCAGTTTACATAAAAGGAACAACAGAAACTCCGGATGACGTCCATAATACAGAACATTCGAAGTTGTGCTGAGCAATGATCATAGGAATGTGATCAGATTTTATGGTGACTTGGTATTGCCACCAGCTAAAAATAGAATTGCTTTGCAGAGCACCTCAGTCACCCATGACCCGGCACCCACCTCAGTCACCCATGACCAGGCGCCCACCTCAGTCAGCCATGACCCGGCGCCCACCTCAGTCAGCCATGACCCGGCGCCTACCTGAGCCACCCATGACCCCGCGCCTACCTGAGCCACCCAATACCCAGCGCCCAACTGAGCCACCCAATACCCAGAACCCAACTGAGCCACCCAATACCCAGAGCCCACCTGAGCCACCCAATACCCAGCGCCCACCTGAGTCACCCAATACCCAGCGCCCACCTGAGTCACCCAACGCCCACTTGAGTCACCCATTACCCACCTGATTCACTCAACACCCAGTGCCCACCTGAGCCACGCTCACCTGTCACCCAATACCCAGCGCCCACCTGAATCACCCAACACCCACCTAAGTCACCCATTACCCAACGCCCACTTGAGTCACCCATTACCCGAGTGAGTCACCCTCTGACCCAGTGCCCAATTGAGCCGCCTGATACCCAGTGCCCACCTGAATTATTCCAGTGCCCATGCAAGTCACCCAGCACCCATCTAAATCACCCATGACCCAGCGCTCACCTGAGTCATCCAATACCCAGTGCCCACCTCAGTCACCCATGACAGTGCCCACCTCAGTTGCCCATGTCCCAGTGCCCACCTTAGTCCTCTATAAGCCAGTGTCCACCTGAGCCACCCATGACCCAGCACCTAAGTCATCCAATACCCACCCATGACCCAGTGCTCACCTGAGCCACCCAAAACCCATCTGAGTCACCCATTACCCAGCGCCCACCTGAGCTATCCATGACCCAGTGTCTATCTGAGTCACCCATTACCCAGTGCTCAACTGAGTCACCCATTACCCAGTGCTCAACTGAGCCACCCATTACCCAGTGCCCACTAGAGTCACTCACCGCGCACCTGATTCACTCATGAACCAGCGCCAACCACCAACGCTGTATCCTGGCCTAGGCCAACAAGGCCCAGGCCTAGGGCAGCAGCACGGAAAGAGTCCCAGCCGGCTTGTGCTACACTGTTAGTGTAGCGCAAGCTGCTTCTAATTTTGACTGTCCTATCAGTTTGGAGCACAAACCTTCCTCACTGTGCTATATGTTTTCTGCTGCACCATTGGCATGGTTATATCTTCTTAGTCCTCTCCATAAAATTATCAGAAATTTATGCGTAAAGTAGAACTATAGGCAACACTATTTCTTTTTATTTTGGATAGAGTAAGGGAGGGGTTACAGCCCGTCAGTTTATTTTTTACCATCCCTGTCCCACTGCAGAGATTTCCCTTCACTTCCTGCCCCATAGCCAAACAGGAAGTGAGAAGAAATCTATGCAAATTAAGGGAATCCAATGCCCCCCCCCCAGGCCTAAGAACTAGTGTCCCCACTCGAAAAGGGGTGGGTCTTAAACAGAAAAGGGTGTGGCCTTGACAGGATGGGGGTGGGTCATATTTAAATTAGGGGGTGCACAAGTTTAGTCAGGCCTAGGGCAGCACAAAACCTAAACACACTACTGCCCACCACCCATGACCAAGCATCTGAGTCACCCATTACACAGTGCCCACCCGAATCATCCAGTTCCCCAGAACCTACCTGCATCATTCAGCACCCTCCTTAGTTCCTGTGTACATCCCCAATCCCCTCCTATACAGATGTGTAGATCATATCGTGTAACAGACAATGAAAGACTCACCCAGGTGACATCTCCTCCATGGATCTCCCAGCCAGCTCCTCCATCCTCCTCTGTGTCCTCCTGTCTCTGATCTGTCACATGACCCGGCTGCCTGCACTCAGGTGTGCTAATCAGGACCTGGCCTCACCTGTGCTTCACCTCCCAGCCCACTCTTCCCCGTATGAAATCCCACGAGGACAGGTTGGTGTTCCTGGGGGGGAATTTTTGAAACTGAACTTCTTTTTTAAGGCCCCATTCACACTTTGTATTGTGGGAACTTGCGATTTTCACCTGATCCCACGCGGGTCGCACATTCACCAAAATCAGGCTGATTCACTTCAGCGGGCTGCCCTATGCATGGCTGTCGCCCAAAAGAAACTCCTCCTATTTTTTGAGTGACAAGCGTCACGCAATTTTTTTAAAGTGTGTTTTGCTGTGCGATTCGCCCGACAATGGCTGCAAAAATCGCACTGCGTTTGGGGAGCCATTTAGAAAGTGCGTTGTGCCTTTTGCAGCGATTTTTCACATGATTTGGAATTGCACATCGCCAAGTGTGAATGGGGCCCATTTAGATCCCTGTTTGTGCGTAGAGGGGGCATTGGGCAGGTGCTGTCATGTGACATGTCTGTCTGTGCATTGACATGCGTTATTGACATCTACTTTGCGGTTTGGAGTGGAAAGGCCACTGACCAAGCCTTGGTAACATCTGTCGCCAACGCATCAAAATGCACGTTACGCACCATTGAACTCTATGGGCCGCCCAACGCACAGCACCACAACACAGGTCAGTGCTTTGCTTTGTGCTGCAACGCATGTCCAATGGCAGGTGCATTGGGTGCCGTAGCTGTGTTGGCTCACAATGTAGAATGGTTCTTTAAGCGCACTTGCCAAGCACTGCGGAGCGCTATAAAAAAAATGGTGCATGCGCTCTGTCTTGGTAGCACAACACATTATTTACACAACGCATGTCACATTATTAACACAACTGCAGGATTTTTGGGCAGTGCACAACGCTGCAATGCAGGTCAGTTTGTTGCCACCCAATACGCTGCTGGGCAATGCATGCCCAGCGGCATTCAGAATGAATGGCACCACACTGCACTTACCTAACCCATTACCACCAGAGCCAGCAGTACACCCTGCCATTTGTACAGGGTCCAGGACCCCATCAGTTCAACAGGAGGGCCAGCTGTACTGCCTTATCACTGAACCCAATCCCCCGCAGCGCGGCCGGCTTTTCCTCCCTCTCCTGGCAGCTTTCAGCTACTGCAGGAGGAACCACGAGAAGATTGATTCCACTGCCTCTGCCCCCTCCCTCCGGTTCCTGTATTCATAACTGAAGCATAGTAAACTGTGCTTACTATGCTTCGGTTTGTGAATGAACAAAAAGCCTCTGTTCATTTATCTGCAGTGCAGCTGAGGCTGCAGAGAAGGAGCTTGAATAATCCCTGTCCTCCGTCCCTTTCTCTGTCTGAAAATTGAGACATCAGGGGACTGTTTAAACCCCCTACTTCACCAAAGCCCAACCCCCAACAGGACTATTAAACCCCCCCAAAAAAGGTAAACCTCCCCCCTCAAAAGTAAAAAAAAACAAAACAAACAAACAAAAAAATCAACCGATAAGACAAACAAAAAATCCCCCAGAAGGTAACATCCATCCCAGAAAAGGTAAAAAACGGTAGCCCCCCCCCCAATAAAAAAAGGCTAACCCCCCATCAAAAAAGGTTAAAAAAAGGTAAAAAAAAAAACAAACTAAAAAGATTAAAAAACAACCCCCCAAAAGAAGTAAAAAAAAAAAAAAAAGTAAGAAAAAAAAACACCCCCCACCCCTCTCAAAACAGGTAAAAACAAAAAAGGTAAACCCCTCCCCCGTCAAAAAAAGGTACAAATAAAAAAAAACGCTAAAAAAAAGAAAGCAAAAAATTAAAAAAAACTGAAAAACCCCCAAAAGGTGACCCCCCCCCCCCCTACAAAAAAAGGTAACAAAACAAAAACCTGACAAAGGGTTAAAAAGGAACCCCCCCCCCCAAAAAAAAGGTAAGAAAAGCAAACAAGAAAAACACAAAGTTTAAAAAAAAATAGTTAAAAAAAACAGCCCCCCAAAAAAAGGTTAAACAAAAACCCCAAAAAGGTAAGAAAATAAACTACACCCCCACCCCAAAAAAGGTAGAAAAACAAGCAAAAAAACCCCAAAAAGGGTAACAAAAAACAAATGACCCCCTTCCAAACAAAACCTCCCTCCGAAAAGGTAAAAATAAAAATAAAAGTCGGGCTGCATGGGGCCCCGTGATTTCTTATAGATCACATTGTATGCAGTATTTTTCCATTTAAAGATTTTTATTTTAGAATAATAACAACAGTTACAGTATATCAGACAGTATCAATAAAATCCAATATCGAAGTATGGATCTATACAAATGAAATCTAAGGCTCCATGTACACAGAAGCTCAAAAACGGTCGTTTTGAACGCCAGATTTCTGACAGAAAAAGCTGCTTAAAAATATAGCTTCTATCAGCGTTTTATCAGCGTTTTTTACTAGCGTTTATTAGCGTTTTTCAGTGTAGTGTTTTTTAGCTTTTTTTTTTTTTTTTTTTTCAATGGATCAAAAACCGCTAAAAAAATGCTGGCGACCAGCGTTTTTTTGTGTTTTTGAGCGTTTATTAGCGTTTTTCAGCGTTTTGCGTTTTGCGTTTTCTTGCGTTTTTTCCCGCCGAAAAACGGCACTTTGAACGCGAATTTCTTGCGTTCAGAAAAAACCCCATTAACTCCACTGCTCATTAACGCTAAAAAACGCTATGTGTACATGAACACATAGGCTAACATAGAGTGCAGTTAATGGGCTTTTTTTTAAAAACGCCAAAACGCCAATAAACTGCAGTTTATCAGCTTCAGTGTACATGGAGCCTTAACATCATATTCGTGATTCATAAGCAGGAACTCGATGTATAATAGAACTGGTATTTAAATTGAAAATAAAAGAGAAATGAGCGTATAGTTCTCCATGTAATAATGAAAAATAATAAAACTTTAAAGCGGAGCTCCATTTGCGATTTTTTTTTTTTTTTTTTAAAGTCAGCCGCTACTAACACTGTAGCTGCTGACTTTTAATAAGGACACTTACCTGTCCTACTCGCCTGCGCTGTTGGCCCCCCGATGCCGATCCCTCGATCGGTGCAGGTCCTGTACCGCCATTCACACTATGGGAAACAGGCTGTGAAGCCTTACGGCTTCACTGCCCGTTTCCTACTGCGCATGCGCGAGTCTCGCGCCGACTTGTGAATGGGCGGCTGCTCTCAGGGATTACACACAGTTCCCAGAAAGCAGCGCGCCCCATTCACTAGAAGAGGATGGGGCAGATTACGGACTTCCGCATAGCAACGGGTATTTCTGGTGAGTAGAAATACATTTTTTTTGCAATTTATTTTTTTCTATTTTTTTTTTAGGATTTTTAGTGGAAAAAAAAATTCCTGGGTGGAACCGCTTTTCATGACAAGAAAAATTCAATTTTTTTATTTGGTCATTAAAAACGATGGTGTGTGGGCTCCAGAGCATTTTTTGCGACGTGGAAAAATGGGCATTAAAAATTTGGAACATGCTCTAATTTTTCTCGTCGTTTTTCACGTCGTCGTTTTTCTCGTCATGAAAGACGGCCGTGTGTAGGCTTTAACGACGTGAAAAAAATGCGCATGCTCAGAAGCAAGTATGAGACGGGAGCGCTCGTTCTGGTAAAACTAGCGTTCGTAATGGAGATAGCACATTCGTCACGCTGTAACAGACTGATGGCGCGTACACACAACCGTTTTTTCATGGCGTGAAAAACGCCATTTTTTAAATTGGTCATTAAAAACGATCGTGTGTGGGCTCCAGAGCATTTTTAACGACGTGAAAAATGGCCTAAAAAAAAAAATTAGAACCTGCTCTATTTTTTTCACGTCGTTTTTCACGTCGTTCTTTTTAACGTTGTGAAAAACGGCCGTGTGTAGGCTTTTACGAGGGGAAAAAAAATGCGCATGCTCAGAATCAAGTAGAAGACGGGAGCGCTCGTTCTGGTAAAACAAACGTTTAGAATGGAGATAGCACATTCGTCTCGCTGTAACGGACTGAAAAGCACGAGGCTGAAAAGCGCGAATCGTCTCTCAACAAACTTTTACTAACACGAGGATCAGCAAAAGCAGCCCAAAGGGTGGCGCCATCCGAATAGAACTTCCCCTTTATAGTGCCGTCGTACGTGTTGTACGTCACCGCGCTTTACTCAAGCATTTTTTTCCACGATAGTGTGTAGGCAAGGCAGGCTGGAGAAGAATCACGTCGAGAAAAACGTCGTTTTTTTCAATGACATTAAAAACGGTCATACCATAGGTGTGCGCAGCCTATTGCATTAGGGTGTGCACCTCAAAGCCCAAACACACAATACCGATCGCTAACGGTGTTCATTCAGAAAGAGAAGGGGCCGGTAAATTACATATTTACTGGCACCTTCCCCACTCCTAAAACATCCCAGCAGAAACAGCCGATAGGAGAGGAAGGAAGCTGGCAGCTCTGGTGGGGGGAAAGATGGGAGCCAGGGCAGTAGAGGAAATCTGTGCTGCACAGGGTGATTAGGGTGTGCCTGGGCACACCTGGCACACCCTGTGCGCACGCCTATGGTCAAAACTATTTGCAATTGGAGAGTTTGGTTTTGTTGTAAACCAGGGAAATCCTGAGTCTAACTATTGAAAAATATAGTTTACACAGACCGAACCCATAACTTCAATTCTATATTACAAACATATACTGTTAAATTAAATAAGAAAGGGGGTGAGTCAGGGAATCAGGATAGATAGAAAAACGTGAAAAAGACAGTAGAGAAGAGAAAAATAAAGGGGAATGGGGACTGATGGGTGGAGAGAAAAAAAAAAAAAAAAACTAACTTCGAAGGCAAATTTCATGAAAACTATTTATATTCAGGAATCCCTAAAAAAGCATTAATAGTCACCTTGACGAAAGAATTTGTGAATCAAAATTGTCTGGCAGGTAGTATATGATCCATGGTTTCCATATGTGTATGCAGTATTTTATTGGCAGTGTATTACAATGCAGGTCGATGCGTTGTGCTGCAATACATGTCCAGCAGGGGGTGCGTTGGGGCGCCATTCACACCATTTATTGGCGGGAACACGCAGCAGCTCACCCTTGTGCAATACAGTGCCAATCTGAATGAATAACACCACACTACACCAATACACTGAGGTGAGTTGTTGCATGTTACTGGGATAGGGCAATGTGCGCCCCCCTGAGGTGGGACCTTCGTACTGCTTGTACAGTAGATATGTCTGACTGTAATGAAAGTCATCTCTTCAGTAAGGTGAGGCTCTGCTCTCTGTATGGTGATTTCTGTAGGAACAGATCTCTCAGGACCTGGATTTGCATCCAATCAGGCGAGGCGCTGGCAGCCATGCAGGAGATAATTGCTGGGTTTGAGAAGTTCACCTTTGACCTGGAGAAGGATGTGGACGGTCAGAGAGGATCCTTTGTGCTGCCCTTCCCAGGCATGGACAGTGAGTATGGCGGACGGCGTGTAATGGGTAAAAGAAGAGTGACCGGTAATGTGGGACGCTCATTAAAAATGTATAACAGACGATGGACAGGAAGCCTGGGACCGACCTTGGCGGTTATAGATCGGGACATCCGAGACGTCTTCATTAGAGCCATTAAATCTTCCCTCCAGTCTTGCACAGTTGTATCGGCTCCTCTCATGGGCTGAAACGGCTTCCTCTAAATTTCACTGCACACTGTGAGCTTCTCGCAATGTGCATTAGAAGCTGCAGCAAGTCAGATAAAGCCCCGCCTCATTTCCTGGCTGGAGGACGTCCAGCATCATCTAGCGCTTTCCTCCCCAGCCTGAGTGTCCCTGGCCCCGCCCCTTTCATTGGATTTCAGTTCTTTCAAACATAGCGGCTTGGCACTCACATGTGGGAGTTACCTATGCAAATGTAACCTGCCTAGGAACGCCCACACCTTCAAACTGACACCCACCCATTAAGACATTTTGATATTTGCATAACTCCTCCCACTGCGTGTATCAGGATTGAGAGCTCTGGAGAGGAGTACTGGGGCTGGTACTGGGATGTCTTCACACAGTCCCTACTAGCTTTCGGGTCCCATGCTCATTGGCTGTCCTGCTGCTCAGCTCAGAACCCAGAAGAAAGCACAGATCACTGTAGAAGCGGTGCCTATACAGTGATTTCCAGCTTCTAGAGCAGTGGCCTCCAAACTGCAGCCCAGGGGCCAGATGTGGCCCTTGCCTTTATTAGGCCTTCGGGACACTATTCCTCCCCTTGATACAAGGCTCTATTCCTTCTACACCAACATCGGGGCACTCTTGTCACTGATATCAACAATGGGGCACTATTCCTTCCACTGACACCAACAATGAGGCACTATTCCTTCCAATGACACCAACAATGAGGCACTATTCCTTCCATTGACACCAACAATGAGGCACTATTCCTCCCACTTAACCCAATGCTGGGGCACTATTCCTCCCACTGACCCCAATGCTGGGGCACTATTCCTCCCACTGACCCCAATGCTGGGGCACTATTTCTCCCACTGACCCCAATGCTGGGGCACTATTTCTCCCACTGACCCCAATGCTGGGGCACTATTTCTCCCACTGACCCCAATGCTGGGGCACTATTTCTCCCACTGACCCCAATGCTGGGGCACTATTTCTCCCACTGACCCCAATGCTGGGGCACTATTTCTCCCACTGACCCCAATGCTGGGGCACTATTTCTCCCACTGACCCCAATGCTGGGGCACTATTTCTCCCACTGACCCCAATGCTGGGACACTATTTCTCCCACTGACCCCAATGCTGGGGCACCATTCCTCCCACTGACCCCAATGCTGGGGCACCATTCCTCCCACTGACCCCAATGCTGGGGCACCATTCCTCCTACTGACCCCAATGCTGGGGCACCATTCTTCCCACTGACCCCAATGCTGGGGGAACCCTTCCTCCCACTGACCCCAATGCTGGGGGAACCCTTCCTCCCACTGACCCCAATGCTGGGGGAACCCTTCCTCCCACTTACCCCAATGCTGGGGGAACCCTTCCTCCCACTGACCCCAATGCTGGGGGAACCCTTCCTCCCACTGACCCCAAGGCTGGGGGAACCCTTCCTCCCACTGACCCCAAGGCTGGGGGAACCCTTCCTCCCACTGACCCCAAGGCTGGGGGAACCATTCCTCCCACTGACCCCAATGCTGGGGAAACCATCTTTACTCCCATTGATGCCAAGTCATTTTCTACAGTCTGACAATAAACTGGCCCTTTGTTCATAAAGTTTGGAGACCCCTGTTCTAGATGGACCCCACAGATAGGGTGCATACATACTTATATTGATACCGATATTGATCTAAGCTGGACCCAGGTCCGCCATCAGGGCGGTACAGGCAGTAGACCTGTAAGGGGCCCAGAGGTCCCCAGAGCCCTGGATGGCAACCCCCCTTCTTTTTGTTTTGTTCTTTTTTCGTCAGCTCCCAAAGTCCCCCCGACATAGGCGTGCGCACAGGGTGTGCCAGGTGTGCCCAGGCACACCCTAATCACCCTGTGCAGAACAGATTCCCCCTACTGACCTGGCTCCCCCTCCTTCCCCCCACAGCACTGCCAGCTTCCCTCCTCTCCCACCGGTTGTTCCTGTGGATGTTTTAGGATGAGTGGGGGAAGGGGCCAGTAAATTTGCCATTTACCGGCCCCTTCCCTTTCTGAATGAACATCGTGAGTGATCAGTAGAGTGTGTTTGAGCTTTGGGGTGCTCACCCTAATGCCAAAGGCTGCGCACACCTATGCCCCCCGACCCCAACAATTTGCGGCGGCAGCACCCCCTGCTTCTCAATTCGGCGGCTGCCCCCCCCCCCGCTTCTCAATTAGGTTCTTCTCTGCTCCAGGGGGCCCATGCCTGAATTTGTGTAAGGGGCCCCAAAATTCCTGATGATCCAAACCTGGAATTTTTCTTTAATATATTGAAAAGAAAATGGACAAGAGCTTAAGTGGTGACCAATTTCAGCCCTTCACCCTTATCAGTTGGGTTACATTGGTCCAATCGGAGGCGTACACAAGGTACATCTTGTTCCTGAAATGATAAATTCCGGAATATATTCCGGCTCCAACCTGATACAACCGGGAGATCTGATTGTTCTTGAAGGTTAGAGCGGAAATCGGAGCCTTTCGGCTTCAGAGGTTCATCTTTTAGAGAGATAAATCCGTCCCTCGGGAATCCTCCTAAGAAGAGAATCTCTCCTCTGTGTAGCTCAGATCCACAATAACCCCCTTTTTCTCTCTCTCGTGGCGCAGAGTCCGGGGCGGCCGTCTGTAGCTTCTTCAGTCGGGGATTATGCCGAAAAGGTAAGAGAACTCAAAAAATACTTACTACAGCCAAATATAGACATTTATCAGTATTATCACTTGTCCAGTACATAAGAGCGCCACCTTCTGGTGTTCTCAGGAATGGAGTCTGCACAGAAACATGAAACTAGAGGCTGCAGTCCCATTCAGAAATATTGTGAAAAGCCCTCTGAATCATACTTGTAACAGTCAAGTCCAGGTTGTTTGTCTAATATGGTCAATCAAGAATAGAAACTTGGAGAACATTTCTCTGTAGGTTCTTGACAATGTATTGGTGGGGAGGTCTATCATTTAGGTTGAGTTTTCCTGGCCAATCTCTCATTCGTGTGACATGTATTATTTCCCTAGGACTCTCTTGAGAAGAAGTGTGTGTGTGAGGGATCAAGCAAGCCTTTCTCATCCAGGTTGCTCAGAGCTCCTTGAGAAGTGGTAGGGGCCGATTGATCTTCTGTCCGACCATCAATATAAGGCAGTCCTCCCACGGACCCCCAAAGTAAGGAGGCCCTTCTCCCACGGACCCCCAAAGTAAGGAGGCCCTTCTCCCACGGACCCCCAAAGTAAGGAGGCCCTTCTCCCACGGACCCCCAAAGTAAGGAGGCCCTTCTCCCACGGACCCCCAAAGTAAGGAGGCCCTTCTCCCACGGACCCCCAAAGTAAGGAGGCCCTTCTCCCACGGACCCCCAAAGTAAGGCGGCCCTTCTCCCACGGACCCCCAAAGTAAGGCGGCCCTTCTCCCACGGACCCCCAAAGTAAGGCGGCCCTTCTCCCACGGACCCCCAAAGTAAGGCGGCCCTTCTCCCACGGACCCCCAAAGTAAGGCGGCCCTTCTCCCACGGACCCCCAAAGTAAGGCGGCCCTTCTCCCACGGACCCCCAAAGTAAGGAGGCCCTTCTCCCACGGACCCCCAAAGTAAGGAGGCCCTTCTCCCACTAGGGTGCCCATGTGTCCCGGATTGCCTGGGACTGTCCCGCAATTGACATGTCTGTCCTGAGTCCCGGGCACCTTCATTCCGGGACAATAAAATGTCCCGGAATGAAATAGAGGACACAACCACCCCCTACTAAGTAATAACTACATTTCCGGAACTGGTTGCTAGGGCCAGCGCTGCCTGGCGTCTTGCAACCAGTGACAATTTACTCTCAGACAGTGAGTCCGGGAGCGAGGCCTGCGCCTAGTGCAGCACTGCTGTCCCCACCCACCTCGGCACCACCTCCTTCTCCGGCACCCAGCGGCAAGCAGCAGGGACTGGTGTGATCTTCACTTTCCAGATAGTGACGCCACTCCTTTCCTTCTACGCACGTGGCTCATGCAGAGGGAGTGACAGCAGCACTGCATCTGGTGGCAGGCTATGGGTGGCAAGTGGCACATTCACCTGACAAATAACCCACCGCCAAATTCCCCATCAACCTCGAGACTAAATTTCCCCCCGCCCCTCATCTTTTTTTGGGGAAGGTGAGAGAGGGGATGTGTCCCTGAATGGCAGTTTGGAAATGTGGTCACCCTATCTCCCACAGACCCCCAAAGTAAGGAGGCCCTTCTCCCACGGACCCCCAAAGAAAGGAGGCCCTTCTCCCACGGACCCCCAAAGAAAGGAGGCCCTTCTCCCACGGACCCCCAAAGAAAGGAGGCCCTTCTCCCACGGACCCCCAAAGAAAGGAGGCCCTTCTCCCACGGACCCCCAAAGAAAGGAGGCCCCTTTCCCACGGACCCCCAAAGAAAGGAGGCCCCTTTCCCACGGACCCCCAAAGTAAGGAGGCCCCTTTCCCACGGACCCCCAAAGTAAGGAGGCCCCTTTCCCACGGACCCCCAAAGTAAGGAGGCCCTTTTTCCCTAGGACCAGTAGTTTTCCAGGGTCCTTTTCCCCCTGACCTCTAATCCAACGAGCACTTCTTCAACTGGTAAACAATGTAGAGATTTATTCCATTGACCATACATATAAGGCGTTGCTCTCCTGTTAGTGAGCAATGTGAAGGATCGCTACAAATGTAACATTTTATGTTTTGGCCAAAATTATCATTTGTTTTATTATGTGATTATTACTGAAAATACTTTTCTCATAGTTCAGGGGTCTGCTAAAAATAAAGTGTGATCTGGGTGTCCCATTTATATCTACGACTCACGGATCCCAGTAATGCCTGGTAGGGTTCCCCGAGACATGAGAATGATTTCAGGGGTTCCCCCGGGGTCATGAGGTTGAGAAGGTTGGGTGAAGTGATCTGTTGGTGTCATCGCCGTCCTCTGGTTGCAGGTGCCATGTGCCCGTTCCGTCACCTGACCGGGGAGAAGACGGTGGTCTGCAAACACTGGCTGAGGGGACTCTGCAAGAAGGGGGACCAGTGCGAGTTCCTGCACGAGTACGACATGGACCGCATGCCCGAGTGCTACTTCTACTCCAAGTTCGGTGAGGAACGAGAGAAGGTGTGAATTAAAGCTCAACTCCGGGCCAGACACAAACTATTGCAGCTCTATATTCATGAATACATCCACATTTCTTTATATGCAAGCAGTATAAGTGCCCGAAATTCACCTGGTATCGGCCTCTTGCACTGCCTACAGCAGAGCTCAGACTGGGAGAGGGGGAAGAAACACAAGGAGCCAATCAGTTGGCAGCGTAAGGAGCATACTGATGGGAGGAGAGAGCAGAGAGGATCTTGCCAGTCCAGAGATTAGACATGTGCAATTTTGTTTCGTTCTGAATTAGTTTTTTAATTAAATTCGACAAATTCATTAATTTGGAAATATTTGAATTAAGGAAAATCCGTTTTCAAATTTTCGGATTTCCGGAAAAAATTGTTAAATAAGAACGAAAATTCTAAATAATAACCAATAATAATAACTATTATATTTATAGGTATTGGAATTTCCGTTAAAATTTGGCTGTTATGCCGCGTACACACGATCGTGATTCACGGCGGTGAAAACACCGCCGTGAATCACGACATGAAAAAAAATGAAAAACGAGGGAACGGCATGTTCCCCCACACACGACCGTTTTTCCCGTCATTTTTTTCTTTGTCGAGAAAAACGACCGTGTGTGGGCTCCGTGGCAGTGTTTCCCTATGGGAAAACTGCCGCGGAAAAAAATGCTGGAAAAAACGATGAGAAAAATTAGAACATGTTCTAATTTTTCTCATCGTGATTAATGCCGTTTTTCCCCTCAGGAAAAACGGCAAAAAGCCCACAGACGATCGTTTTTCTCGTCCAAAGGAAAAAATGTCATTTTTCCCGACGGGAAAAATGATCGTGTGTACGCGGCATTAGAGAACGTAACGAATACAAATTTTTACGAAGTTACGAATTATCCGAAATAACGAATGCCGCATCTAAACAAATGGAACGTAATGAATTAATAATTAATAATAATAATAAAAAATAATAGTATAAAACTTTTTATTATTATTATTATTATTATTATTATTTATTATTAATTAATTCCGTTCCATTTGTTTAGATGCGGCATTCGTTATTTCGGATAATTCGCAACTTCGGATAAATCTGTATACATTACGTTTAACCACTTCCCGCCCGGTCAATAGCAAATTGACGTCCGGGAAGTGGTTTTGTTATCCTGACTGGATGTCTATTGACGTCCAGCAGGATAACATGCCGGCGCGCGCGGGGGCACACATCGCGGCGATCGCGAGTGCGGCGTGTCAGTCTGACACCCCGCACCTCCGATCGTGATAAGAAGCCTCTGTCAGAGGCTTCTTACCATATGATCAGCTGTGACCAATCACAGCTGATCATCGCGTGAACCAGGAAGTGCCGGTTAACGGCGGCTCTCCCTGTCAGAAGGGGGGGGGGGTGTCTGTGCTGATGATTATCAGCACAGCCCCCTCCAATGTACAAATAGCCTGCCAACCAGTGCCACAATAATAAAATGTGCATTTGCCCTCCACAGTGCCAATCCCTGCCCTCCACAGTGCCAATCCCTGCCCACCACAGTACCAATCACTGCCCAGCAGAAACACCTGTCAGTTCCTCATTATCAGTGCCACCTGTTAGTGCCGATCAGTACTGCCTATCAGTGCCGCCTGTCAGTGCCCATCACAGCCGCCTGTCAGTGCCCATCAGTGCCGCCTATTGGTACCCATCAGTGCTGCATATCAGTGCCGCCTATCAGTGCCCATCAATTCTACATATCAGTGCCGCATCATCAGTGCCCGTCAGTGAAGGGGAAAACTACATTTTATGGCAGAAACTAAAAAAAAAAAAATTTCACAATTTTTGGTCTTTTTTAGTTTGTTTAGCAAAAATAAAAACCGCAGAGGAGATCAAATACCACCAAAAGAAAGCTCTATTTGTGGGAAGAAAATGATAAAAATGTCATATGGATACAGTGTCACATGACCGCGCAATTGTCATTCAAAGTGTGACAGCGCTGAAAGCTGAAAATTGTCCTGGGCAGGAGGGGGACGTAAGTGCCTGGTATTGAAGTGGTTAAACCACCAAATTTGAAAGGAAATTCCAATACCTATAATTTAATAATCGTTATTATTAGTTAATTGTTATTTCAGATTCTCGTTGTTTTGGGATTCTCGTTGTTTTGGGATTCTCGTTGTTTTGGGATTCTCGTTGTTTTGGGATTCTCGTTGTTTTTGGGATTCTCGTTCTTTCGGATTTTCGAATTTCGGAACTATTTGACAAAGTATTTCCATTATTGCATTTCACATAAAGGCCCAGGGCTTCCTGCTTTAGTAATACTGCAGTGACTGTGCTTTACTATTCCGCTTTCCCATCAGACTGACCAGATACTCTGTATGGCTTTTTCTGTAGTCGCAGAGATGCTGAATGCATTGCAATGTTTGTCATCTCATAGTGATTTTCCTTGCTGTTGTACAATGCAATTGAAGGTAATGTGTCATGTGATTTAGCTTCCCAGCTTGCAACAGACAAGTGACAGTTTATTTTTTTTTTGTTTTTTACAATCCAAGTCTAAATGATAAGAATCAGAATGTCAGCAATTTGCACATCATTGATCCTCTGCTGCCATCTAGTGGTGAACATTCATAATGACAAGAAAATATTCCTTACCACCTGTTACAGCAAGGGTCTCCAAACTATCAAAACAAAGGGCTAGTTTACTGCTCTTCAAATATTAAGGTTGGGGGTGGATTGTGACCATGGGAGTAGAAAATGCCCTGGCATCAGGTGGAGTAAACATTGCCATAGGGACTTGGTGATCAGTGTGAGTAAAAATATTTGATGTCAGCAGATGAATTGGTTCCCCATCCCTGGTGTCGGTGGGAGGAATAGTGCCCCATCATTAGTATCAGTGGGAGAAATATTGCCCCATCATTGGTGTAAAAGGAAGGAATAGTGTCCCATCATTTGGTGTCAGTGGGAGGAATAGTGTCTCATCATTAGTGTCAGTGGGAGTAATAGTGCCCCATCATTGGTGTTAGTGATAGGAATAGTGCCCCATCATTGGTATCAGTGGGAGGAATAGTACCCCATCATTGGTGTCAGTGGGAGGAATAGTGCCTCGTCATTGGTGTCAGTGGGAGGAATATTGCCCCGTCGTCTGTATCAGTGGGAGGAATAGTGCCTTGTCATTAGTTTAGGAGAATAGTGCCCCATTGTTGGTGTCAGTGGGAGGAATAGTGCCCCATCATTGATGTCAGTGGGAGGAATAGTGCCCCATCATTAGTGTCAGTGGGAGGAATAGTGTCTCATCATTGGTGTCGGTGATAGGAATAGTGCCCCATCTTTGGTATTAGTGGGAGGAATAGTGCCCCATCATTGGTGTTAGTGGGAGGAATAGTGTCCCGTCATTGGTATCAGTGGGAGGAATAGTGCCCCATCATTGTTGTCAGTAGGAGAAAGGTGCCTTTGTATCAAGGGAAGGAATAGTGCCAAAGGGCCGGATGACAGCAAACAAAGGGCCACATCCGGCCCCTGGGTTGCAGTAATAACTCCACTTTTGTGTAATAGATGACATCACACTCCTCTATCTTGACTCTATTAGGGGAATGCAGCAACAAGGACTGTCCTTTCCTGCACATCGACCCGGCATCTAAAATCAAAGACTGCCCGTGGTACGACCGGGGATTCTGCAAACACGGTAATACTGTTTCGGCTTAGACATAATTTATACTGAAAGGAACATTATATCTGTGAATGAAGTTTATTTCTGAGGGGGGGTCACATAGTTTTCCTAAATATAAACAGTGCTGAGATGAATTTA
>CM055128.1:19101874-19134374 GCA_029206835.1 Rana muscosa | reverse complement strand
GACGTTTAGTGGGAAACGTAAAAAATATTAGTTAATCTGGCCACAAGCAAAACAATCTACATAGAGCTGTGTATGCGGCACTGCATTTGGAGACTCGGAGCTAATACTATCTTTACAGAACCGGAGAGTGAACGCCTGAAGAACCCGCTAAACTGCATCCAATTAGCGGAGCACACCCAGTTCTATTGGGATGTGAACAGTGGCGATATATACTCTTACTCCCTCCATCTCCTCAGCTTGTACCTGAAATATATTCAACAGTAAGAAAACAGATCTTTTGCACCTGAGGGAACGTCATATAAGCCGATCCGGCAAGGACTAACAACCCCGCAGAGGTGCATGAGTGGAAAACTCTCTGCTAAAAGCTAATCTCTGTGCCAGCATACACTGACCGATCACCAAACAGACATCGATAAAAAATCTCTCCACGGAGCGGAACGAACTGAACATTCCCCGGCTCCCTGTACCTTCACACAACAGGTCTGGGTAAGCAAAGGAATTCACTATTCCGTCTTCTTTGCTATTACTTTGATTTCTATCTGATCTGATTGATGATCTGGGTAACCATGTGAGTTTAATACCAATACATATACCTATATATTAAAAAGGAGATAATAAAGACTGACCAACCCATATGGAACTACAAGACTGACATCTACATAGATCCAATAAGGATAATTAACCAGGTCTATCTATATTGGACAGTGCCTAAAATTCCAGTTAAAAGATTCTCCACAACTACAGGAATCCAATCAAAACACTCTGCAGTAACACATGTGATTACAATTAACTTGCTAGCTCTGCAGAAGATACTCAAATTTATGATTTAAGTGATTACTTGGCAAAAGTGTGTAGTTAAAACTGGATAAATGATGTGAATGTGGATCTAATTGATATACTGTCTGTGATATTGATAACGTTATCAATCTAAAAATCAATGGTGAAGGTATTATACTATTTTTTTACAATAATGTATCAGGTGGATTATTTAATATATAAATAATAAATTATTTTTCTACAACCCAAAGTTTCTCATTGAAGAATCCTTTTTTAGGAGGGACCTTTTCCTTCCTTTCCCCCTTTTTTGATATGCCTAAACTTGATTCAGAGAAACACACCGACAATTGAACTAATTAATCGCAGGTGCAGGGTTTTGTTTTTGGATTACAAAGGTAGTACTAACAAATAGTATCTCCTTTTAACCAAACACATATACAGGAATACACTTCTATTCCCCATTTCCCCTCTTTTTTTAAATCTACATAAGTGTCCTGGTCCATTGATGGTAGCAAATCACGGTCGCTGGAGGGGCTCACAGGGCTGGAGGAGAGATTCCGGGACCACCGTGGGTATAGGGCAGAAGTTATGTCAGCTTGGGGGAGGACCGCCTCTACATCTCCTCCAGCGGCCTGTGCATGCAGGCTCTATGTAACATGTGCCAAACACAAGGCCTACGGGCCGAATCTGGCCCGCCAGGCCATTTTATGTGGCCCTAGCACCTCTCCTGCAGCTGCGGAACTCCCTTTTGTCTCCACCCCACGTTATCTCAGCAGTCGGCAGCAGAGAGGAGGACAGAACTCCTCTGCCATATCCTGCGCTTCTCCATGCAGCCGCAGAGAGGCTCGCCTTTGCTCCCCATCTGTCCGTCTCAGCAGAGAGGACAGAACTCCTCTGCCAGATCCTGCACTTCTCCATGCAGCCGCAGAGAGGCTCGCCTTTGCTCCCCATCTGTCCGTCTCAGCAGAGAGGACAGAACTCCTCTGCCAGATCCTGCGCTTCTCCATGCACACCTTTGCCACCCCCCGTCTCAGCAGAGAGGGGGACAGAACTCTTACAAATCCTGCACCTGTTTGTGCATCCGCTGCGCCTGTCATCTCTGCCTCCCCTGGTCTCCTCATTCAGCAGACTTTGGTAGCAGTCCTCCTCCAGCCCCTGCAATTTTTGCCTCCCAGCTCTGCCCCCAGCTTCTTCCTAGAAGGAGCGCATGACTCTAGACTTTTGATTGTGGGGGGGGGGTTTGCACTGCTCCTGTCACGATGACAAGCCTGGATTCACACAGGAGAGCTGGGGGATACAAGCAGGAATCGCACCGCATTCCTGTTAGAATTGTATTCAATTCCTTGCAGTACGATTTGAGCCCATTCATTTTGTATGGGCTCAAATTGCACTGCAAAAGTATCGATATCAGCGAGTACTTGATCAAACCTATTGGTACACATACTCACCGGTAAAAATACAGTATGGTGCAACCCTAATTAAAGCGCAACGAAAGTTCCATTGTAAAAAACGTCGACCAGGCAGGCTTTTATTGCAGAAGAGACCTGCACTGTATGGCACCATGTACGCCCGCCCTGTAGGGTTGGATGGAGACCCGCCCTGTAGGGTTGGATGGAGACCCGCCCTGTAGGGCACCATGTACGCCCGCCCTGTAGGGTTGGATGGAGACCCGCCCTGTAGGGTTGGATGGAGACCCGCCCTGTAGGGCA
This sequence comes from Rana muscosa, assembly GCA_029206835.1. Lineage (NCBI taxonomy): Eukaryota > Metazoa > Chordata > Amphibia > Anura > Ranidae > Rana > Rana muscosa. Next base: position 19,131,888 of record CM055128.1, on the reverse strand, counting down.
CCATGTACGCCCGCCCTGTAGGGTTGGATGGAGACCCGCCCTGTAGGGTTGGATGGAGACCCGCCCTGTAGGGCACCATGTACGCCCGCCCTGTAGGGTTCGATGGAGACCTGCACCGTCGCTTCAAAATAAAATGCCCCTGCCTGCTTTCTGTCTTTTCCGGTGCTGTAAACTGAGCATGCGCAGCTCACCTTACAGTACCGGGTGGGTCCCTGAGTGCCCGGGGTGACTAGCTACTCTGCATGCACAGCAGTGACACCATCGCATGCCATCCAATGAAGGGGCCCAAAGACCAGCACTCAGAAGAAGATGCTGGCAAGGGACGGTTGAAAAGGGAAGGATTCACCCTTTAGTTCCCCTTTAAATGAAACAAACATTTTTGAGAAAAAACTTTTTATTCAATAACTGAGCATCAAACAGCAGTCAGCAAAACTATTATTATTGAGGAAACACTCCAAAAAAAAAAAAAGGCACCTGAGGAACAACCAATGAAAAAAAAATCAGGTTTCAATAATGGAAAGTCTCTGGAGCGCCAGGATCAACTGTCACAGCTGGACCGTCAACGGGACCTCCGGAAGGAACTCGCACCACACAGCTCAGGCCCTGCTGTGGTTTTTGGCTTGCTGGTGACAATATGGAGTGTTTGGACCTTACCCACTGGATGAAAAGCCTTAGTGGTATTTTCTCCAGCGATCCTGTCCTGAAAAAGAGAAAAAGTGCAGAGGAATTTTAGCAAAGATACAAATTGACCATTACATTCACTATATGACCCCTCCAAAATGATGGAGGTCAGGTGTCTCCAGTGAAGGATCCTGGTAATACTCCATCATACAAAGACATTGTAGACAATTGTGCTCTTCCAACCTTGTGGTGACAGTTTGGTGAAGACCCTTTTCTGTTCCAGCATGACTGTGCCCCCCCCCCCCCCGTGTACAAAGCCAGCTCCATAAAGACATGGTGTGACCAGTTTGGGATGGAGGAACTCGAGTGTCCTGCACAGAGCCCTGGAACCTCAGTGGTGAGCCAGGTCTTCTCATCAAACATCAGTACCTGACCTCAAAATTCATTCCAAAGGTGTTTAGCAGGGCTCTGTGCAGGACACTCGAGTTCCTCCACACCAAACTGGTCACACCATGTCTTTATGGAGCTGGCTTTGTACACAGGGGGGGGGGGGGGGACAGTCATGTTGGAACAGAAAAGGGTCTTCACCAAACTGTTACCACAAGACTTGTAGAGCACAATTGTCTACAATGCCTTTTGAGTTCAGGTGTCTCCAGTGAAGGGTCCTGTTAATCCTCCATCATACAAAGACATTGTAGGAAATTGTACTCTTCCAACCTTGTAGTAACAGTTTGGTGAAGACCCTTTCCTGTTCCAGCATGATGGTGTCCCTGGGGTTTTAGAATAGGATATCTATAAGCTTACAGTATATAAGTATGATGGTCAAGCGTTCACAAAGTTTTGGTCATAAGTGATAGACGTCCTTCAGCCCGGAAATAAGGCAGAGGTCTATCTGACTTGCTGCAGCTTCTAATGCACATGGTGAGAAGCTCACAGTGTGCAGTGAAATCAGAGGAAGCCATTTCATTCCAGGAGAGGAGCCGGTACACCTGCGCAAGACTGGAGGGAAGGTCAGAGGTCAGATCTAATGGTTTGTGATTGGCTGATTTCACTGGTGTGTAGGCCTCATTGAAAAGCCAATGCATGGATAGCTTTGTCTCAGCTGCCTCAGGAATATGTTTTTCTGAATAAAGTGCGTTCTTACGTATACGATGATAGTTCCAGGAGTAGCTCAGGACGCAGTAGCCGGTGAGCAGCATTGCCAGGCCTCCTATCCCTCCTTTCCTCACATTGATGTACTTGTTGTAGTATCGAGTCCACGCTGCCAGAGACAGTAAAACATTAACCACTTCAAGATCGGGCCTATTTCAGACATTTGTTGTTCACAGGTTAAAAATCTGTATTTTTTGCTAGAAAATTACTTGGAAGCCCCATATATATATATATATATATATATATATATATATATATATATATATATATATATATATATATACACACACACATATATAATATATATATATATATATATATATTGCAGCGCTATAAGTGAATAACTCAAATAATACCGCAAAAATAAAATATTTCAATAAATAATAAATAAAAATAGTTTATATATGAATATATATATATATATATATAATATATATTAAAACAATAATGAATAAAAAAAGTCCCCAAAAAAACAAGAAAAAATATTCAGATAGTGCAGTAATCCCAAAGCCGTGTTGATTAGTAGGCATCCTATAGGAACCCGGTGACACCGCACATCAGGTTCCCCCGGATTACGTCAGTTGTGACGAAACCGCTCGGGCGGACGTACGCACACCACTACGCATGATAGATATATGTATATGGAAACATGTGGGTGCACCTTTAGTTTTATCCAATATATAGATGGTTTTAAACAATATCACACTATCTTTGGCCATCTTTGCCTTTTATATCTGAATCTGTCTGGAGCTCTGGAGTGTTTGGAGTTTTACCCTGTTGCGATTTCAATCTCCTGGTCCTATTTCATACTGGATGGTGTCACACGCTGAAGAGTGATCGATTGATCTATGCTGGTGAGCTGGAAGAATACACACAAGTCGAGGATCACGACTCGCTGGCTTTCTGGTAAACAGGTTCTGAGCGTGTGTGGTGTCACCGGGTTAAGATTCTAGCATGCACTGTCTGAATATTTTTTCTTGTTTTTTTGGGACTTTTTTATATATATATATATATATATATAATATATATATAATATATATATAATATATATATATATAATATATATTTGCATTTCTGCTCATTTATATGAGTCATTCACTTTTAGCGCTGCACGTTATATTCAATACTGTTTGTGTTCTTGTATCCTAGGCACAGTGCATAGCAGCTCTTTGTATAAGATTATATCTGGTGCAGATTTATGAATTCCCCTTTTCTATCTATATAGATAAGGGGGAAAAAATAAATAAATAATATATAATATATATTTTTTTTTTATCGGAGACCCTAGAGAATAAAATGGCGGTCGTTGTAATATTTTATGTTACACTGTATTTGCGCATCGGTCTTTTAAATGCAGTTTTTTGGGAAAAAATACACTTCAATGAATAAAAAAAAAAAACAGTAAAGCTCAATTTTTTTGTATAATGTAAAAGATGATGATGATGCCAAGTAAATAGATACCTAACATGTCACGCTTTAAAATTGTGCACACTCGTGAAATGGCAGCAATCAACGGTATTTTAAAATCTCCATAGGCGACGCTTTAAAAAAATTTTTGCGGTTACCAGTTTAGAGTTACAGAGGGGGTCTTGGGCTAAAATTATTGCCCTCGCTCTAACGATCGCGGCGATACCTCACGTGTGATTTGAATACTGTTTACATTTGGGGGTGCGTTTTATGTATGCGTTTTCTTTGCCGCGTGAGCATGGAGGAAGGGGGCGCTTTAAAAAATAAATAAAAATCTATACTTTTTTTTTACACTGTCACCTTAAAAAAAATTATGATCACTTTTATTGATGTTGTCGCTTCCGGATTTCTACATCAGAGACCCAATCAAAGCCGAATACAGCTTTGTTCAGGTCTCCGGCCAGCTGGTGGCTCGGATCTCCCGGGGGGGGCGGGAGACCTGGGCCAAGCGGCGGAAGGCAGCGGGGGGTCGGGGGTTGCCCCCTCCCGCTCTTTGTAATAATAGCAGCTGCATGCATCACACCACCGGTACAACCACTTCAGCAAAATCACGTACATCGGTATTACTTGTAAATTTATAGATGGGTGAGTAAAGCGGTATTAAACCCAAAAGCAAACATATTGCAGCTTACCAATTCTTAGATGTGATGGCTGCATTACTTTTCTTTTTTAGGCTTTGTTTTCTTTATTTTCACATCCAGTTAGTAAGTCTGATGTTTTTCAAAACAAGATGTAGCAGTTAGAGGGCTGAGACAAACCATTTACCACTGACAGGGGTGCTTACAATGATCAGCTTTTATAAATTGATGTAAAACCTTTATCCCAAAAGGTAAACAACTGTTATTGTAACTGTAAAGTGTGATCCAGAGTTTGGCTTCAACATGCTAGTGTATCTAAAACTACTGACATTCCCCTCCCCCCAGACTGACAATGCTGCTGTCCAAAGGTGTCCCCTGTGCTACTTCATCCAGAGTAGGGAGGTGGGGGATGCTATAATACAGTAAGGGTGTTACTGGCCAGATCACCAGCTGAAAACAAAGAGGGGGGGGGGGGGAACAAATGCAGCTGCCACATCTAATAATTGGTAAGCTGCAATATATATTACACGTTTGGTTTTAATACTGCTTTAAATCCATTCGTTTTTATTGCTCCATTAGAGAGATTTAACCCCACTTCCTGTCCTGGTGACAACAATTTCACGAGATGGATTGTCAAGGATGTCTTGTTATCAGGCGATTCACTTGGATTTGGGGTGCCGTGTGTTTTCTCACCTTTGACCCCCAATTCAGGAACAGTGTTCATGGAGAGTCTTTGGAGTGCCAGCCAGGAAGGCAGCTCACCGATCCTAACATTCATCAGCCGTCGTGACGTCAGCGGGACCTCCGGAATGGGCTGACGCTGTGGAGGCCTACAGGACTCTGAATAAAGAAAGTTCCCTTCAGTCACTCACACGACAGGGCTGCTGTAAAACTACTCAGTTCTCATTTATGAAGAACAGTGATTGGTGTGAACTTACTGTACTTCTTCAGCCTCACAAGACCTCTTTCTCCCTTGCTTTGATTTTTCCCCTCCCCCAGCACCTCTCAAAACCTCCTGCTCTCTCTAGCCTAAATTTTTTCCCCTCCGACAGGACCTTTCAAGGCTTCCTGCTCTCTAGCTTCAATTTTTCCCCTCCTCCAGCACATTTTCAGACCTCCTGCTCTCTAGCCTCAATTTTGTCCCTCCTCCCAAGACCTCCTGCTCTCTAGCCTCAATTTTGTCCCTCCTCCCAAGACCTCCTGCTCTCTAGCTTCGACTTTTCCTCTCCTCCAATATCTACCAAGACCTCCTGCTCTCTAGCTTCTATTTTGCCCCTCTTCTAGCACCTCTCAAGACTTCCTGCTCTCTTGCTTTAATTTTTCCCCTCCTCTAGCACCTTTCAAGACCTCCTGTTTTCTTGCTTCGCCTTTTCCCCCTCCTCCAGCACCTCTTAAGACCTATTGCTCTCTTGCTTTGATTTTGCCCCTCTTCCTAAGACTTCCTGCTCTATTTCTTTGATTTTACCCCTCCTCTAGCACCTCCTTCTCTCTAGCTTTGATTCTTCCCCTCCTCCAGCCCCTTTCAAGACCTCCTGTTTTCTTGCTTCGCCTTTTCCCCCTCCTCCTGCACCTCTCAAGACTTCCTGCTCTCTAGCTCCGATTTTTTTCCCTCCTCCAGCATCTACCAAGGCTTCCTGCGCCCTAGCTTCTTTTTTTGCCCCTCCTCCAGCACCTCTCAAGACCTATTGCTCTCTTGCTTTGATTTTGCCCCTTCTCCGAAGACTTCCTGCTCTATTTCTTCGATTTTGCCCCTTCTCTAGCACCTCTCAATACCTCCTGCTCTCTTTCTTAGTTTTTTTCCCCCTCCTCCAGCACCTCTCAAGACCTCCTGCTCTCTAGCTTCTATTTTTCCCCTCCTCCAGCACCTCTCAAGACCTCCTGCTCTCTAGCTCCTATTTTGCCCCTCTTCTAGCACCTCTCAAGACTTCCTGCTCTCTAGCTTCTATTTTGCCCCTCCTCCGGCACCTCTCAAGACCTCCTGCTCTCTAGCTTCTAATTTGCCCCTCCTCCGACACCTCTCAAAACTTCCTGCTCTCTAGCTTCTATTTTGCCCCTCCTCCAGCACCTCTTAAGACCTCCTCCTCTCTAGCTTCGATTCTTCCCCTCCTCCCAAGACTTCCTGCTCTCTAGCTTCTATTTTCCCCATCCTCCAGCACCTCTCAAGACCTCCTGCTTTCTTGCTTCGATTTTGCCCCTTCTCTAGCACCTCTCAATACCTCCTGCTCTCTTTCTTAGTTTTTTTCCCCCTCCTCCAGCACCTCTCAAGACCTCCTGCTCTCTAGCTTCTATTTTTCCCCTCCTCCAGCACCTCTCAAGACCTCCTGCTCTCTAGCTCCTATTTTGCCCCTCTTCTAGCACCTCTCAAGACTTCCTGCTCTCTAGCTTCTATTTTGCCCCTCCTCCGGCACCTCTCAAGACCTCCTGCTCTCTAGCTTCTAATTTGCCCCTCCTCCGACACCTCTCAAAACTTCCTGCTCTCTAGCTTCTATTTTGCCCCTCCTCCAGCACCTCTTAAGACCTCCTCCTCTCTAGCTTCGATTCTTCCCCTCCTCCCAAGACTTCCTGCTCTCTAGCTTCTATTTTCCCCATCCTCCAGCACCTCTCAAGACCTCCTGCTTTCTTGCTTCGATTTTGCCCCTCCTCTAGCACCTCTTAAGTCCTCCTCTTCTCTAGCTTCTATTTTGCACCTCTCAAGACCTATTGCTCTCTTGCTTTGATTTTGAACCTTCTCCTAAGACTTCCTGCTCTATTCCTTCGATTTTGCCCCTTCTCTAGCACCTCTCAATACCTCCTGCTCTCTTTCTTTGATATTTTTTCCCCTCCTCCGGCACCTCTCAAGACCTCCTGCTCTCTAGCTTCTATTTTGCCCCTCCTCCGGCACCTCTCAAAACTTCCTGCTCTCTAGCTTCTATTTTGCCCCTCCTCCGGCACCTCTCAAAACTTCCTGCCCTCTTGCTTCGATTTTGCCCATCCTCCAGCACCTCCTGCTCTCTAGCTCCCTTGTCTTCTCCTCCCATGCTTATCTTCCAGGACTTCTCCAGAGCCTCTCCCATCTTCTGGATCTTCCTGCCCCAATCTGTCCAGCTACAGGCGGTTCCCGGGTTACAAACAAGACAGGGACTGTAGGTTTGTTCTTAAGTTGAATCTGTTTGTAAGTCGGAACAGGTACATTTTTTAAGTGTAGCTCCAGCCAGAAAAACAATTTTTAAAGCTTTTTGGAAAACATAGGGAAGGGTTATCACCCCTGTAACGCTTGTTTTGCTGTCTGTGCCCCTGTTCAGAACATTTCACCTCACTTTCTGTCCCAATGACAATTGGATTTTGAAAATCTGGGGTTATTAGGGAAACAAGGATTGGTGATAAAGCATCAGTGGAGACACATTTTTCCCATAATAACTCTTACAGGAGAGAATTTCCCTTCCTAGGGGTAGATTTCCTCTCACTTCCTGTTGTCTCCCTCCGTTTGTAAGTCAGAGTCGTTTGTAAGTCGGATGTTTGTAAGTAGGGGACCGCCTGTATCTCCTACTCTGTCCACCTTTAGGTGATCCCTGAAAACGAATTTCTTCAAAGAAGCCTATCCCCACCGAACAACTGAACTTTTATTTTCTCCATCAACTCATTCAAACATAGTTATTGCCTATGGTATCGCTCGCAGCTCCCTTTTAGATTGCAAGCTTCCATGAGCAGGGCCCTCCTAACCCTCTTGCCTTGAGTTGTATAGTAATTGTACTGTTGAGTTGCATTGTAAAAGGCTGCACAAGCTGTTGCCGCTATGTAAATCTAATAATACATTACCTGGGTCAAAAGGTCCCGGAGCTATGGACTTTCCCATTCTCCCACTGGAACTCTTTAAATCTATTTGTTTAGGAACAATTTTCATCTGGATATAATTGGAGTGCAGTTCTGGAATCCACTGCAGACCCAAAGAGCAATTTCTTGATAATGCATCTCTGACCAGCCGGGGAGTTTTGGTCTCGTTGGCAGGGGTCAGGTCTAGTTGGCCCTCTAAAGACTTGTCCGTGCTCTTTATTGCGTCATATTCTTGAGTCTGCAGTTGGCGAGATATATGCGGTAATTGTACATGATCACCGTGCCTTGGAAACTCACTATGAGGTCTGTGAGAGGAGAAAACCATGGTTGACGGCAGAAAATAAGAATTTGGCTCAGGAGGCAGCTCAGGTTTCTGGGAAGGGCTCTCATTAAAAGAACCTTTAAAACCATTTTGAAAGCTGCAATGATCTTCTCCTTGCATTCTGTCCCCCATGACTTTGGAAACTTCTTTGTATGAAGGCAACTTGATGCCAAGGCTTCCTGTTTTCTCTATGGAACCTGTCAAATTTCCCTTGTGGTTTGGCCAAGTCAAGGTGGTGTCTTCTTCGTTTTTTACGCATTGCTCTTTGGCATTCACCAATGATGCTTTCTTGGAAACTTCTTCATATAAAGGTGACTTAATGCCAATGTTTGCCGTTTTCTCTATGACACCTCTAAAATCTCCCTTGTAGTTTGGCCAAGTAAAGTTGTTCTCTGAGGCCTTCAAGAATTCAGAGCCGCCCTTCAAGACTTGAAGAGCTGATGTTTGAGAAGGTGTGACTGCTCCATGAAGTGGGTCTGTGTGCACTATTGAAGCTGCCACCTCCGGACTACATAAACTGGTCAGAGTGGTGGAACCCTCTATGGGACAATAATCAGATCTATTCTCTTCTTTATCAATTAAATGATCATTGCCATAAGTGTGACCTAAATGGTTATTTTTGATGTCTTTCTTTACATGTTCCCTTTCATTTTCTTCATGCGTTAATTGTTGGGTCCTACAAGATTCTTGACAACTGTGTTTCTTTTTATTGAGCTGTGCCTTTTTTGTCATTTCCATGGTGTCATCTCCTTCATTATTTAGGTATTGCTCTTTGGCTTCCACCAATAAAGCTTTATTGGAAACTTCTTCATATACCGTTGACTTGACACCAGCGCTTCTTGATTTCCCTATGGCACCTCTAAAATCTGCCTCGCAGTTTGGCCAAGTATAGTTGTTCTCTGAGGCCTTCAAGAATTCGGAGCCTCCTGGCAAGGCTTGAAGAGCTGATGTTTTAGGCGGTGTGACTGCTACATGAAGGGGGTCTGTTGGTGCCAATGAACTGGCCACCTTCGGGTTCTGCAAAATTTTGTTTTTTAAGTATTGCTCTTTGGCTTCCTCCAATAAAGCTTTCTTGGAAACTTTTTCATATACAGTTGACTTGACACCAGCGCTTCTCGATTTCCCTATGGCACCACTAAAATCTGCCTCGCGGTTTGGCCAAGTCCAGTTGTCCTCTGAGGCCTTCAAGAATTCGGAGCCTCCTGGCAAGGCTTGAAGAGCTGATGTTTGAGACGGTGTAACTGCTACATGAAGCGGGTCTGTTGGCTCCAATGAAGAAGCCACCTCCAAGCTCTGCAAAGTGGTCAGAATGGTGGGACCCTCTATGGGACAATGATCAGATCTGTTCTTTTCTTTATCAATTAGTAGGCTATTGCCATTTGCTCTATCTAAATTACTATTTTGTATGCGTTTCTTTAAATGCTCCTTTTCTTTATCTTCAAGCATGATGTTTTGGGTCCTACGAGATGAAGGTTCTATATGTTTCTGTTTCTTTTTGTTAAGCTGTGTCTTTTTAGTTACTTCCATTGTATCATCTGCTTCATTTTTTAAGTTTTGCTCTTTGGCTTCCACCAGTAAAGCTTTCTTCGTCCCTGTTTTCTGACTTTTCTTTGCCTGCTCGGTTGCCTTACAGTGCGGTAAATGGGTCTTCAGCCTTTTGAAGGCCTTCCCGCAGAATGGACAGGTTTCCATGCCAGGTGGTGGATCTTTCACTTCTAAAAAAAAAAAAAAAAAAAAGGCAAGAAATAAATTTCAACCACGGTGATCACATAGACTCTACAACAGTAAAGCATCCAATCAAATATACAGTGCAGTGCATCTCCCCCAATCAACACTGACTATTTTTAATCCTTATGCTGCTAGCATTAGTAAATAGATAGGAAGTTAAATTATATTTACCTACTTTTTTACATTTCTTCAGTTACTTCCTGGTTTCTGGCCTAGGCCAAAATGATGTCATATGTCTTCATGGGAGGAGGGACTTTCTCAGCTAAGCACACCCTCCTGCCTGCATGGCTGAGCTAAGGGTATGGATTCCAGGAAGTACATGAATCATCTGTGCTTACTCAAGATAGCCAAGACTATATATGCTAGGGGGGTGGGGGGTTTCAAAGTTATTTCTCAGCAAAATAAAGCATGGAGACGTGGGAGGATGGGGGAGTTTTCTATGAATGTGTGTGTGTGTGTGTGTGTATATATATATACACACACATCTCATTAATATTACTATTTTACATATTTATTACAATAAATATTATTATATGCATATATAAAAATGGTATTATAATTTTTATTATTGTTGTTGTTTCACACGAGCTTGTGCCTCGTTGAAACGTCAAATTAAACCGCCATTGTGTGTTCACCTTTCAAGACCCGTGAGTGCCGCTCTCTTTTTTGGTTTATATGCACTTTGCTGTGAACCCGGGCCCATTTTTTATCCCCGATTTGTATGCGATGACAACCATTGGATATATGGATATATATATATATATATATATATATATATATATATCTCTATCTACATCTCTATCTTATTTATATATATATATATATATATATATATATATATATATATATATATATATATATATATATACATACAGTATATATATATAGCAAAAAATATATAAAATAATGATAATAATGATGAGGATATTAACAATAATAATGATGATGCTAATAATAATAAAAAATAATGATGATAATATTAGTGTGTGTGTGTGTATATTATATATATATATATATATACACACATACATACACACAAACAAACATATTTAAAATGATTCTATGATAAACTATATATATATATATATATATATATAGTTATTATTTTACATTATATAAATATATTACATTTTTATCATTATTATATACATATATATTTGTCATTGATAATTAAAAAATTTTTTTATTAATTTGACAAATTATATATAATGTAAAATAATAACAATGGTAATAATAATAGTGTCTATATTAATACTGATAATAATAAAATCATAATAATAATGCTCATAATAATAAAAAAAAAATATTCTGATCATAAAATAATAATAATGTTGTTATATATAAACACATATTTAAAATGATTCTATAAATATATATATATATATATATATATATATATATATATATATTGTAATATAAAATAATGGTAATAGTAAATATATTTATATAAAATAATGATAATAATGGTAAAAATAAAATAATTATAAAATTAATAATAATTTGTTATATATACAAATGGTAGAGCCAGAATCATACATAAAATATATTATAAATAATGTAAAGTTATGTTCATTTCATAATAATTTGTTTCATTATCTTACTCCCTGTGCTCTGCACATGCGCAGATTGTCGGAGGCGTTATCCAACGGGATGCACTTTTTGACAGAACACCCGATATAAACTAACATTCCCATGTCCTCATCCCCATCTAATTATTTGGTGTCGTTTGTATTCTGCTAAGCACAAAGTTATAGTAAATCCTAATGACATGACTCCGCCCTAATCTATGGCTGCCGCCCACGTGACTCACTCTCAGCTCCTCCAGGCACAGTCTCTCTCCCTCTGATGAAGACCTCTCCACATGCAGCCCGCAGCCATGCTTCTCCCGTGACGTCCTCGGACTCCTTAGCCCTAGACACGCCTGTGGCGGGCTGCGGTTGGTTGGCTGGGTCTGGTGGGGGCGGATGGAATGTTTCCGCCATGTTGGAAGAGGTATAAGCGTGACCTTCTAGTGCTGTTCTGTTATTTATAATATAAGAACATTTCGGGCGATACAACTGACCGCCAGTGTCGTTGGTGAGAAGTTGATTTAATATGGAGAGTAGAAAGAAACTATCTAACCTAGGTCGCTTTCTTAAGGATAGTTACCCAACCAAAAAAATGGCGCCTGTGGAGCATACAAGTCACGCCGAAGTAATGGCGACGCCCTGCGTCGGCGACGTTTGTCAGGTGACGCTGCTATTGGCTGTCTCAATCTGAGGCTCAGTGTGGCGTATGGAAACAGAGCTGACGTTAGTCACTTAGACACGAAGTTTTTATTGACAATAGGGAATAGAAGATCGCCATCCTAACAGGTACTCGGCCCCCACAAAGATCTGAATCTAACTCCCACATTTGTAAATCTATGTCGTTTTCATCGTTATCTAACCAACGAAATGGCGGCCCGCGGTGCACCTGACTGACCAGCAAGATGGCGGCGCCCGGCTCCGGCGACGTTTGCCAGGCGGCGCTGCTTATTGGCTCCCGGCTCCCCCGGTGGTGAGATAGCAGAGTGCTGCGGCGTCACCCGGGCCTGTATCCGGCCAGAGCCTCGGTCTGGGAGGTGATAGCGCCCAGCGGGGCTGGAAGGTGTTTGGGATGAGGAGCTGGGCGAAGAGAGGCCGGGGCCGCAGCCTCAGACAGACTCAGGAGGTGAGTGGTGATGGTGGGCGGAGACACAAGGCAGGTAAGTACCGGGGGGCGGGCACTACGCGGACCTTCCTATAGAGGATTACAGTGAGCCTGAGTACATAGGGAGGCTGTCTGTGAGTGAGCGAGGAACTACAAGGCCCAGCAGGAGTGCAGTGAGCCTCAACACCCGGGTATGTGTGGAGACTGACGGGGAACTACAAGGCCCAGCAGGAGTACAGTGAGCCTGATCACCCCTGTATATAGGGAGGCTTTCTATGACTGAGGAACGACGAGGCCCAGCAGGAGTGCAGTGAGCCTGATCACCCCTGTATATAGGGAGGCTTTCTGTGACTGAGGAGCTACAAGGCCCAGCAGGAGTACAGTGAGCCTGATCACTCCTGTATATAGGGAGGTGGTCTGTGAGTGAGGAACTACAAGGCCCAGCAGGAGTATAGTGAGCCTGATCACCCCTTTATATAGGGAGGTGGTCTGTGAGTGAGGAACTACAAGGCCCAGCAGAAGTGCAGTGAGCCTGAACACCCCTGTATATAGGGAGGCAGTCTGTGAGTGAGGAATTACAAGGCCCAGCACGAGTACAGTGGGCCTGATCACCTCTGTATATAGGGAGGTGGTCTGTGAGTGAGGAACCGCAAGGCCTAGCAGGAGTGCAGTGAGCCTCAACATTCGGGTATGTGTGGAGAATGACGGGGGAACTATAAGGCTCAGCAGGAGTACAGTGAGCCTCATCACCCCTGTATATAGGGAGGTAGTCTGCGTGAGGAACTACAAGGCCCATCAGGAGTGCAGTGAGCCTGAACACCCCTGTATATAGGGAGGCGGTCTATGACTGAGGAACTACAAGGCCCAGCAGGAGTATGGTGAGTCTGGTCACTCCCATACGTAGGTCTGCTCTCCTCCTGTGGTTTAAAAGCTCTGATGACTTAGAAGTGACAGCAGGAGCACAGTGAGCCTGAGCACCCCGGTACATTGGCCTGCTTTCCACATGTGGTTTGCAGCTGATGAGCAACTAAAAGTCTCAGCAGGAGCACAATAAGTCTGATTATCCCAATACATAGCCTGTTATCCATCTGTGGCTTTACAGCGGCTGAGGAACTAAAAGTCCCAGCATGAGCTCAGTGAGGGCGGCTTCACTGCACATAGTTTTGTGAGCGGTACTAAAAGATCAGCAGGAGCACAGTGAGCCTGATCACCACAGTATATAGGCCTGAAGTCCACCCCTTGCTTTACAGTTACGTAGGAACTACAATTCCCAACAGGGACACAGTGATGCTTCTCACTCCCTTACATAAGCCCACTGTCCACCTGTGGCTTTACTGGTGAGGAGGAGCTTGGAGCCTGAGGAGGAACTTGGAGCCTCAGCAGGAGCACAGTGAGCCTGATCACCCTAGTACAGAAGCCTGGTGAACTACGGGTCTCAGCAGGAGCACAGTGAGGGAAGCAACCTTGTACATGGCTATGTGAGGCCTTGCTTCCACTGGGGTGTCACAAGATCAGCAGGAGGACTGTGAGCCTGATCACCACAGTATATAGACCTGTTGTTAACCTGTTGCTTTAAAGTTACCAAGGAGCTACAATTCCCATCAGGGACACAGTGAGCCTGATCCTTCCTGAGGATTTGTGGGGGGGGGTTGAACAGTTCTGTAGGATGGCGGTGGGGGGGGACAGTGCTGTAGGATGGCGGAGGAAGTTGGGGGGGGGAACAGTGCTGTAGGATGGTGGAGGAAGTGGGGGGGGGACAGTGCTGTAGGATGGCGGAGGAAGTGGGGGGGGGGAACAGTGCTGTAGGATGGCGGTGGAAGTGGGGGGACAGTGCTGTAGGGTGGGGGGACAGTGCGGTAGGATGGAGGAAGTGGGGGGGGGGGACAGTGCTGTAGGATGGAGGAGGAAGTGGGGGGGCAGTGCTGTAGGATGGAGGAGGAAGTGGGGGGGCAGTGCTGTAGGATGGAGGAGGAAGTGGGTGGGGGGTTAGTGCTGTAGGATGGAGGAAGAAGTGGGGTGGGGGACAGTGCTGTAGGATGGCGGAGGAATTGGGGGGGGGGACAGTGTTGTAGGATGGAGGAGGAAGTGGGGGGGGGACAGTGTTGTAGGATGGAGGAGGAAGTGGGGGGACAGTGCTGTAGGATGGAGGAGGAAGTGGGAGGGACAGTGCTGTAGGATGGAGGAGGAAGTGGGGGGGACAGTGCTGTAGGATGGAGGAGGAAGTGGGGGGGACAGTGCTGTAGGATGGAGGAGGAAGTGGGGGGGGGACAGTGCTGTAGGATGGCGGAGGAAGTGGGGGGGGGGGACAGTGTTGTAGGATGGAGGAGGAAGTGGGGGGGACAGTGCTGTAGGATGGAGGAGGAAGTGGGGGGGACAGTGCTGTAGGATGGAGGAGGAAGTGGGAGGGACAGTGCTGTAGGATGGAGGAGGAAGTGGGAGGGACAGTGCTGTAGGATGGAGGAGGAAGTGGGGGGGGACAGTGCTGTAGGATGGCGGAGGACTGGGGGGGGGCAGTGTTGTAGGATGGAGGAGGAAGTGGGGGGGCAGTGCTGTAGGATGGAGGAGGAAGTGGGGGGGGCAGTGCTGTAGGATGGAGGAGGAAGTGGGGGGGGGCAGTGCTGTAGGATGGCGAATGAAGTGGGGGGGACAGTGCTGTAGGATGGAGGAGGAAGTGGGGGGACAGTGCGGTAGGATGGAGGAAGTGGGGGGGGGGACAGTGCTGTAGGATGGAGGAGGAAGTGGGGGGGACGGGACAGTGCTGTAGGATGGAGGAGGAAGTGGGGGGGATAATGTGGTAGGATGGAGGAAGTGGGGGGGATAGTGCTGTAGGATGGAGGAGGAAGTGGGGGGGACAGTGCGGTAGGATGGAGGAGGAAGTGGGGGGGCGGCAGTGATGGAGGAAGTGGGGGGGAACAGTGCTGTAGGATGGAGGAAGTGGGGGGGGAACAATGCTGTAGGATGGAGGAGGAAGTGGGGAGACAGTGCTGTAGGATTAAGGAAGTGGGGGGGGAACAGTGCTGTAGGATGGAGGAGGAAGTGGGGGGCAGTGCTGTAGGATGGAGGAGGAAGTGGGGGGGGCAGTGCTGTAGGATGGAGGAAGTGGGGGGCAGTGCTGTAGGATGGAGGAGGAAGTGGGGGGGCAGTGCTGTAGGATGGAGGAGGAAGTGGGGGGGCAGTGCTGTAGGATGGCGGAGGACTGGGGGGGGACAGTGTTGTAGGATGGAGGAGGAAGTGGGGGGGCAGTGCTGTAGGATGGAGGAGGAAGTGGGGGGCCAGTGCTGTAGGATGGAGGAGGAAGTGGGTGGGGGGGCAGTGCTGTAGGATGGCGAAGGAAGTGGGGGGGACAGTGCTGTAGGATGACGGAGGAAGTGGGGGGGACAGTGCTGTAGGATGGCGGAGGAAGTGGGGGGGACAGTGCTGTAGGATGGAGGAGGAAGTGGGGGGAGGAGTGCTGTAGGATGGAGGAGGAAGTGGGGGGGGGTGGGCAGTGCTGTAGGATGGCGGAGGAAGTGGGGGGGGATAGTGCTGTAGGATGGCGGAGGAAGTGGGGGGGGATAGTGCTGTAGGATGGAGGAAGTGGGGGGGGGACAGTGCTGTAGGAAGGAGGAGGAAGTGGGGGGGACAGTGCTTTAGGAAGGAGGAGGAAGTGGGGGGGCAGTGCTGTAGGAAGGAGGAGGAAGTGGGGGGGACAGTGCTGTAGGATGGAGGAGGAAGTGGGGAGGACAGTGCTGTAGGATGGAGGAGGAAGTGGGGAGGACAGTGCTGTAGGATGGAGGAGGAAGTGGGGGGGGGCAGTGCTGTAGGATGGAGGAGGAAGTGGGGGGGGCAGTGCTGTAGGATGGAGGAGGAAGTGGGGGGGCAGTGCTGTAGGATGGAGGAGGAAGTGGGGGGGCAGTGCTGTAGGATGGAGGAGGAAGTGGGGGGGCAGTGCTGTAGGATGGAGGAGGAAGTGGGGGGGGGCAGTGCTGTAGGATGGAGGAGGAAGTGGGGGGGCAGTGCTGTAGGATGGAGGAGGAAGTGGGGGGACAGTGCGGTAGGATGGAGGAGGAAGTGGGGGACAGTGCTGTAGGATGGAGGAGGAAGTGGGGGGGACGGGACAGTGCTGTAGGATGGAGGAGGAAGTGGGGGGATAGTGTGGTAGGATGGAGGAAGTGGGGGGGATAGTGCTGTAGGATGGAGGAGGAAGTGGGGGGGACAGTGCGGTAGGATGGAGGAGGAAGTGGGGGGGACAGTGCGGTAGGATGGAGGAGGAAGTGGGGGGGAACAGTGCTGTAGGATGGAGGAAGTGGGGGGAACAGTGCTGTAGGATGGAGGAAGTGGGGGGGAACAGTGCTGTAGGATGGAGGAAGTGGGGGGGAACAGTGCTGTAGGATGGAGGAGGAAGTGGGGGGACAGTGCTGTAGGATTAAGGAAGTGGGGGGGGACAGTGCTGTAGGATGGAGGAGGAAGTGGGGGGGGACAGTGCTGTAGGATGGAGGAGGAAGTGGGGGGGGGCAGTGCTGTAGGATGGAGGAGGAAGTGGGGGGGCAGTGCTGTAGGATGGAGGAGGAAGTGGGGGGGCAGTGCTGTAGGATGGAGGAGGAAGTGGGGGGCAGTGCTGTAGGATGGAGGAGGAAGTGGGGGGGCAGTGCTGTAGGATGGAGGAGGAAGTGGGGGGGCAGTGCTGTAGGATGGAGGAGGAAGTGGGGGGGGACAGTGCTGTAGGATGGAGGAGGAAGTGGGGGGGGACAGTGCTGTAGGATGGAGGAGGAAGTGGGGGGGGGGCAGTGCTGTAGGATGGAGGAGGAAGTGGGGGGGGACAGAGCTGTAGGATGGAGGAAGTGGGGGGGGGACAGTGCTGTAGGATGGAGGAGGGGGGGACAGTGCTGTAGGATGGAGGAGGGGGGGACAGTGCTGTAGGATGGAGGAGGAAGTGAGGGGGGGACAGTGCTGTAGGATGGAGGAGGAAGTGGGGGGGGGGGGACAGTGCTGTAGGATGGAGGAGGAAGTGGGGGGGGGACAGTGCTGTAGGATGGAGGAGGAAGTGGGGGGGGACAGTGCTGTAGGATGGAGGAGGAAGTGGGGGGGGGGACAGAGCTGTAGGATGGAGGAGGGGGGGACAGTGCTGTAGGATGGAGGAGGAAGTGGGGGGGCAGTGCTGTAGGATGGAGGAGGAAGTGGGGGGGCAGTGCTGTAGGATGGAGGAGGGGGGGGGACAGTGCTGTAGGATGGAGGAGGAAGTGGGGGGGCAGTGCTGTAGGATGGAGGAGGAAGTGGGGGGGCAGTGCTGTAGGATGGAGGAGGGGGGGGGCAGTGCTGTAGGATGGAGGAGGAAGTGGGGGGGCAGTGCTGTAGGATGGAGGAGGAAGTGGGGGGGCAGTGCTGTAGGATGGAGGAAGTGGGGGGGGGGACAGCACTGGAGTGTGGCAATTGTTTGTTTAACACGAGAGGAAACTTTGTAAATTAAAAAAATAAAGTTTTTGGCGTTGCATGGTGATTAATACTTTTTTCCTTCTTAGCCTGAAATAATCAGCCGAGGTTTCTGATTCAGAACCGACCCACAATCTGCCCCCCCGGGGTTTCTGGTGGATTCTTCTTGTGTGATCCGGTACAGCCGGCAGAGACCAGATGTTACCTGATAGTAGGTAAGAATGGCTGTTCAGTGGCCTGTAAGCTCCTGGTGTTTGATGTTTGCTAATTACCTTCCCGGGACGCCGTGTGTTGCTATGGTAACGTCAGGTGCAGTGCGGTGAGTCTGATGAGAAGAAAGCTTTACTCATGTTGGAAGTTATTAAAAGTTTCATTAAAGTGGAACTTCACTCTCTCAATCGACATTGATTATTTGTAATGCTCGTGCTGCTGGCATTAGTAAATTATTAGGAGGGTCTAGATGGAGGAGGAAGTGGGGGGGACGGCGCTGTAGGATGGAGGAGGAAGTGGGGGGGACGGCGCTGTAGGATGGAGGAGGAAGTGGGGGGGGACGGCGCTGTAGGATGGAGGAGGAAGTGGGGGGGGGACGGCGCTGTAGGATGGAGGAGGAAGTGGGGGGGGACGGCGCTGTAGGATGGAGGAGGAAGTGGGGGGGGGACGGCGCTGTAGGATGGAGGAGGAAGTGGGGGGGGACGGCGCTGTAGGATGGAGGAGGAAGTGGGGGGGGGACGGCGCTGTAGGATGGAGGAGGAAGTGGGGGGGGGACGGCGCTGTAGGATGGAGGAGGAAGTGGGGGGGGGCGGCGCTGTAGGATGGAGGAGGAAGTGGGGGGGGCGGCGCTGTAGGATGGAGGAGGAAGTGGGGGGGACGGCGCTGTAGGATGGAGGAGGAAGTGGGGGGGGGAGGCGCTGTAGGATGGAGGAGGAAGTGGGGGGGGACGGCGCTGTAGGATGGAGGAGGAAGTGGGGGGGACGGCGCTGTAGGATGGAGGAGGAAGTGGGGGGGACGGCGCTGTAGGATGGAGGAGGAAGTGGGGGGGGGGACGGCGCTGTAGGATGGAGGAGGAAGTGGGGGGGGGGGACGGCGCTGTAGGATGGAGGAGGAAGTGGGGGGGACGGCGCTGTAGGATGGGGGAGGAAGTGGGGGGACGGTGCTGTATGATGGAGGAGGAAGTGGGGGGACGGCGCTGTAGGATGGAGGAGGAAGTGGGGGGACGACGCTGTAGGATGGAGGAGGAAGTGGGGACGACGACGCTGTAGGATGGAGGAGGAAGTGGGGACGACGACGCTGTAGGATGGAGGAGGAAGTGGGGACGACGACGCTGTAGGATGGAGGAGGAAGTGGGGACGACGACGCTGTAGGATGGAGGAGGAAGTGGGGACGACGACGCTGTAGGATGGAGGAAGTGGGGGGGGGATGGCGCTGTAGGATGGAGGAGGAAGTGGGGGGACGGCGCTGTATGATGGAGGTGGAAATGGAGGTTCGGCGCTGTAGGATGGAGGAGGAAGTGGGGGGACGGCGCTGTAGGATGGAGGAGGAAGTGGGGGGACGGCGCTGTAGGATGGAGGAGGAAGTGGGGGGACGGCGCTGTAGGATGGAGGAGGAAGTGGAGGTTCGGCGCTGTAGGATGGAGGAGGAAGTGGAGGTTCGGCGCTGTAGGATGGAGGAGGAAGTGGGGGGACGGCGCTGTAGGATGGAGGAGGAAGTGGGGGGACGGCGCTGTAGGATGGAGGAGGAAGTGGGGGGACGGTGCTGTATGATGGAGGAGGAAGTGGGGACGACGACGCTGTAGGATGGAGGAGGAAGTGGGGGGACGGCGCTGTAGGATGGAGGAGGAAGTGGGGGGACGGCGCTGTAGGATGGAGGAGGAAGTGGGGGGACGGCGCTGTAGGATGGAGGTGGAAATGGAGGTTCGGTGCTGTAGGATGGAGGAGGAAGTGGGGGTACTTCATGGCTGTACCGCTACTACAGTGATCTCCACTAGCTGTCGGGTCGGCTACTTTGTAAACACAGGAAGTCAGTTTTAGGGCTGCAACTAACGATTATTTTCATAACCGATTAGTTGGCCGATTGTTTCGATTATTCGGTTAATAACTTTTAAAGAAAAGGTAATTTTTCTGCGATTTGCATTTTTACATTTTTTTGGGCAAATTTGTTGTTGGGCAGATTAAAAAACACAAATTGCCACAAAAACACATTACATGCTTTTCTGCAGCTGCAAAAAGCACCAAAAAAACAGGTGTGTGACCCGGGCCTGAGATGTTTAGTAACATAATGGGGTTAAAAAAAACAAAAATTAGTACAAAAGAGCAAATAATCGCTACTGTAAGGGGTTCATTTATTTTATCGTGGGACAGTGAAAATAATATTTACAGCAGTGATTTGCTCTTTTTGTACTATAAAAGGCTAAGTTCTTTTTTTTAACCCCATTATGTTACTGGCCGATTAATCGATTATGAAATTATTCAATTACTATTTTCATAATTGATTAATCAATTAGTTGTTTCGGCCCTCCTCAGTTTGATCAGGGGAGAGGGAGAGGGATGCAGCTAATTGGCCGGCATTTGGTGAACTCAGATTTTTTTGAATATTTAATCACACAGCTGGGGCTCTTTGTGCTGCTAAAATATACATTAAGACCGTTAACGAGAGAAATCTGTGTGGTTTTCATTCTGTAATGAGGTTTTATCTGTAATGGGCCGGTGCAGACATGGTGGTCGTGTCGCTAATTAATCCCGTAATTTTTTCTGTGATAATTTAAAAAGATTCTAAGATGGAGAGGTGCAAAATGATCCCCGCCGGTGCTTTTCCCACCATTTACCAGCAAGTCTGCTATGGCTTGTATAAATCTGGAAGAATTTACCGTATATATTCGAGTATAAGCCGACCCGAATATAAGCCGAGGCACCTAATTTTATCACAAAAAAACTGGGAAACTTATTGACTCGAGTATAAGCCTAGGGTGCCCATGTGCATGCCTCACTGTGCCCATGCCTCACTGTGTCCATGTGTATGCCTAGACTGACGTTTAACATGGGCGTCTATGGAAGGTGTGCCCGGCTTTGAAAAATTTGTGCTCCCCGGCTGTAAGTCCCCCAGACAAAAAACTTTGCACACTTTTAGAGGAGAAATGGGGCTACATGTGTGCCAAGTTTTGGGTACATGGGACCTACGACTGGCCGGTACCGGGTCCCCAAAGTCACTGGAGAAATTACCATTTAACATGGGAGTCTATGGAAGGGGTGCCCGGCTTTGAAAAATCGGTGCTCCCCGGCCGTAGGTCCCCCGGACAAAAAACTTTGCTCACTTATAGAGAAAGAGTGGGGCTACATGTGTACCAAGCTTGGGGTCCTACGGCCAGCCGGTACCGGGTCCCCAAAGTCCGGGAGATCAGGTGCAAAAAGGTGACTCGAGTATAAGCCGAGGGGGGCATTTTCAGCACAAAAAAATGTGCTGAAAAACTCAGCTTATACTCGAGTATATACGGTATTCTAATAAAAAAATAACTATCAGTATAACATGCAACATACACGTGTGTATTAATTAATCCCTCATTTTGTGGTGGAGCTTGAAGGGTCAGTCCTCCCAAGAGCGCTGATTGGTGCTGTGCCGATCACACGACAAACAAAAAGCTTTCAGAATAGAGAATCAAAATAAATAATGGCGCTTTGTTCGCACCGTTTATTTCTGGAGGAGGTTCTGTCAATCACAGGCTGTGTATGTGCTGGGACTAACAGGGAGGTGAAGTCTCCATCAATCAATGCCTTGTATCTCGCCCCCATAGTGTTTAGCAATACCAGGACAGGGATAAAGAAAGAGGGAATGAGGGGGACTGTCCTTTGCCACTGTGTGTACGAATTTATAGTCACATGGGCAGCACAGATAAGAAAAAGGAGAAAATTAACAACTTAGAAGGGAACTGAAACTGGAGCATGCTCAGTAGAAGTGGCAATGGCTTGTCCACACAATCTTAGGCTGCAGTGGGGACACAGACAAGGAGGGAGGGACAGTGAACAGCAGGATCAACCAGTGTGTTTTTTTTTTTTTTCTTTTAGCAATATACAGAAAACAAAAGCTCTAATAGCAAAGTGATTAGGAAGAGTGCAGAGTGTGAGGACGGCGTCTATGAATGGGTTGTAGATCTCCTCGCTCTCTCTTCTTCCATTTACACCGGCTGCTAATTCTGCTTCATTCCTTTGCAGGAAGAGGAGGAGGGACAATGACGTCTCCCAGCTCCCGCAGTCAAAGAGGAGCAGTGGGAGTTCCCCGTTCCAGGACTGGGAAGCGGAGGCGGAGGTAAGAGCGCCATCTTTGGATGTATTGGGTTTATGTTTATCACATGGGAGGTCTATAAAGTAGAAAAATAAATATAACAAAGGAGAAGCAAACCTATAATGTACCGAACTGAATCGGCAGCATGGAGTGGGTGGGATTTTTAATCACTTCAGCCCCAGAAGATTTGGCTGCTCAATGACCGGGCCATTTTTTGCGATTTGGCACTTCGTCGCTTTAACAATTGCGCGGTCGTGCGACGTTGTACCCAAAAAAAATTGATGCCCTTCCCCCCCCCCCACAAATGGAGCTTTCTTTTGGTGGTATTTGATCACCTCTACGGTTTTTATTTCTTGCGCCACAAACAAGCGCGTAAATTTTTGAAACAAACACAATTTTTTACTTTTTGCTATAATAAATATCCCAATTTTTAAAAACAAACATTTTTTTTTTCCTCAGTTTAGGCCGATACGTATTCTTCTACATATTTTTGGTAAAAAAAATTGCAATAAGTGTTTATTGATTGGTTTGCGAAAAAGTTATCGCGTCTACAAAATAGGGAAAAGTTTTATGGCTTTTTTATTTTTATACTAGTAATGGCGGTGATCAGCGTTTTTTTAGTGGGACTGCGATATTGTGGCAAACAAATTGGACACTTTTGACACATTTTGGGACCAGTGACAATTATACAGCGATCAGAGCTATAAAAATAGCCTCTGATTACTGTATAAATGTCACTGGCACGGAAGGGGTTAACACTAGGGAGTGATCAAGGGGTTAAATATCCCCTGGGAGGTGTTTCTAAGGCCCCTTTCACACTGGGGCGGTTTGCAGGCGCTATTTTGCTAAAAATAGCGCCTGCAAACCAAGCCTAAACAGCGGCTCCTTTCTCTCCAATGTGACAGCCCCGAGGGCTTTCACACTGGAGCGGTGCGCTAACAGGACTTAAAAAAAAGTCCTGCTAGCCGCATCTTTGGAGCGGTGAGAGGAGCGGTGTGTTTACCGCTCCTCCACCGCTCCTTCCCATTGAAATGAATGGGATACCGCGGTAATACCGCCCGCAAACCGCGGCTGTAGCCGCGGTTTGCGGGTGGTATTAACCCTTTTTCGGCCGCTAGCGGGGGTTAAAACCGCACCGCTAGCGGGGGTTAAAACCGCACCGCTAGCGGCCGAATACCTCTGCAATCCTGACGGTATAGCGCCGCCAAAAATAGCGGCGCTATACCGCCACCGCCCCAGTGTGAAACCGGCCTAACTGTGGGGGCTGGGACTGACTAGGGGAAGAGAGAGATCGCTGTTCATACCTTGTATGAACACACGATCAGTCCTCCTCTCCCCTGAGAGAACCGGGATCTGTGTGTTTACTTACACACACACACACACACACACACACACACACACACACACACACACCCTGGTACTCACTCTGTCACGAGCGATCGCGGGTGCCCGACGGTCATCGCGCCTGCCGAGCACTCGCAACGGCTCGGTTTTGCGGAGCCGGCACGCGCCCCCCTAGTGGTCAAAAGGCGAACCGACGTACAGTTACGTTGGTTCACCCCAGGGGAGCCAAGCTGCCCGCAGTACAACTGCGGCGGCTGGTCGGGAAGGGGTTAAAAACCTTTTCCTGTATACTTTGCAAAGGTGGGTGTACGTTTTGTAGAGCGTGTGTAATATATACTGTACTGTATAGAATTTTTCCCTTCCCATGCACAAATGTGTGTCCTATCAGAACTGGGTCTTTATCCATGGGGCTGCATATATGTGTATCTCTTTGTGCTGGGAGAACGTCACACAGAGACTGTCTCTTTTGTCGCTATTTTCCTTTTGCGTCTCTTTTGTCATTTTTTCTTTTTGCGTCTCTTTTGTCGTTGTTGTTTTCCCTTTTCCGTCTCTTTATGTTTTGCTGGCAGGGACACACACACGGTTCTTATTTTGAGCATTTGTTAAGCCTTTCTATTCACCCTTTTATTTTACTTGAATTTGGGGCATTTTCATTTTATTTGTCTTGTAATTTTTATATTCTGTCTCTTTTGGTGTTTTTATTTTTGTTCTGTCTCCTTCTTTTGGTGTGGGTTTTTTTTTTAGTGTCTCTCTATGTATGCTAGCAGGGGGACAAGCACGTCTTTTATTTTGAGCATTTAAGCCCGGAGTAACACCTTTTTTAGTTTACTTGAATTTGGGGCATTTTTTGTATTTATTTTCTGTCATTATTTTTTTTTTTTGTGTGTTTTTATTTTTCTTATTGTTTTTTTTCTCTCCAGTCTTCTTCAGGGAGCGACAGCAGCAACAGTAACCTCAGCCTAGACAGAAGCAGCGCTTCGGACCAGCTCCAGACTTTGGGCAGCTCAGCCCTGCCACCCCGCAGCCGGTGTCCACCCCCGAGCAGTCCGCTCTTAATCAGGGACCCTACGTACACATCAATCAGATCCTGAAAGAGGCCCCACTTTTTCCAGTTTACAGCAACGCGGCTGCCCCTCCTCCTGACCTGCCTGGTCCACTCTCCACCAAAAAACAGGACTGGTCGTGTTCTTGGACTCGCCAATACAGCCCGTTCCTCCAATAAAAACCGTCAGCTGTCTTATCGCTGCTCACAACTGACCAGGTAAACTTGACTCTATTCTGTCCTCACCGGCTGCAAGAGACTTTTTTTTTTTTTTTTCTTTTTTTGTTCCATTTGATGAGGAGGAGAAACGCTCAGAGCGTTGGATGGTTTTTCCATAGTCTGAAATGCCAACTTGCTCTTTATTTTTTTTTTCTTGAATTGTGTACATTTTTATTTGTATATTTTTTTTTTTTGGCGGGTGACTGAGCTAGCACTTTTTCGGGGTATATACATAAATTATATAGTCTTGGTTCCACCTACAATTTATGGCAGAAAGCAGTACTATAGGGGCTTCCGGAGGTTGCACAGAGGCTGCTGATTGACTAGCAAGCATTGCAGCATAGGTAGGTGCCAAGAGAACTGAGGGGTAAGCGCTTAATGCCCAATCAGAGATCGACTTCATGCAGCAATATGGTAGAAAGTGATGGGACCAGCAGTTCCGCAACAGTTTCTTGTTCCAATATCGGTGGTCCAGCTTATGAAACCCAATGCCCTCGGAGTGGAAAGAGTCTGAAAGAACCCCACTGCCCCTTGCAACCAGTTAAAGCTGAACTCTGGGCAGAGAATTTACACCACCAAAAAAATGTCTTTAGCAATTCACTGCTGCAACCACAATGAAAAACCGGCATAAGGGCTTGGAGATCCCTATGTTTCCCTTTCTAAGCGCAGTACCCCTCCCTTCCCTGGACTATCGGTCTTGTAACTGTCCCACTGTAGTTCCCCTTTACCAGCTGCTTCATCACTGGCTGTGGTGGGAGGACCCAGGTGTCTCGGGCTCTCTGTCCCTCCCACTAAGACTGGTGACAAACTTGCCCAGTGCCCCCCCCCCCCCCCTAATTCACATCCATTGATGGCTACATGTCCCATTGCATGTTGGGAATTGAAGCTTTTTTCATTAGCCCTGCAGAGTGATGCCGGAGACTCGCTTAGTTCTTGTTCACATTTGTTTTAGTCTCTGAAGAGCGATCTGCATTCAAATCGCTTTTCAGAGAGCGTTTGACAGGCGGTGAGAAGGCACCGTAATTGCCTGCCTTTAACCGATGCACTACTGTGCATTGCAAACGGTTGCAGGGCGCATGCAAAGCGGCCCCATTTATTTATGACATGGCATAGTTCCTGCTGTGGCTACAAGGGCAAAACGTTGCAGCCGCAGCATGTGTACACCTTCGGCCCCTGTCCCTGCTGCTATAGGGAAGAATGGTAAAAATGTGGTTCAACTGTGGGGTTTTACTGCCCCACAACTGCAAGTGTGAACACACCCTAATACCTCCTCCCATAGCCCAGGTGTAGCTGCAGTTTGTTGCACAGCAAGGACATCTATGACTTCCAGACAAGTGTAGCTGCAGTTTCTGTTGCACAGTGACGGACATCATGGACTTATCAGCCCAGGTGTAGCTGCAGTTTCTGTTGCACAGTGATGATAGCACCGACTTTCAGCCAGGCGTAGCTGCTGTTGCCCAGTAATGACATCACCAACTCTTAGCCCAGGCGTAGCTGTCGTTGCTGTTGAACAGTGATGACATCCCTGACCTTTAGCCCCAGGCATAGTTGCAGTTTCTGTTGCACAGTGATGACCTCACCGACTTTAAGCCCAGTGTAGCTGCAGTTTCTGTTGCACATTGATGACATCACAGACTTTCAGCCCAGGCGTAGCTGCAGTTTCTGTTGCACATTGATGACATCACAGACTTTCAGCCCAGGCGTAGCTGCAGTTTCTGTTGCACAGTGATGAACATCGGACTTTCAGACCAGGCGTAGCTGCAGTTTCTGTTGCACGGTGCTGACATCACAGACTTTCAGACCAGGCGTAGCTGCAGTTTCTGTTGCACAGTGATGACATCACAGACTTTCAGCCCAGGCGTAGCTGCAGTTTCTGTTGCACGGTGCTGACATCACAGACTTTCAGACCAGCGTAGCTGCAGTTTCTGTTGCACAGTGATGACATCACAGACTTTCAGCCCAGGCGTAGCTGCAGTTTCTGTTGCTCAGTGATGACATTACTGAATTTCAGCCCAGACGTAGCTGCAGTTTTTGTTGCACATTGATGACATCACAGACTTTCAGCCCAGGCGTAGCTGCAGTTTCTGTTGCACATTGATGACATCACAGACTTTCAGCCCAGGCGTAGCTGCAGTTTCTGTTGCACAGTGATGACATCGGACTTTCAGACCAGGCGTAGCTGCAGTTTCTGTTGCACAGTGATGACATCACAGACTTTCAGCCCAGGCGTAGCTGCAGTTTCTGTTGCACAGTGATGACATTACTGAATTTCAGCCCAAGCCTAGCTGCAGTTTCTGTTGCACGGTGATGACATCACTGATTTTTAAAGATACTTTGCTAAGAAACCCGGTCATTTTTGAACAATAAAACATTTTACATTTGCAGTGTTTATTGATGAGTCAAAATTAGTAAACTGCCTGAAGTTTAACTTCTACCTTTCATGTCCTAACCAGAAAAGCTGGATCTGATTGGTTGCCATGAGGGAAAAATTGCCAATCCTTATTTCAGGACCCCCGGCCCCCAGTTTAAAATAAATAAATGGTTGTGAGAGACGCTGGAGGAAAAGCAAAGCCGGCGTTCAAAGCAATGGTAGAATGCAGAGAGATTCTACATAAAAATGGTCTGCGGTGCAACGCTACTTACACGTGTATCTCCAGGATGTGCGCAGCCAGTTCTCTGGCTTTCCACCAATGTAAACCGTCATTCATTCAGATTTAACGCGTCCTGTGCATCGCGTGTAAGTTGGCCTTTTAATTTCAACGCAGAAAACAAATGTGGAAATAAACTTCCTGATTCTTTACTAAGTGTGGAGTACCGGACCAAATGGTGCTACGGTACAATGCGGTTTTGGCGCGCTCGAGTGCCATTAACAGCACCGCTGCGCGCCTGCTACATGACGGCGTGTTTTCCCGAGTGTCAGAAAATCATGCTATTTAGCGCCTGTTCCCGACGCGCACTAATGTGACATTGAGTCAGTGACTGAAGGCGGGGGTCATTTTGTGCCTGTGCTGCCACCTAGTGCAGGGGTCTCCAAACAAAGGACCTGTTTACTCTCCTTCAGGCTTTAGGGGGGCTGGACTGTGGCCAGTGGGTGTAAACAGTCCCTCGGTGTCGGTGGGAGGACTAGGGGCCCATCACGGGTGTCGGTGGGAGGACTTAGGGGCCCATCAACTGGTGTCGGTGGAGGGAATAGTGCCCTGTCACTGGGGCAGGTGGACTAGTGTCACAAGGGCTGGATTATAGCAAGCAAAAGTCTGCAGTTTGGAGACCCCTGATATAGGTCATGTACATACCTCCTGAAGCCTAACTGAAAAACTGATGAGATGGCATCATTCCACCCTGCCTTGTTGCTTAGACGCTCCCAACTGTTCCTGCTCACCATCACAGGAGCGACCTCCTCAAATCCCCGCACATATGTGGTCCACTACCTCCTTCAGCATTGTTGAACTCAGAGGTGAGAGAGCACAGGAAGGGTGTTTGAATCAGCTGGGAGTGTCTTAGCAACACCCTAGCAACAAGGCAGGACATGATGATGGGCGGCAGATAAATTGCCTACATCCATAGCAAGGACATTATTAAACTTTGCTCAAAGCTGCAATGTTTGTTTTTACTTCTCGCTCCCCTTATCTGCATGGGCAGCTTGTTGGTGAACAAACTCTTTAAACTTCCTGAGTCAAGAAGATCCATACTTGGTTGCGGCGTCCATCTTTACTTTATAGGCCTGCGGGCACCGGATGATTCGTGTGGTGTGATGGCGCTGGACCCATAAAAGTTGGAATTGGTTCCAATGGATGTAAAGCGAGTGTGTTTTCCTCCAGGTGAATGCGAACCTTGGCTGCTACCTCTCCGCTCACCATAAATGCATCTCGCAAAAGACGATCACGCCCTGGGTGTGTATTGAGGAGCGCCTCGTATAAATATCTGTATTCCCTAAAATGTATTTTTTAAATGTTTGCAGACTGTCACCTTAGAGGGTGTTGCAGCCTATTGGGGGGGGGGGGGATGGGGGTGTAATAGAGCCGTAGCCCCCAGCCTGGTTGTTAGGGAATGCAGCTTGTCAAATGGGGGGGGCGGTTGGTTTCAGCCTGTTGGGAGGATGGGGGGGTGTACTAGAGCAGCGGCCCCCCAACCTCTCCAGCACCAGGGACTGGTCCAATCGGTGAACCCCCTCCACTGACCTGGGGGGTTGGTGGTTATTGGTGTGGTGGTTTTTAGTCGGGGGGACAGGGGGTACAACTTGTCAAAGGGGGGAGAGAGTTGTTGCAGCCTGTCACCTTAGCGGAGGGATGTAGCTGATCATTTGGGGGGGGGGGGGGGGGGTTAGTTGCAGAATGTCACCTCGGAGGGGTTTTAAGCTGGGGAAGGGGGTGTTGCAGCATGTACCCCTCGGGGTGGTGGGTGGTGCAGCCTGGGTCTCACCAGTGCTATTAAGATTCTGTCTCGGCTCTCCTCCCTCCTCTCCCCCTCGTCTTCTTCCTCCCCCCCTCGTCTTCTTCCCCTCCCCCCCCCCTCGTCTTCTTCCTCCCCCCCCCCTCGTCTTCTTCCTCCCCCCCCCCTCGTCTTCTTCCTCCCCCCCCCCTCGTCTTCTTCCTCCCCCCCCCTCGTCTTCTTCCTCCCCCCCCTCCTAGTCTTCTTCCTCCCCCCCCCTCTCGTTTTCCCCCCCCCCCTCGTCTTCTTTCTCCCCCTCGTCTCTCCCCCCCTCGTCTTCTTTCTCCCCCCCCCCCTCGTCTTCTTCTCCTCCCCTCGTCTTCTCCCCTCTCCCCCCTCGTCTTCTTCCTCCCCCCCCCTCGTCTTCTTCCTCTCCCCCCTCCTCGTCTTCTTCGCTCTCCCCCCCCCTCGTCTTCTTCCTCTCCCCCCCCCTCGTCTTCTTCCTCTCCCCCCCCCCCTCGTCTTCTTCCTCCCCCCCCCCTCGTCTTCTTCCTCCCCCTCGTTCTCCCCCCCCTCGTCTTCTTCCTCCCCCCCCCCCCTCGTCTTCTTCTCCTCTCCCCCCCCCCCTCGTCTTCTTCCTCCCCCCCCCCCTCGTCTTCTTCTCCCCCCCCCTCGTCTTCTTCCTCCCCCCCCCCCTCGTCTTCTTCCTCCCCCCCCCCCTCGTCTTCTTCCTCCCCCCCCCCCTCGTCTTCTTCCTCCCCCCCCCCCTCGTCTTCTTCTCCCCCCCCCCCTCGTCTTCTTCCTCCCCCCCCCCCCGTCTTCTTCTCCTTCCCCCCCCCTCGTCTTCTCTCCCCCCCCCTCGTCTTCTTCCTCCCCCCCCCCCCTCGTCTTCTTCCTCCCCCCCCCTCGTCTCTTCCTCCCCCCCCCCCTCGTCTTCTTCCTCCCCTCCCCCCCCTCGTCTTCTTCCTCCCCCCCCCCTCGTCTTCTTCCCCCCCCCGTCCCCCCCCTCGTC